>JAQFVV010000320.1:407136-1016882 GCA_028023455.1 Epiperipatus broadwayi
TGAAATCTCCAAAGGAAAATCTGAATGCCAAGTCTTTTGTTCTCTCTCCTATTTATACGTTTTTTTGTAAGCTACCTTCTATTGTTTGTATGATCTTAGATCTTGATAAGCCCCCCACGCTCCTTTGTTTCAAGGTAACATTTTCTAAAAATAACTTTTACTTTTTTATTCTAAATTTCTTTTTTTAAAGTTTGAATTTTTATTAATTAAAAAAAGAAAGAGAAGGCCATCTTTAATTTGCCTTGAATGGGCTAATTAATTACAAACATACATTCTTTTAGAAAATGTTGGCAGGCTTATCTCAAAATAACAATCATACACCTTATTTTAACAAGATTTTAAAAAGAAAAAATATTAAAAAACATAAGCATTTTATTTCAGCAGAATTTTGCATTAACTCATATATATACGCTTGACGTATATATATGTTTGATTAAAAGGTTTTACAAGTAATTTTTTCAAACAGCAATTTAATCTTAGAATGGAATTTATTTAAAACAAAATATTTAAATGCAAATACAAATTATATAAATGTAATTAATTTTAGCTTTAATGCAAAACCCTGCTGATATTGGACTATAAACTTAATTCAGGCCTACAATACTAATTAAGTTTATAGGAGCTGATTTAGACCGTAAACCTATTAATCTGTTTTTATTGTCTAATTAGTTTGTTTCATTAATTTAGGGGAATAGCGGAGGCCATTAAATCATTATTCATATTTTAAAGCCATTAATTAAACATATTATTTAACTATCAAAAGCTTGAGTTTCCTAATTTTATTATAATGCTGTATTTTACTTTTCTAATGATCCAGGCACGCATAACGCAAAACACATATTTCTAAGTATTTTTGCACATTTAACTATTTAGCTCCTTAGGATTTCCCGTCCATGTCTCTACCGCTGTTGCTAAGCTTTGTGGCCGGTTGAAAAATAATTTATGTGTGGCTCAGATAGTGTTGTTCGGTTCATAATAGCTTCGAGACTAGATGAATAGGGCAGAGGTCATAGTATTCTTGATTAATATCTCGCGTATGGTTGGCCTTGAGGTACTTTCGCCTAGTATTCGAACTGGGTTAAATCAACATACATCATCTGACTGTCACACTATATATCTATCTTCATCTTTCTTTTTTCCTTCACTCTTTTCATTTTTATTTATCTTATATTCTATTTTTCCAATACTTCTTTTAATTATATATACAGGGAAACCATTCATTTTTAATTCATTGATTATTAAATCTTTTTGTATATTATAATCTTCTTTCCTTGAACAATTCATTGCAGCTCTGTATATTCTTGAATATATACAACTAATTTTATATTTCCTATCAATGTTGGAAAACCAATTTGTTATTTTGTTACCAATATTATTTTTTTTATATATACACTTGTCTCAATACACCATTTTTTATCTATCAATTTCTTTTGAAACATTATATCCAGATATGCAATTTTATTATTCTCTTCCTTCTCAACTGTAAATTTTATATTCTCTTCTATTTTATTAATATCATTAATAAACCAGCTTATTTGTCTTTGGAAAATTAGTTGTATATATTCAAGAATATACAGAGCTGCAATGTATTGTTCAAGGAAAGAAGATTATAATATACAAAAAGATTTAATAATCAATGAATTAAAAATGAATGGTTTCCCTGTATATATAATTAAAAGAAGTATTGGAAAAATAGAATATAAGATAAATAAAAATGAAAAGAGTGAAGGAAAAAAGAAAGGTGAAGATAGATATATAGGAATAAAAACAAATAATAATATCATAGTGAATAAATTTAACAAAATTATAAAGAAGATTAATAAAAGATACAAAAGAATAATTAATACAAAAATAGTTAATAAAAAAAGAGAAAACCCATTAAATTTGATAGATAACAAATACATAGGATATAATAAAGATAATAAAGAAATAATTAATGGAGTATATGTGATAAAATGCAAACAATGTCTAGATAATGGGATTGATAACAAATATGTGGGAGAAACAAAAATTTCTATAAAAACAAGACTAAAACAACATATGGCAGATAATAAATCACCAATATATATACATACAAAAGAAACAGGACACAAATTTACACAAAGTTCAATAAAAATGAAGTTATATACAAAAAATATTAAAGAAAGGAAAATAAAAGAAGCTATATTAATAAGAAAGATAAAACCAGAATTTAATAGAGATTCTGGGATTAGGATGAGATTGGTATAGTTATTAAATAAGATATATAGAGGTAAAGAGATAATTGTTAATAAATAAGTTGGGGATGATAAAAAATGGTTAGGTTAAATACGAGTATAAATTTGGGTATATTTATAGATATTAAATAATAAAAAATAATAATAAATAAATAAATTAATAAACTTAGCATAATATTTACATATAAAACAGTATAAAAAAAATTTATAAGAATTATATAAAAATAATGATAAAAGTTAAAATATATAAAATAAAAAAATATATATGTAAATAAAATTGTAGGGTTTATATATATATAAACATATAAAGAAGTATAATATAAATTTATGAATATTATATAATAAAAGTTAAAGTGTAAAAAAAAAAATAAAATAAAATAAAGAGTTGTAGGGGATATATATTTAGTTTAAATAATATGTAATAGAGGGAGCTAGGGTATAAGATAATTTTTTGAAAAAAACGATTTTTTATTATTTTATTTTGAAGATCAGAATAACCTTAGTAAGTGTAAAGATTATAATGTTTATAGGTTTTAAATATTCAGCAATAATAAATATAAAATATTAATTTTAAAAGAAGAATGAGTAAGAAAATAATAAATATGATTTAAAATTAAAAGAATTTTAGTTACTAATCATAAAGTTTAAGTTTATGAAGAATACAGATAATTAGTAGATTGTTAATAATAAAATAGATAACATTTAGATTAATAGTTGTCCTTGAATGTATAGATGTATAAAGTTAAGAATACACATGTATAATTTATATTTATTTTTTATTTATGTAGTACATTTTATTTTATATTAATTGTTTTATTTGGGTTTGATTATTTATTTCAGATTTTTAATATATATATATTATGTTGTTTTTAGTTTTTTTTATTGTTTTAAAAAAAATTTTATGGTGTTATATAGTTGTTTTTTTATTTTGTTCATTATATCATAGCTCTGAAGAAGACTGCAGGTCAGTCGAAACGTAGGTGTATGTACAAATAAAGTTTGCTAAAAAGTGTTTGAAGTTTGGATAAATTATATTTATATGATATTACGGCAAACATAAAGAAAAGTGTGATTTTGGTAATATTTACATAAATATGTGATGAGAAAGAAATAGTTTTTCTCTTCCCTCTCTCTCTATTTACATTTCATAATGTAGGAAGAAAAAAAATTATTGCTGACTTTCAAATTTTAATTATTATCAATTTTAATATTTTTTCCCAAATTCACCATCTGCTAAAAAATGCCTAAGTTGTTTAATGAAAACTTCTCTTTAAAAGGCAGATTAAATAAGGTTTAAAATGTTTTCCTGAAGATTTGTGATGATGATATTTTAATTGTATTTATATATTGGACTATTTTTATCATATAATATAAGTATTGAAAGTCTTTAGAAAAATTTAAGTTTGTTTGGAATATTCAAATAAAGTTAATGGAAATAGTCCATTATATAAATACAAGGTTTGAAATGCTTTAAATTTTTCTAAACTAGGCAATTCAAAATTCTCTCGTGTATCAAAAGCTTTTTTCTTCTTCCTTGACAATGTTATTACCATTTGGTTTTTCACATATTACAAAGTAGCACTTAATAATCTTTAATAATGTGCCTGAATTAATTTTTCTTTTAATCTTTAGGCAGATTATATATACTTTTATTTTTTAATTGACACATACATTTGCATATATGCAAATAATAGTTTGTATATATTTTTTTAATCAGTTTACATGATTTAATAAACACAATTTTTTTCTCTGCACTGCAGTATAACCATTGTTATGGTTACAATATATATGTAATATTTTATTTAAAAAAATACTTAATTTAATAATGCATTAAAAATCTTGCATCCATTGATTATTCTGGCTTGCACTGAGTGGCACTACTGTATGGAGAGTTTAGCCTCTCTGTCATCCATAAATTAATTAATTTAAAATAATTAACTTATGAATACTCCATGCTTTTATTCCAAGCTACATATAATGACTAAAATTGTAATTGAAAAAAAAAGGGGGGGTAATGCATTATCAAAATAAATAGAAGCATTTTTTATAATAAAAAAAAGTGATTGAATTAATTAATTTATGGGTGTCCCACATTTTTATTTCAAATTATATATCACAACCAAAATTGTGAGTGAAGAAATATATATATTGTAACAGTCAAGTTTTAGACATTCATGTAACAGAATCCAGATTCAGGGAAAGAGACCAAAGCTGACCAGAGTGGGATGGTGAAGTTCTGAATCCTGGTCTGAATCCAACCAGGCTTCAACGTCTTTACCAGTACTTGGTGACTGAACACCGCATAAATGACATACTCAGATTACACTCAGTTTCCATTTTTTCATGGCAGACATAGGCAGGAAGAAAGATGTGACTCAGAGGTTAACTACACATAAATTAACAAAATTATGATAAACTAATGGCATGGTGTTGAAGGTAACATTCATGATTTATCATCAATGCATACATCACTCATCCATATTATATAAATAAATAGGATTGAATTGGATAGAATTTAGGCAATGAGAAATCATATGAAAACAAAATAATTTAAATATATATTTATTTATTGATTAATAGAATAAATAACAACAAAGAACATAATTTACAGCATAGTATATGCATGCAGGCATTACAGTAGATAAAAAATCATTATATCACTCTCATCTTACATATTAATTAATGTGTGTGCATACATAAATGATCACTTGAGTTATGCTTATAAAGAAATGTCAAATTTTATCTTTAAGGCTGTGATTGCTCTTTCATAAATAACTATATTAACCCTCAGTAGACTATTCATTATAACATTAAAATAGAGATATATTTCTAAATAAACTATGAGCAAATAAACCAGCTCACTGAGGTAGATTGAACTTTGGAACCAAGAGATTGTTTCAGACTAATGCTGAATATTAGTTCAAAAGGAGAGAGAAATGGCTGCTCTAGATCACCAATAGCAGTGGCAAATATTAATAATAAAGTCATCCTGTGGCTAGATCTTTTTGTTCAAGGGTTCTTTTGACCAATGCCAGTAATCTGGGGCTAAGCATTCTGCTGCTTATGATGCAAACATTTAGAGTTTGAGATTGAGTGGCTTGTATATTTACTTGGCATTAAACTTCAGGTCTTACTGATGCACATCCCTGAAAAAAGAGAATGAGATAGTCTTACCAAAGTCCCATTTTTAAAAGAGGCAGCAAAATGTTAATTATTTATTTATATTTAATCAAAATCTAATCCATCAAGCAAAAAGGATATAGCATTTAAAATTATGTGTGCTTGAACGATAGTTTTATTGGCTCAGCTAATAGGAGCCAATTCTTAACTAGCATGATATATATAAGCTACTTAAAGGAATAATTACATTTTAATCTTGTTAACATGTGTCAATCTACATCATAATAATCAATTAAGGAGAGAAAAATATATTTGAAAAGTTTTACTAAAAACTTAACAAATAAATATACTTTCTTATTATCCTAAGGCTAATCCAGTACTTATTAATATTAATTAAAATCATAACTCAAATTTATGAGCAAACCACATTATGCAGTATATTAAACAAGTATTTAATAGTAATAACAAGCATGCAGCAATTTGTTATTACTCTGAACATAGGATTTCGAAACAGCGCACGTAAATGGTGACATTAAGAAATAATTATATAAAGATAATCTTAATTAA
This sequence comes from Epiperipatus broadwayi, assembly GCA_028023455.1. NCBI lineage: Eukaryota > Metazoa > Onychophora > Udeonychophora > Euonychophora > Peripatidae > Epiperipatus > Epiperipatus broadwayi. The sequence goes on from JAQFVV010000320.1 coordinate 413,040, forward strand.
AACTTCTCTAAAATTTACTAAATTTAAAGGTTCACTGTTTCAAAGCATTGGCATATAATAAATATATAAAATGTTTTAAATAATTATAACAAAAGTATAGGCACAACCACAGTGAAAAATAATAAGAATTGAATAAGACATTTTATTTAATAAATAGAAATATAAGCATTACATAATTTTAAAGATTAATTAATTTAGACATATTTTAAAGTCAAATTAATGTTCAAAGGTTTCTTTAAGTTAAATTTAGCTAGCTTTTAAATTAAAAAATGGAATATTAAATCTTAATTGACACAGAGTTCTGCAATTCTGGATTTTATATTACTAGTTACTCATTTCAGCTGGAGATGTCAGCACTTGGACCTCAGGCATGGTGGTAATCTTTCTTGGGCAGGTTCATGGAGTCTTCTGGCAGTAAGCTCTGGCTAGAGAATTTCATCTTGCAATGCTCCAGTTGTTAAGTGTATCAGATGGCAGTAAACCCTACTGTTCTCCCTTGGAGAAACAGCAAAAGTTTGTCTTCCTTAGCCAGACATGTTAAAATTCATAGTGATGTGGAGTATGTTAGCAAATGCTCTTACAAAATTGGTGTGTGTTTCCATAAGCTCAAAATATGGCCTATTTATATGTATTAGTCCCAAGCACTTATTTATTGAGAATTTATTTCATCTGAAAACCCATTAGTTTAAGAAACTATATTAAAATTTCAGATTTTTACAGTTTGATTTTAAAACTTTTGTTTAAATTTTCAAAGCGATAAAAGTTCCCCTGAGGAATCTCAATAGTGCCAGTTCAGTGATTTTACTATATAACCATCTGTTGTAAACAATTTAGAGTAGAGCAATTACTAAAATCTAAAGTGATTTTTCTTTATTTTACTACAGGTGCATAAGTTTAATGCCAATTTTTGTTTACAACTATTTTACTTTAATTAATAAAACTAAAACTTTTAACAAAACTAAATCATGCCATCCTATATATGTATAACAGTATAGGCTGGATTATACATCTACATATGAATTTATAATGAATTGAATTAATAAATTGACTTTATAATACTAAATCTATAATATAAACATTTTATAATAGCAAACAAAATTTATCCACTAATATTTAATATAATGGGTATTGACAGTCTCTATCCATATGTACATAAATAATGCCATGCACATAGCCATGATAATACTCTTATATATCTAATTTAATTAATTTAATAGGATTTGAACCTAGCGCAGATAGAGCTGGTAATCAAAACTGAAAGTGAAACAATAAGGACTCAAAGATTATCATTTCATATCCCTGAACTTACAAAAAAAAAAACAATAAAAAAAATTTACTTACAATTGAACAAGTGAATACAATCATGAACCTTGGAAATAAATTATTAATGAGTTAAATTATTTAACTATGTACATAATGTATAAAAAAAACTTTGACCTGCCCTATTGTTCCCACACTAACTGTTTTAATAGGATATAGTTTCTAAACATATAGTTAAAACAAAATATTTACAAGTCAAAATACATAATGCCCAAATTTTAATATCCAAATGGATATATGTCATGATTAGGATGGTATTATGGTGCTAGTTTTGATAATTAATATAAATATATATGGGGAGAGTAGATCCCTCAATGACCTAAGTCCATCATTTAATTGGGATCTGGGGGTAGCTTAGTAGTTGGCTCCATACTAAGAAACAACCTGTCTACTGCTCTCCCAGCTTCTAGCATATCTAAATTTTCTCTGCCTAGTAATGCCTATTCACTTCTTTTATTTTATATATAACTTTGCATCACTATAATATTTTATTTTATAAACACCCGCTCAACATTTTAAATTATGAATACAAAAAATTTTGATATAATAAAATATGTAGTATTAATATTACTCACTGTGCCCTTGTTCTTTCTTCCAGCTGCTTTTATCCTAAATAAACTTAAAGAGTTCATGATTTTACCATTATATATTTATTTAAACATCTGTGCTGGTTTTGAATACATTTGGAATAGCTTTATAGTTAACATTGCCTTGTTGTTTTCATTTCTTGTTTCCAATCCAATTCCTTATAAAAGAATTTTTAATACTATGTATTCACCCTTTCCTTTAGTTTAAAATTCTCCTTCTCTATCCCTGATAACAAACTTTTGTGAGGATGACACATAACCTGTTCAAATCACCCTTGGGTGCCAATCACCAGTGAGCAGAAATGTTTACATAACATTTTATGACAATAATATTCTCTTAAATTTCACTATGCATTAATGTGGAAAATTTTACATATATAATTGAAATACTTGTACAGACGGTCAGGGAAATAATTCATGCCTCATGATGGTAGTGTCAAATGCAGGAAGAAAAAAATACATAAATGCACATATAAAAAACGGAATCCCTTTCTTCCTCCTTTTTTTAAAAAAAATCATGGGGTGACTCGTGTCTGAGTTTCAAGGATATGGGTGTCTCAATCAAGCCTCATGTTGCTATAACCAAATGCAGAAAAAAAATTACATAACTGGCATAGGGAAGGGAGAATATCTGACTCAGGGTCATGTGAAAAACAATTCAGCCACATGTTGGCATGACAAACATGGGGGGGAAAACCTGTAATGGTAAAGTTTTGTATAATCAGTCGACAAGACTGAAAGGCCAGGCAGAGATTCTTAACCCACAAGCACAAAGTTAACCCCATGTCACCTGATTTAAATCCCTACCTAGGCTTCTTAGTCTCAACCACCTAATTAATATCCTTGATGTCACACAGCTTCCCTTCTTCATATAGCTCAATGTATCTCGATTTGAATGTGGACTTTCACTGTCAGCATTCTTCATAACATATCATATGACAAGGTGCCAGCACTCCTAAGTCTTACATCAGTTTATTTATAATATATTTATTTACATGGTTTCAGGGTTTAAACATTTCTGTGAGACTTTCAAAATTAATATTATACCATAAATTACAAAACCATGATGTGCTAATTAAGCGAATGGATATGTTTCTAAAGATAATTAATTAATAGCTAGTTCTGACTCATAAGTTTAAATTAATAATACTATAAGTTTATTTATACAAGTAAATATAATTAAGGGAGTAGCTTACAAGCATAAGATGATAATATACTGGCCTTTACATAATATTGTTAAAGGTAATGGCAGCTTACAATAATGAGGTATGTCCTATTTTCTTAAATTGAAATTACAAAAATTGATCAGCCCATTCTAGATCTAATATATATAATTAATTATATTTTGATTTATTAAGGGAGAGCTTGTGGACAGGTTTGATTTCAGGATTATTTGGGGTTGTTAATGAGTGTAGGCTGAGGCTGGCTGAAAAATATTAATAGAGAGGTTATGGTACTACCTGAGTGAATGAGGACAATGGTACATCAAGATGAGGATCAGCTCTGGTGATCTGATGGTATGGTTCACTGCTGAAAACAAGATGTCCCCAGAGTGTAACTGCTTAGAACCTAGGGTGCATACCAGTGGAGAGAGCATAGATGTGCTGAATCCAGGATTTGAGGTTGCAAGGAGCCTCTGACTCCTGCAGAACCCAAACCATGCTAATATATGGATTAGGAACCTGAGCACATTGTGTCTTGTCTGCCCTCATGCAGTTTGATCATTTAGATGCATAAACCCCAAAGAAAATATATATGAAGTTCAATAATAAAATAACCATTGCCATACAGATAGGAAGATAGGAATGCATGTATATAAAGATAAACAATTATTTATTGAACCATTTACATACATAATTAATATTAACAACCTTATTTTAGTAATTAATAATCACTTTGTGTGCATGTTTGTAATGAGTAGTACAATATATGCGGTATATATTTCACACAAATAAAATATCAGTTAAACAAATAAATAAATTACAATAAATAAATAAACGACCATTGAGTTTATTCATAAAATCAACTTAATCCAGAAAACACACAGAGCCGACCTCTAATCCTTCTCCCATACATAAAAAACATACACAAGAATATACACACAATCTTCCACGATAATTTCAGTTTATGCTATCGCACTCTTCCCAACTTCAATAGAATTCTCAACAATACTAAAGATCAGCTGCCTCCAATACACACACAACAAGCAATATATAATATAACATGTCCATACAACAATTGCCTCATATCATATTATGGGTAAATGAAGGCAACATTACACACAAGACTCACACAGCATACTTATGCTTACAATAAAGCACAAACAGATCCCACACACCTCCATATTTGCACAGCATAGCACCTCCATAGGACACCATTGCATTCCAGTCAACCCTCAAATATATGCAAAAAGCACCATGACTTAAAGAGAAAGATCAAAAAGCCTATTTTATCAATCTGGACAGTAACATGATGAATAAAAGAGACACATGTTATGCAATCTCCAAAAAATTGCACACATAATTTGCATACACTTTGCAATTTCTCATACTAATAGTTTTACTCCACAATTTATTTTGCACACAGCTTTGATAATGAAGGTATTCCTTCGAAAGTACTCAGCTGAATAAATTAATAGTCATTTATTTGTTTATTGTAATTCATTTATTTGTTTAACTGATGATTTTATTTGTGTGAAATATATATCGCATATATACTAACCTTATTTTAGATATATAACTATGAGCAGCCCCAGTTAAGAATAACTAAATATTTGATAACTTAAAATACAGTCACAATAATTTTTATGTAAATTTAAATTGCAAAATCATATAAATAATATCTTAAGAAATGGGAGATTACTGATTTCTAAATGGACTGACAACTTGATACATGGAATGTGGTTTTATTTATATAGAAAATATATTGCATTGATAGGCAATGTAATATGCACATACATATGATTTTATTGTTATTACTTTTACAAAAGTATAGAAGTTTGGATTACATATATTACCACATTTTAAGACAGTTTCATTATATAACATCATTATTAAAAGAGAAACATTAATTTAGCAGTGCATGAAGTAATAACCTAGAACTAGTAATTCATTTATATTGGATATTCCTAATAACAGCTTGGACCACACATAGGTTATATTATATATATAATTTATAAGGCACATTATAGGTAACCTAATTTATAAATCAAATAATATGCTTGCCATCCCTTCTTAATTCTTATATAATTGTGAGAATTGACATATAAATCTCCTTGATATGATGGGTGGGGGAGGGGATAAGAGAGAGAAATTTTAAGAAAATAATTTATATGCATTATTTTGTCTTTTAACATTTAAAAACTTTAAATTTGGTGACTTCTTGACTTGGGTCTTTGACAATCAAGGAGCATAAACAACACATCTTAATGATTTAAGTTTTAATTCCCTCCATCATTCAAGGTAACGTGTAAATGAAATAAAATAAAAGTTTTAATTTGTTCAATAATTAAGCCAGCAGATTTAACATTTAAAATAAATAAAATATGTGATGTATAAGATTAAGATCAGTTAAAAAATATTTATATAAGTTGACTTGCAGTTAAAGTATTTAAAATATAATTCAAACATTTACTGGCAAACTTCAAAGGTGTCTTTGAAACTTCTCTCTGCATAGACAGATAGATGGATGGTGAACTTCAGACTGGCATTGATATGGGAGAATATGGATGAATATTTTTACATTTCAATGGAACTGTTAGATGCCATCTTTCTTGCAATGACCGGAAAAGCTGACGCCCAACTACTCACTCATGATGGTAGGTATGGTTAACATAATCATTCTTCTTCTTAAGAAGGGTACTGAATATATCTTTTAGACTATATATTTTGTTTAATAATAAGTATCAGATGATTTAGAATAACTTTTAGACTAATATTAGAAAATGTTAGAACAATTTCAGAATAATCTTAAGGAAGAATCTTAAAGAATAATCAAACAATGGCCCTTTTGATGCTTATATATGTTATGTTATGCCTGGAGTTGTACCTTGTGAGTTTTTTTTTTTTCTAAAAAGAAATTTATTTAACAAATTTAATATGATTTACAAGTTACAATCAAGTGTAATAGTTTGTATTGGAACTAAAGTTTATATTGGAACTTTGATCTGTGAGACGTTTAGATTGTTCATGTGCACAGTTGGGACCATCTCAATGTTTATAAAGTTCTCTTTTTGTGGGTGATGTTTACCTAATATAGAAGCACAAGTTGTGCATATGCTATGATTTATATCTTGTGGTCATTTAGGGCTATTGTGTTGTTACATGTGGTTGAGTTGTCACATATTATTGCTGCAGTATTGGAATTTTAAAGAGTTTCCAAGTGTCATCAAAGGTGCTGTTGGAGGCAAGCATTTGATCTCTTTTCTTTATTTTGGTAATGGTGTCAATGAAGGTGGGAGCTGGGTTTCGACTTGAATCCTCAATGGCTAGTTGACAGTGTACCAGCCATAATGAGAATGTGAGGAAAATGGCCAGATGGATCCAGGCATATGTTTTTGTGCCTAGGCATCTTTGAATAGAGGTGATCATGTTGTAGTTCATTTTAGAGTTAGAGTGAATTAACTGTCTGATGCAGTTGTACTTAGGGCATATGTTAATGATATGGTCAATTGTTTCCTCCTCTCGCTGACAGAGCTGACATTGGGGATCCAGGTTGCCATGGCTTCTTCTGTATACTAGAAATGATCTAGTGGGAAGTGCGTTAAAGTTTAACTTTATCACAAAGTCAAGATATTTGGCTTCAAGGCTCCAGAGCCTAAATTGGGAGATGATTTTTTATTTGTTATTTTAAGCCTGCAATCCTGTACTTGGCTGGGTGGGTGTTGTAGGCTATAGGCTTCCCAATAAGTTATTTTTGAATTGTATAAGGGTGGATTTCTTTTAGTTAGGTTGGAGTAGTAGGCTGAGAGGGATAGGATCCAGTCCTGTTTATGTGGTGGCAGTTGATCTGTGGGGGAGATTGTTGGAGCAAATTGTAAATTGTCAAAAGTTAATGAGAGTTTGTGGATGAGATTATGAATTTTTTGCAAGGTGAAAGTTGAGACTGCATGGAGGGACAATCCGTTGAGCCTAGATGGATTGCGCATCCCTCCAATGCTAATGGCAACTGTCTTGCCACCCCAAAAAATTTTAGAGCACATTGAGTTAAGTTTGTTTTCAAATTTTTTTGTTAATTTAACAATTGGTAAGTAATAGTTGATTTTAGAAAAAAGGACTTTGTTTAATATGGTTACCTTTCCATGCAGTGAAAGGTATATTTTGAAGAGAGATGTTGTTATTTTATTAGCTGAATTTAATATGTCATTTTAAATTAGTAAGGTGATGGTGGCTGGGGGTTTATAAAATGATATTCCAAGGAAGTTTTGTGGCTCACCCAGAAAGGTGCTGTTGATTCTTTTTCCAGTTGCAATTTTCCATGTTGCTGATTTTTGGAGGTTAAAGGTAAGTTTAAATTGAGAAGTGTATTTAGTTAGTATTTGGTAGAGGAGAGGAAGGTATTTGTGTGAAGGTAATATTATGAGTATATCATCCATGTATGCCAGTACTCCTATTTCTTTCTTTAGACAGGGCACATAGATGCCAGGCAGTTGCCTTTGGGTGTCAACAATAGAGGGTTAATGTATGCTGCAAATAGGAGAGCACTGAGGGGAGAGCCCTGTGGGATGGAGAGTGTAGGTTTGAAACAACTGGAAGTGTTCCAATTTAGAGATATCATTATTTGCAGTTACTGAGCAGGTTGTCAATAATTTGTAGGAAGGGATTAGGTACGGAGTATTCTGCTAGTGTTTTGAGAAGAATATTGGTCCTGACAGAATCAAACGCTGCAGCTATATCAAGTTGTATGGAAATTGGTTTTGACTTTTTGTGAGTCCTAAGGTAGTTTACAAGGGTTTTAACTTGGGCCTTGGCTAGGATGGTGGATGAACCTTTTTTTGCATACTGTGCATTGGAAAGGTGTTTTAGTATGCATTCTTGGATTGAGTCTTTTATAATGGACTCTATGATTTTTATCATGAGGGGGATCATTGAAATTGGTCAAAGACTTGAAAGTTCTGTTGGAAGTTTGTTCTTTTTGAGGAAGGGAACATGGCTATAGGGTAGAGGTTTGGAATGTTTTTCCTACCCTCAGCCAGATAGTCAATCATTTGTGCTATTATTGGAAAAAGAACTGGCTAAGGTGGGAGATGAGAAAACGAGGAATGCCATGAATGCCTGGATGTATTCTGTCTGGAAGTGATGCTAATTTGTTGGGTATTATTTTGTGTGTGATATTGTGAGGGTCTGCAGTTTCAGGTTCATTCCAGGTGGTTGTTGGTGGTTCTGGCTCAGCTTGTAGGGAGTCTTGGAAGTGTTGTTTGATTCCCTCTACCATTTGCAGTCCAATCCAGGATTGACCTTTGTGAGTGATCATGTTTGGTACATTTTTGTTTTTTGTGGTTCCAAGAGCCCAGCGAATGTATTCTCGAGTCCAACAGTGCTGAGACTCCAGGTATAGCTTAGCTCTTTTGATGGAGAGGTATTTGGCAAGTTTTATTTGTTTACTTTTGTATTGTAGTTTGAGTGCTATTATGTTTTTGATGTTTGTTGTATTACTTGGGATTTCACTGAGTTTGGTGTTTATTTCCATTAAATCCTTCAGCAATCTTACTGGATCTTTGAGTTTCCGAGTGTAATTGCTAATTAGAGATTGCAGGATCTCAATGAATGAAAACCAAGCAACCTCTGCGGGAGTTATTAAGATGTATATTATATGTAGGCTTCAGAGATGATAGCTTCTGTTGCTGTTGTGCATGTTATCATACATATTGTTTGTGGGCTGGATTCTCCAGTATATAAAGTCTTATCTGGTGTGATATCGATGAGTTGTGCAAGGTGATCTGAGAAGGATGTGATTTGTAGCTTTGCTTCAATTTAAAAATGTAGCTCGGGAGAGTAGTAGAACAGATCTATCAGAGTTCTGATATTCTGAGTATAGAAGGAGATAGATCCTGGAAATCCCTCCCCGCACATGAGTGTTTTGTTAGGTGTAGGTATTTGTTGTTGAAGTTGGTGTAACTGATATTAAAGTCACCGAGCAGCAGAATAGGGGCTGGGTTAGAGTGAAGGACCATGTTGATCGTCTGTACTATGTAGTGGTAGTTGGTGGTTGAGTTCTGGGTATAAATGAATACAAGGTTTAAAATAAAATTGTTATAGTTAACTTTGGTTATCATTATGTTATTATCAAGATACAGGATATTGAAGTCATTTGGTGGTGATTTTCTATTGATCTGTGGAGAATTTTAGAAAGCCATAGTTTTCAAGCCCTTCAGTAATTGTGTAGCTTGTTTACATGGTATTTTGTTTCTGCCATCAGGAATATGTGAGGAGAGTTGGAGTTTATCCATTTCCTGATGGCATGTATGCGTTGGGGAGAGTTAAGACCTCTCACATTAATACTTACTATTTTGATTGACATAATTGTTGTATTATCTTTGGAGCATTGTACAAGTGTACTGTGCGTTACTTATTTTGTTTGTGGATGTTATTGTTCTCGGAGTGGTGAGGACCAATCCGCTATGAAATCATTTGATTTGTTTGTGTAGGTGTATTCAAGAAGTGAGTTTTCTTAATGGATTTTAAACCAATTTCTCTAATTGTTGTTCTATTATTATTTTCATTTTCTCATATTTTCCCCCCACTGGTTTGATTTCCTGTGCATTGTCCATAATTTTGCACTACAATGCTTTGTAGTATATACTCTATTTATGCCAATTACATGTGTAGAAAGGGAAATACATCACTTAAATTTCCTTATTTAATGGCTTCTAACCCCTCTCCCATTGTATTAACCATTTTATTATTTGTTAAAATTGATTTTACTTTTAAAATTCTTTTAATAAAATATTTTTCTTTTAGTAAGTACTTTTAATTCTTGTATTAATATACAACATGATTAGAATAATTCACTTTTAACATAAAAATTATACACACACATGCACGCATATTACAAATGTGTGCAGATATTCCTAAATAAATTATATATATATATGGTGGGAGATAGATTGAATTAAATTAAACATGAAGCAAGTATATCTGTGTACAGATATACATCGCTTCAATACATATATTAGTCTTTTAGTGCATTAATCATGAAATCAAATTGAAACAGAAGTAACTGCAATTCCCAATGAGCTGTGTATAAATTAATTGTCAAATGTCAATAAATTATGTAAAAAATAGAATATCATGTCTTCCTTTAGCTTTGCGGGTATTTAAGCTTAGTTTACTGTCATTGTTCTAAATTGCAATGTGAAATTTGATTATTGGTTTAATTTATGTACACCCAAATAATCTGAAATTTTTATTTAATTATTCAGAGAATCAAGCCAGTTTCTTAGTTTTAATTACCCCTAAATACCAAATGAAATGTTAATTTAATAAATGTAGCTATAAATAATTACAGCTCAATGATATGAAATTGAAACAGAAGTATCTACAACTTCCAATTAGCTATATATAAACTAGATACCAAACATCACAATAAGCTATGAAAGGAATAGAATGATACCAACTATTCTTTTAGCTTTGTTAATATTCAAAGCATAGTTTATTGATGTCATTCTATATCAGAGAGTGAAATCTATGCTTAAATGCCAACAAAGCTAAAGGAATAAATGGCCCCATTCTATTCTTTTCCTAGTTTATTGACATTTGGCAATTAGGTTCTACATACTCATTGGGAATCACAATTATTTCCATTTCAATTTTATATAATTAAGCTATCCTCAGTTCAAATAAAATCACTTTTTATCAAATATTTTTTATATTATTTTTAATACAACTAATTAATATATAAGTAAAGTGAAACATATAAAATATTATAGTTTCTGTTTAAAAAAAAAGGCAAGCAATGGGAAACTACTACCAAGGAATGATCAAATGTTATTGCTTAGTTGTAGTGTTGTTTACTCTTTTTTTATTTAGCTTCTGATTGAGAATTTAATGTAAATGATAGGAAAATAAAAGGGATTGTGGAATTTCTCATTTGAAAGTCATTTTGTTCACAATGAATCGTCTTTCAGAAAATCTTACTAACTATAATATATTACTAAACATATGCATCTTAACTTTAATTTCTTATAGTCATTTTCCAGTAACTTATATGACCATAATGTTATCAAAAAACTTATAATACTTAATCAATCGAATTATACATAACACAAAATAATAGACAACTAGTTTTATTTTTTAATGAACCTTCTCAATATTCCATTTTTAAAATTAATCATGTAAAAATAAAAATTTATTAAATTATTTTTAAAATTTGTATCAAAAAAAAAAAAAAACAATAAATGTCCTACAGCTTTATACACCCTCTGGTGGTCATCATTAGAAAAAAACCCATAGAAGTATAAGTTATTTAGAAACAGCAATATAAATAAAACAATTATTCGCAAATATCTAATTTTAAGATCGGTAAACAATTTAATTATTATTTATGATAGATAATAACCTGGCCTATACTTAATTAAAAATTTGGTAGGATACTTTTTTTTTCATAAAAACCTACCCATAAATATGCAGAATGCAAATATATATATAAAATGAGATAATAATGCATAAAAATTAAAAATATATTATTCAATTTTTATATATTACCATCTTCATAAAATGATAGGTTTCAGCACTGAAATTCATTTTTTCAATCAAACAATGCTTATTCTCGTTTCCCATCTCATGCTTTAAGAGACTTTTCACTCTTATGAATTCAACTAATTTTCAACACGGCCTGATAGTTGTCACAATTATGTCACTTGTTTTAGTTTTTTTTAATTTTGTACTTTATTTATTTTTTAGTCTGTTCGCAATTTGTAGATGCCTTTTTAAAAAGATCATAGTTTTAAATTACTTTGGTGTAAACACCAAACCTCAACCTTTAGAAGAGAATAATCTATATTTATTAAATGTCCATATCTTTTTTAAATTAAATCAGTCTTTTTTGCAATGCTCGCATTCTAAGTGTATTTCACTCCTTGATCTGTTTCTGCTATTAAAACATGCTATTAAAAAAAAAGAGCTATTAACAATTCCTAATGTTGACATATAATTTTTTTTTCTAGACTTCAGAACTTAATTGAACATCACTTATGGTTCTTTTTAATTTTATTATTAAATATGAAGGAAGTTTTATATATAAAAACTAAACTTTGTTAATAGCAAATTATATACATTAATATATATATACAGGAGAAAAATAATTCGAATAATGTACATGATGTGTGTTAATACATATATAGAAGAAAAATAATTTACGTGACATATGACACATAACTTATATAAACATAATTATTATGGCTAGTGTTTGAGGGTAGATGAAAATAATTCAGTTTTATATAGGTGAATGTGTAGCATATATGTTTCATATTCTTCTAAAGTAATATACAACTAAGGAAAATATTCTGCCAAATTTTATTCATATTACTTCTAAATAAGTATTTTAAAGCGGGTTATAGTCCTCTCTTCTCTCAGAAGTGGACTATTCCAGATGCCTCCTTATGTGATCGGATTGTATAGATAAAAACATATCCAATGATTATTACAGGCCAATAAGCAACGATGCTTGCTGAATCCGAAGGTTTTCAATAAGGCCAGGGATCTGGCTATAAATAGTCAGCCTTTTGTGAGAATCAGGGAAGCTCTGCTAACCTGAACAGAAGCAAGTATTCCCATTGATAGCACTACGCTATTTAGTCTATGCAGCTAGGCAAGTCCCACAGAGATTGGACGTTGCTAAGACTTCTGTTGGCTTGAGGCAAGCTGTCTTGTACAGCTGGAAGAGCCATACACCCTACCTGTGAGGCAAGCTATCAGGTGTAGTTGGAAGTGGTAGGCAGAACCCAGAGTTTACGTTAAGCTACAATCTTCAATGTTGTAAATATTCTCTTGTACATATATTGTATATTGTATTGTATATATTTGTAGATATAATAAATATATTAATTGTAATACTTCTCTTAGTATTATTTCTGTAGGTTGGGTCTGTAATCCAGACCAAACATAACAAAGCATATAAGTATGTATTATATTACTTTTTCTAAATGAATTTTAATTATCGTTTCTTTAATTAAAGTAATTATTATAAACTCGTTAAAATCGAGTATTAAGAAAACGTAATATTTGAAATTCAAAACTTTTATATTACACTAAGCAAACTTTCAAGCAGATCACTGCAGAATTATAGTGCTGCTTTAATTTAGCAGTTGAAAATTATACCTATATATGGATGTAATTTATTATGTAAATGAGGCATTTAAATGTTCCATTTTTTCAACAAGGAAACACCTGAATTCTTTCTGTTGATTGCAATTGTCTATGCCTCCTTGTATTTTCATTTTCTATAATCTCTTTTGACACAAATTCTCTTCACATTAGTGGGACTGAAAGAGACAATAAAAAATGAAAATACAAGAAGGAATGGGCAATTGCAAAGGATTCGGATGCAATCAACGAAAGAATTCATATGTTCTATTGTGAAAAAAATGGAACATTTAAATGCCTCATGTACATAATAAACCTTATTTACATAATAAATTACATACATATGTAGGCATAATTTTCAAATGCTAAATTAAAATAGCATTATGATTCTGGCAGTAGTCTGCTGAAAGAATATGCTTAGTGCAATATAAAATTTGAATTTCAAATATTACCTTTTCTTAATACTCAATTATAATGAATTCATAATAATATATCACTTTTTTTAAGAACATATTTTTTGTAATCAAAAGTTAAAGAGAAGTGATTTACTATTCTTTTGTGCATTATTTTACCCATATCAGAAAACAGGTTGTCATGTAGAAAATATTCAAAAATAAGCAGAGCAAACTTACCACTATCTACAACATGTCTTAACTCAAAATGCTCTCTTCAAACAAATAAAAAAGTATGATGTATGAAATAAACTTTTTATAAGACTCCATCCCCCCCCCCCAAATGCAACAATTAAGATAGAAGGGTGTAATATTTCTAGATATTATGGAGTTCATCATCAGATTCGGGACCACCCATGATCACTGCATTTATCTGTTTCAAAAATGAAATTTAATACACTCTGATCTATATAGTTGGGGGGGGGGGTTAAACTATAAATTATATAGTTAAAAATTAACATATGTATGCTTGTAGTGGAGAAATAAAGGATTTAATACATTCTCATCTACATAGTTATGGAAGTAAAATTAAACTATGGATTATATAGTTAAAACATTAACAAATTTATGTATAGTGGTAAAATAAAGGATTTAATAAAACTACAAGTAAATGCATTTCCTGGTTGGATTCTCTATATATTACTAAAATGTTTGTTAATAGTTAACTGACAAAAAACATTACTAAATAAATGTTTTAAATGCTTAGAACAGAAAAGCTAAATAATTATTAAACAATTTCACTCACTTAGCATGCTTTTGGCCATTAAAAGCAGACTCATAGACACATACTTTGCAGGAGATGGAGTGTATAAATAATGACAAAATTATGTGAATAGTTGTAGCATATAAATAAAGTCAAAATTATGTAAATAGCTAATTTACATATTTCATTTTTAAATAATGCAACATTGGTTTCTTTTTTATTAAAAATGTAAGGATTTGGGGGAACAAACCATACCTCCTTAATTTTGCACTTTGCAATCATCACACTCAGAGCATACAATGTTCACATTTACAGGGTCAAAGAAATGGCCATTTTCAGTTCACACTCCAGAAATACAGAGCTACTCTTAGCATGGTTGTACAGATATCTATGTTGTATTATTCTGGTAGCAATAGGTTCCCAGGATTCCCCACAATACACAGTGTTACAAGCAGCATTTGCTGCATCTAATTTTATTTACAATTTGTGGGATTTGATCTACATTCAATGTGTACTTAGTGTTGTTTAGAAATCTATTTAAATTTGGAGGAATTTTTAAGTTAACATTATATGTACTGGAACATATTGTTTCACTTCATAAGACATCCAGAGTATGTATGGAAGGTTTATTCAAAATTGTGTGTCTTTCTGTAGTGAAGGTTACCATTGTAACCTCTTGTAGATGTGCCTCAATATTGGCCTTGCAATTGACTTCATATTTGTAAAACTTTAAATTTCTATTTAGGAAAATTTTCAAACCTGCTAGTTTGTGCACTGTGGGCACACATGAGCAATGATGGATTGCACCATGTATGTCTAAGGGCTTAACAATAATTTTATAATCGATTGTTCATGTTCCATTGAATATATAGATCAAGGAATTTGAGGTTTTGCATGATTTCTTCTTGCTTAATGGTCTATTGTAAGGCAGTTAATTATGCTAAGTCATATCAAATATCCAGGAGCTGCTTCTTGGGAGCATACATTAGCGCATCATCCACATGCTGGGTGTTTAGGGATGATGATTTTTTCAAAATTTTGATGATGTAATACTGCAAGTAATCCTGCTTATTGGCAGATCCATAGACTATCTATAGGCTATTCTATAATACTTATTATTGGCCAGAGCTGTAAGGTCGTTGTCCATCCATTTCAAAGATTCCACAGTGAATTTACTCTCATTAGGATTATAATCTATATTTTGCAACATCTCATGAATAGTTCTATACTTTGCAATATAACTATGTGAAATTGCTTAATAAATATTTAGCTTGTATTTTGCAACATTTCATGAATAGTCTATATTTAACAATATAACTCTGTGAAATTGCTTAACAAAAATTTAGTTTTTCTGTTCTAAGTGTTCAAAACATTTAGATACAAATTACAAATAGTACAAGAAAAGTAATAAACCCTTGAGAATTGTTAAATAAAATAGAAAGTATCTATTAGAAATAGTTATTCATTCTATTTGTTTAATCCAGAGCCACCTACTGTAATCTTGAGTAAGCAATGAATTCTATCTAAATCATAGTGCTATATTTAAATTCTCAGTGTTGATTTTGGTAAAGTGTTAACCTTCATCAATAAAAAAGCTAATTTTTCTTCCCTCATTGAGGAAGGTGAATATACAGAAATTAGGCTGCATATCTGAAAGTGGTTCTGCCACTTGATGACCAGTGAGTAATTAAAATTAATAAATAACTCTAGGATAGAGTAAATAAAGTGAATTACTATTCTTAATGTAAGATCATGTGAGCTAATACTATATTACAATTTTGTAAATTCTTCCTTCCAAAAAAATTATCCAGTTTTTGATTAAACATCCTTGATCCTTTAAAGTTTGAATAATAGTTAAGATATTTACTGCATTAAAAAGTTACTTAATATAGTAATAAATTCATTAAAATATTTTATATTCCTTTCCTCCTCCTCCTCCTTCTTTTTCTTTTTATTATTAAATTGTTTTTGATAAATGCTCATTTCAATAGGGTTTTTTTTTAATACTAGAAAAAGGTATAAATTTATAAGTAAATATTTACTTTTATACAATATAAAATAATTACTATTTAGCTAATTTATTTAAAAGATAATTAAATTTTTAATATGACATTTTATTCTTTAAGATATGAACATATAATTTAGATTATTTATTAGGAGCAAACTTTTAAATGTATTATTTTGATTAATTATTTTAATTATTCATATATGACAATCAATCAAAAAAACAGGTTTTCATAAAACTAAATAAAATTGATTTTATAAAATTAAACACATTATCATAACTTTAAATCAGACTTTTAATAAACAAATTTAATTGTACTTAAGATTTATTACTTTAATAATTAACGCTAAATTTTAAAAAATGTAATGATGTAATCACTTTTTAAATTAATGCCTTGAATTTGTAAACTATACGTATATAAAAGGCCTTGTTTTTAATAGTAGAATATCACCTTTTCCTCCGATGATCTGGAATTCTAATACACCTAGTTATACTTTTCTTCTGTTTCTTTTTTTATTTTCTTACTTATTCTTTGTCTTTTTTTTTTTCATGACATGGATATACTTAAAATAAAACACCAATGGTAAAATATTGTCCTAGTTGGCAGTTTTGTATAATAAAACCCAAATTAATATGATTAATCAATTTTAAAACAAAAATCTAAATATTTCAAAGTTGATCTACAAAGCTCTTTTTCTACTTACATTAAAACTAATCTCATATTTCTATGGTGCTTAGCAATCAATGATATCATAATTTTAATCAAGAAGTAAATTTTATAAAAATGTTACTATTTATGGATGTTAAGGTTAAAAATAAAATAGAGCATGTGATTACAAAAGAAATAAGTAATAATAATTTGTTAATGACTTTAAACAAATTATTAAATTTAATAGAGAAAAATGAAATACTCCCTAGTCATTTAATAGTGATGAAGTAGAAACTATATGTGATCTGTATAAAATCTATATACATATACACTGTTCAAGTCTCATCTTTAATAAACAATAGATAGTGAATCACAGAACAGACCTTATTCTGATAATAATTCCTCAGAAAATATCCTAGATAATTTACTTCCTCAATAAAATATATATCAACAATTTAAGCTTATGCAATGGTTTGATAAGAAAATTATTATTTATAAATTGCCAGAGAATTCACTAATAAAGAAAAAGCATATATAAAAAAAAAAAATCAAACACTTAAGGTTAAAAAAAAAAAAAACTTCTATCTGAAAATGAAAATATATATTTAATCAAATACACAAAAATAAATAATACTATAATTTACTTTGAAATAGGTAAAGACATCAACTGCTAAAAAAACTTTGCATGTTATAAATACTACATTCTCGGTCAAACAAAAGTAATTTCCAATATTTAATACTTTTCTAATTTATAAACAATGACCTATTATAATAAGAAATGTTTTTAAAATTAACTTAATATGGCTATGTCTTTATAAACATCAATTATCAGTAAAATTGTGCAAGATGAATGATCTATCTTCTTCAAGTTATATTTAAACCAATGAACATCACGTGATCACTAATTCTTATGCTTGCTCTTAACTATTATTAAAACAGGCAAAACTCTCTATATGTATTGGCACTCAGTGCAAGCTATAGTAATCAATGGATGCTTAGAAGGTTTGTGCATAAAATTCCTATTTAGTGCCTACTCATCCAATATCCCCAGACTAGTTTCTGGCTTGTGGCCTTCGTCAGTCAGGAGGCTTGGATCTGAGAGCACTGCACCTAGATCTGCCACAAGACAGAAACTAGTCTTGGGATATTGGATGAGTAGACACTAGGTGGGGATTTTAGGCACAAGCCTTCTGGCATCCATTGATTACTCTGGCGTGCACTGAGTGGCAATACATATAGAGAGTTTTGCCTGTTTTAATAAGTTATATTTAGTCACATATCTAATTAAATTAAACTTCTTTCTTGGCATAATTATCTATATCACATCACTTTTACCTTTATTTTCATGATTTTTTTTTTCAAAATATCTAAGAAAAATGACAAAAAAAAACTAATAAAATAAATGTTAAAAAATCTATTGCTTCAAAATAAGCTAATTTGTTATGGCTGTTTCTACATATATCTTTTTGATAAAATACATTCTAAATGCAAGTTACTGTGTTCAGTGATATTATAGAAATGCAAAGAGAATTTATTTTAATAATTCACATGACTTTTCTATATAATTTGTAAAAAAAACTTTTTTTTAAAGATCAAATTAACTATCTCAGTTTTATTAAATCAGGTGAAATGCTCATCACTATATTATAAATAATTGCATCACTAATATATACCAAATGTCTTTTAATTATTAGAAAAGATAATTACTATCTTGTAGCTAATACTAAGAAATTGGATGCAAACTGTCACTCATCATATTCTGATTTTGCTAACATATAAATTAATTGATACTATCATTTAAACTGCCAAAACTTTTATAAAAAGCAGAATCAATTTTAGCATTTATTTAGCATATATTTTTTCTTAAATATCTGTCTAGTCTTAAACATTATAAAGGAATCCACAAACATTCCATTAGTAAAATTGATTTTCTAATGGTTTTATTACATCCTTCATTTCTCCATTGTATACACAGATTGGGTATTCATTTACTAGATGATTCTTGCTTTTTAATTGTTCATAACTGTATAAATTAAAGGCTGTTAAATTTGGCTTTTCAAGCAGTTAAACCAAGCAACCATGGATGATCACCCATGTTTTGAAAGATCAATTTAGCTGTTTTTATTGTTGACTTATAAAAAAAATGACATATGAAGCTTCATAAAAAGCTTGTTTAGGACCATAATTCTTTGTTTGAAGTAAAAGGAGATCTTTGAATAAATGATCATTAAAAAATATTTAGCTTAGATGTCAATAAAGCTCTTTTAAAACAATTATCAACAAAATTCAATGTTTTTAATGAATTTTCTACTACACTCAATTGTAAAAACATGAATAAATGGAAATTGTTATATTTGTTGATAAAATATATACTGAAATTTTAAACAAAAATGTTACATAACTCTGACTGATGATTCAGTTTTTTTAATGCATTTAATTTCTTAAATTATATAGTTTTTCTTTACTCTAAAACTATTATATCAACATTATGTACCAGTGAGATCACAAGCATCATCTTAGTATCGATGTACTCTTTCAATTTTTTTGCCACAAGAGACAAACTCAATGCTAATATCTAGCTTACAATTATTAATGCATAATCAAATATAAAATCACAAGTCCAGACTTGAAATTAATAATTTTGGAAAATGATAACCATAAGACTTTTTCTAGAATAAAATTTTAAAAATTGAATAAATCTATTATTCATTCCAAAATTCTCTAAAGTCCACACTAGCTTTAAGATGAGAAGATATCACACACATTCTATTAATTCATAAAGCACACCTCTTTAAATTCATTATTTGAAAGACATATTATCAAATGGTGCAAATATATTTTTATTCTACCTTGACTTTTCCAATTGGGGTCATATTTTTTATTTTCTAAGGGAATTGCTTTCATCTTATTATCATGATTAAAAATGATTTAATGTACAGAATTGTTATTCTAAAAATTATCATTAGACTATCTATCTTCTATATTCTCAAGAAAAAAATCTCAGGAAGCAATATTTCATGTTGTATACATTAACTCTCCTAATAAAACATTTTAAAGTTGCAACTGAAGGCTTATCTTTTTTAATGGCAGATCAAGATGCAATCTGTTATTAATTATAAGAAATTGTTTTTTTTGGTAGCTTGCTATAGCCATAAAAATTCCATCTTGGATTGTAATTTATTTTTCATTTATTAGTAATGTTGTTTAACAACACCAAAATGGGTCATGTTAATAAACTTGGGAAAACAAGATAATTATTTTCGTTATATAATGAGCGTGCTAATAGCTCTTAACATTTGTAGTACAAGCTTATTAAATTAAGCTACAGTGACATATGACTGGATTTCCCTTGCAAATATTTTCATATCACTTTTTTTGGGTCATTCAATCAAAATTTTTTATCTTAACTGATTTCCTAGCATTTTGTTGATCAAAGTTGTGTTTACCAAGAGCAATTACAAAAAGAAAAAAAAAGCTGAAAGATTCTTATGGAATTATTTCTCACACCCTCTGTCAATAAATGTCTCATGTCAGCCAATCAAATCAGGCTTTTTATAAATTTCATAAAATTTAAAGCCTTTATAATAATTCTAAAGAATCCCTCTGGTAATTCTTATACTTTATCTTCAAAACTATTTTACCATTTGTTTCTCTCTAATCTATCTTTTTGCGAACTTTTTAATATCTTCATTAATTATACTTAATAATGTTTTCTTAATAAATTATTTTAAACTGATGTTGCTCTTATGCTCTTGACAGAAATGATACTCTTGATTAACTTTTTCAAAATATACTATACTTGAAAAATTCAAGGCAATTGAACTATGGTAAACCAATTCTCAAACCATAAAAGTATTTAGATCTCATAAGATTATGGTACTACTTTGCACATACTAATAGACATGTGTCTTGCTAGATGCTCATCTGCATTTGATGATAAAAAAATGTAGGACCATAGAATTTTATAATAATTCTGCTAAATATCTAACAGAGAAAATGCCAAAATCGAATCTGACATCTCACTATGTTCAATTTATGGCAAATTTTCATTTCATAATCTTATTTGACTAATTTTCTATATTTAAATATATTAGTAGAAGAACTATTTGATGAAAAATCATTATCATCATCATTATCAATCATTATCAATCCACTGCAGGATGAAGGTTTTTCCAAATTCAATCTATCTTCTCTAATCTGTAGCCTCTCTTCTCCATATCACTCCTGCACACTTTCTTATTTCATTCATTCATCTCACATGAGGTCTCTTTCTGGGTCCTCTACAATCTTTTAGAATCCCACTTAAGATTTCAATTGTCTACCTATCATCATCTCTTCTAGCAATATATCCAGCCCAACTCCATATCAGTCTTTTAATATTTTCAACAATGTCAGTAACACCTGTTTGTTCTCTTACCCATGTATTTCATTTTCAATCTCTTCTTGTTATTTCTAATAAGCACCTCTCAATATTTCTTTGAATGATCTGAAGTCTCTTCCTTTTTAAACATATCTTAAAAATATGCATAATCTGTAGAGCAGTATGCTGTTTTTCTGCAATTCTTTGAATATGCAATGCTGCATTTATTATATCTTTTACATTAGTGTAATTGCTGCAAGTTTTGCTTTATTGTATTGTTGTTCAGCTGCATTAAAATTTATTTCCCTACAAATTTTTTAAAATTGGTAAATCTTACAAATGTTTGAACTTTTAAATTAAAATATGAACTAAGTAAACAGAAGATATAAATGTTTGTATAAATTTACTTCTGTTATAAAGATTATTTACTTGTGTACTTACATTATTTATTACATTTAACATTTTTTATTAACATATGTTATTAATAATCTTTCAAAAATAATAATATGAACTTTATAGGGTACTAATAATGCATTCACCTGCTATGCCATGAGCTATTTAAGAGCTTCTTATTTAAATAGTAATAGTAGCAGCAGTAACAGCAGCAGTAGTAGCAGTAGCAATAGTTGTAGTAGTGGTAGAGTAGAAGTGGTAGCAGGAGTGGGAGCAGTAGGAGTAGCACTAGCAGCAGTAGTAATAGTAGTAATAAGTAATTAATAATAATAATAATAATAATCATCATCATCATCATCACTGTGGATCATATAAGAACTGATTAATTTCCAAAACAATTTTGCTCAATAGTAGTAAAATAAAAAGTTTGTAATATAGATTCTTTTCAAATTACATAAATTTTAATGAGATATATTAACATAAGATAAGGCAGTCTTCACATAAGCTCTCCATCAATCTTCCAATGAAAAACAGTAATTGAAAAGACCATACTCATGAAACTACCAAAATACTGTATAATGATAATTAAATGGTTGATGTTTATTTTTAGATGAATTTATTGTATGTATTAAATTTCAGTAGCTATAAGGAGTATATTATAAATAGCAGTAAATCTATTCTTGGGTTCACTAAAAATAATTATCATGACTAGTTTTATGACAATGATATTATCAGAAGTTTGATTAAAAGGAAACATAGCATTTTCTTTTTGTTAGAATAATAGATTAAATATGAAACTTTATAATAAATATAAGAGATCTGAGGACATCAGAAATTTAACAATTGGAAAAAAGGCCTAAAAATGACTGATGCATTAAAACTGCAAAGAAGATATCAGAAATATACTGATCAATGGGCATTTTATATTTTTTTATGGATTAAAAGCAACATATAAAACCTAAAAAATACTATTACAATTCTATTAACTCTAAAAACAGCACTTATTGATATAATGACAATCAGGGCGCGGGGGAGGGGGCCACGCTGGGCAGGCGGGGCTGGGGGGGGGGGGGCCCCCCACTGGGATTATAGAAAAAGAGGCCCCCCTTAGAAATCTAAACTCACAAACACAAAACTCCCATTTTATATTTTTTTTCATATTTTTATTTATAAATATTTATTAGTGATTTAAAAATTAATTCTTTTTATTTATATTAAAAACACCCCACCACCCCCATTCAAATATAAATAAAAATCAAAAATATATCTATTCTATTAATTATAATAAATAAAAAATAAATTATATTTTATTTTTTAAATTTTTCTTTTTTAATGTTTATTTTTATTTATTTATTTAAAAAATATATTAAATAACAATTAAAAATAAATAAAAAAACCACAAAAAAATATTATTATTATATTTTTTTTTTTATTTTAATATAATTAATTTTTATTTTTAATTATATTAATATACAATTTTATTTTTAAAAAATATTTATTTTTATTTTTTAATTAAATTTTAATTTATTTTTTATTTTTATTATTTTATTTTTTTTTATTTAATTTTTTTTTTTTTTTTTATTTTTTTTTTTTATTTTTTTTTTTTTTTTTTTTTTTTTTTTTATTTTTATTTTTTTTTTTTTTTTATTTTTTTAAATTTTTATTTTTTTTATATAGTATTAAATAGCAGTTATTGATATAATGACAATGATATTTTGAGCAGGCAAAAACTCACTATACATATTACCACACTGCAAGTTAGGGTAATCAATGGATGTGCCAGAAGGCTTGTGCATAAAATTCCCATCTAGTGCCTACTCATCCAATTATTCTAGCTTGCAGTGTGGCAATATGTATAGTGAGTTTTTACTTCTTTTATTAACATTTATAAGCAAGCATAAGAAATGATGATCATATGATATTTTATGCAGGTGGAAGGAGTATTTTGATCATATTTAGAACGAAGGACAATACAAGAACTGAGATAATGACTTTTAATTATATATCCATTTTATTTATATATTTAGATTTGAATAAAGATATTCAGCTTAGTGAAGTCAAATTAGCTCTTTATAATCTTAAAAAATGGAAAATCTATAGATCCTGATGAAATATGGGAAGGTTTTAAAATATGATAGTGATTTGTTAGTTTCAAAAATATTGGATTTTTTTTAGAAATATATGGACCCATGAAGTTGTGCCATCCAATCTTAAGGCTATTTTTATTGTTTCAATTTTTAAAAGTAGAGAAATAGCCATTATCTTAAGAATGTTTGTATTGTTTAAATTTTTAAAACAAGGGGAATAAAAAATATTGCAGCAATTACTATGGAATATCATTATTGTCCACTACAGCAAAGATACTTTCAAAAATTTTGTTGAATGTGTTGTATCCAGTTATATATGAATAATTATTGCAGAATCAATATAGGTTTAGAAAGTCAAGAAGCACTATAAACATGATTTTGTTGCAGGAAAATGCAATAAAAGTATTGAGAACAAAAGATTGATTTATGCATTGCTTTTATTGATTTTAATAAAAGGTATTTGATTTAGTTAATCAAATAAGTTTATGGTGGTGCTTGAGATTAGTTGGTTGTCCACTAAAATGTATTCATATTATACAGTTTCTATATCTTGGAATGAGAAGAATTATTTTTATTACAGGTGGAAAATCTGATCCATTTGAATTTGCTCTAACGTTGTTTCAATTTTTATGATAATGTTCCTTGAAATTGTTTATAGATGTCTTAATTAATCAGGAGTTATAACACAGTACAGGTTTGATGGTATTTTTAATTTGGATCAATTAAAAGCAAAAACAATAACTTCTTTTTAGATTCTGGATGCATAGCATGCTGATGATTGTGCTATTTTTGTCAGTTCAAAAGTTGATTTACAGAATGTTCTTAATGTTTTAAATTCATCTTATAAAGATTTCTGTTTATTAATTAATATTCAAAAAACTCAAGTTCTTCATTATCTAGTGAAAGAAAAAAAATCATCAGCAACCTTTAATTTGGATGGTTATCAACCTGGGAATATAAACCCGTTTAAATACTTTTGTACTTTTATATATAAAAATGTGAATTAGGTGCTGAGGTAAAGCACAGATTCCAATGTGTTGCTGCTTTTAACAAGTTAAAGAATAGAATAATTTATCACAGGGAAATAATTGCTGCAACTAAGTTAGCTGCATATAGAGTTATTATTTTAATATAATATTAAATCATCCATGTTTTATTACTATTTATAATCCTTTTTACAACTCACTAGACAGTTTTATTGTCCCAGAAATCTTCATCAGAACTTCTACTTATAGTTCCAAAACTTAACTCATAAATTAAAAAACAAATTGAAAAATTGAAAAGTTTGAATTTAGTAGTTAAGGTAGAAGTTCTGAAGAAAATTGCTGGGCAATTGAAATTGTCTAATGAGTTGTAAGAAAGCATTGTAAACAGTAATAACATAGTTGATTTAATATTATATGGATTTGGCAATGCAGTGAGAAATATAGAGCTATTATTTTACCTAATTTATTGCAAAGAAATGAATCTTGGATGTCTTATCAGTCTATAAAGGCATTAAGAAAATTTTATTTAATGATACTCCATGAAATTTTAAAAATACAATGGCTTATAAAACCAATCAATATGTTGCTGGTTGTGATATTATAGATTTCACTATTATAAAATCACACCTTTATTGGATAGTCTTGTAAAATGAATGAACAATGCAAGATTTTTTAAAATTGTAGTGAATTGGGGCATGGTTTTTATGAAAGAGATAAACACCATATATGTTATAAAAATTATCTTAAAGTCTTTCTCAAGTATGCAATGTCAATTTTTCCACTGAAAAAATATGGCAGAGAATAGAATAAATTAGAGCTAGAATTATATATGGTATTGAAGTATTTCAAGAAGAAAAGTTTTTTATGGAAAACTAAAAGACAATATCATAAGATATCATAGATTGGTTTCTATAGTCATCATAAAACTAGTTTCTACAGCATTCTTTTTTTTTTTTCATTCTTTCTTTGAACCC
Source organism: Epiperipatus broadwayi (assembly GCA_028023455.1). Taxonomy (NCBI): domain Eukaryota; kingdom Metazoa; phylum Onychophora; class Udeonychophora; order Euonychophora; family Peripatidae; genus Epiperipatus; species Epiperipatus broadwayi. The sequence goes on from JAQFVV010000320.1 coordinate 438,856, forward strand.
TTAGAATAGTGGCTCTCAACCTTCCTAATGTGTGACAGTTCCTTATGTTGTGATGACCCCCAACCTCAAAATTATTTTTGTTGTTTTCATAAGTGTTTTCCAATGGTACTTAGGTGATAGCTGGGAAAGGGTTGTTTGACCCGCAAAGGGGTCATGCCCCACAGATTGAGAACCTGCCTTAGATTGATTATAGTCATTTACTAGTAACTGTTTATTTATTATTAGTGGTTTTACATGCTTATTTTATCCTCTAACTAAAACCAACTGAGCTAAAAAATTTTGAAATGATAATTAGATTGGTATAGATCTACTATCTGAAAGAAAATCGTATCCCTTTTTGAAGCTGAAAATTTTCTCTGTTTTTACTCTATGAGTATTAGAATTCCATATCATTGGAAAGAAAGTTAGCGTTTTATTATTAAAACGAGGCCCTTTGTACTTATAAATGTCCAACATCATTACATTTTTTAAAATTAGTATTAATTATCAAAGTAATAAATCTCAAGTACAACTACATTTGTTTATTAAAAGTTCGATTTAAGGTTACAGTTGTCAGTGTGTTTAATTTTATAAAATCAATTGAAAGTCTACTTTTGTTTTTGTTTTTTGATTGATTGTCATCTCTGAATAATTAAAATAATTAATCAAAACAACAGATTTAAAAGTTTGCACCTAATAAATAGTCTAAATTACATGTTCATATCTTAAAGGATAAAACGTCATATTAAAAATTTAATTAAAAATTTAATTATTATCTCTTAAACAAATTAGTTTAAATATTAATTATTTTATATTTTATGTTAATTCATAAAAGTAAATATTTATTTACAAGTTTATATCTTTTTTTTTTTTTTATTATCTAAAAAAAAAGATTATTGAAATGGGCTTCTAACAAAAATAATTTAATATTAGATTTTTTAAAAAATTACTAAAAAAAGAAAAGATAAAATACTTCACTATATGAAATAGTTTTTTAATGCAGTAAATATTTTAACTATTATTCAAATTTTAAAAAATCAGAAGTATTTAATCAAAAGGTAGATAATTTTTTGGAAACTAAAATGCTCAAAATTCTAATCCGATAATAATATAGATATTTTTTTGGAAACTAAAATGCTCAAAATTCTAATCCGATAATAATATAAAGTTGAGATATTTTTTCAAAATTTTACAAAACGGCAATTTCTCTTGCATGTAAGGTCATATGATCTTGCATTAGGGTCATATCTGACATTGTCTTCAGAAGTGGACTAGTCCAGATTCCTTCCTTATCTAATCGGATTCAGCACTCATTGCCACTAACCAATGTGTAAACATTTGAATAACCAATGTATAAACATAGCCAAAGGGTAAAACTTAAATATGACGAGTGTGTAAACATGTGTATAAAATCCTACCATTGGTTAGTATGAGCCAGTAGGAAATGATGTTCTCTGAATCTGATTGCTGCTAGTAAGGTAAGAAATCTGGTAATAAATAGTCAGCCTTTTTGGAGGCAAGCAAGAGAGAGAGAGAGAGAAACGTCTGTCTAACCTGAATGATTGAACAGGCTCTCAATTGAAACCACTTTTAACTGTGGTGTTCCTACTATAGTCATTACTAATATGTCTACACAGTGAGGGAAGTCCACAATAGGACTGGAAGCTGCTACGATTATGGCCGACTCAAGACAAGCTGTCCAGTACAGCCGGAGAATCTTGATACCAGACATAGGCCTGACCAAAATGGTAAAAAAAAAAAAGGAAGAGAAAATAATAAAATAAGTACCCATGTATTATTATATATGTTCAGATTAATCCAAATGTGTTTTAGAAAATTACCCAAACTCTAAATGAACTATACTATCTCAAGCACAAAGATCAGTTGAAATATAGCTATAAAGAAATTGTAACAGTGTAAGTCCATGAGATCAGATATTTATGAACCAAGCAGAATATTATTTGCAAAATTCATGGAGATCAGACCAGATGATGAAGTAAAAAGATACTCTGGATATCCATCCACTTAAGAATTAGCTAACTAATGAAACAAACAATAATTTATACAAATAGCCAATGATGCAGATAAGCCAATAATATAATACACAATTATCATTAATAATCAATAACACAAACATGTTAATAACATAACAATAAATCTGACTTTCTTAGTAAGACAGATAATTTGATTATAAGACAGATCCATTTGAGAAGCAGTCAAGAGTTATTGGATCATGTTCAGAACATTAATTCATAGGCTATTGACCACAATTTGCTAGAATGCAATCAGGTATGATCAAGCTCAGAGTGGAAAGTTGCTAGTGGTAAAATAGTATCAGAATTTCACAAAGGCAAACCAGTGTAACTGTAAGCATTAGGTTTCATTAAAAGGATCTAAAGTATTTTTTCAACTTGATAGATATTATTGGCAAATAAATATGCTATTGTAATTTCACCATTTGTGGCCAGCCAGAGAAATATTTAACTGTTATAAATATATTATTATTGTAAATAGATGCAATAAATGTTTTAATGTTATTTTAACTATATCTCGTTTATTTATTAACCTGAAAACATTATTTTCCGGCGGTAAAACTCCATATATCCTGCATATCACAATATTTTATTAAGGGTTAATGAAAAGCAATGGCGACGATCAATGATCTTTTTTCTAATTGATTAATAATTATTGTTACTACCAACTGACTCTTAGGAATCATAAAGCCTACATCTTATTAGATTTTATATATAAAACAACTGTGTAGAATAAAATAAACATAGTTTCAAGTCAGTGAGTTTTCAAATGATTATTTATTTAATAAATAAAATTCTTAGCACGTCACAAAATGTTCGTCTGCTCATAAATAATTTCTTCCATTTATACTAATTTCGCGTGGATTTAAAAGGCTTAGAATAAAAAAAGTCACTAAAGATAATAATTGGCTGATAATACTAAGAAATGGTAGAACTCTGACAAAAATTCAAGTCTTTCGAAGTGTAGACGTAAACAACTGTTATTTTCTCAGTAAATAATAATTGTGATCAGAGAGCAATCAATGGAAATTTGACCTGATTATAGGAATTCCCTGAAGAGTACAGTATGTTATCTTTTAGCTTTGTAAACAGAAGTTTAGATAAACATGTTTAAATAAAAACAATTATTAACTCTTTATTATAAAATAAATAAATACCACAAACATATAAAGTATATATATTATTAGCTAAAAATAAGTAATATATCAAGTGACTTAATTTAATAAGCTTGTAATTATAAAAACTAAAGAGTTGCTATACCTCTAACAAGCTTTCTTAATGAATGCTACAAGAGAAAGCATTTAAAAAATCTCTATCTTGAAATTATTCCTATCCTCAGACTGTTTTCATGCTTTTGGCATTATTCAGTGAGGCACTAGGATATTTCAGACACCAGATCCAAAATACCAATTCAAAGCCAGCACTTATCTGATAGTTAACTTTTAAGAAGACAATCTGAAAATTTCAGATACCTATATGTCTTCAAACCCAGCTATCCAACTTAAATAGCTATATGGTGCTAAAAATTCTTCAGCCATACCATATATTAATAGTTTTAGCAATATAACATCACATAAGACTTAAAAGCAAAAGCTATTTTAGTAGCTAAAAATAAGTCATACATCATGTTATGTATCTTAATTTAATAAGCTTGTAATTATAAAAACTAAAGAGCATGCAATAGCTCTAACAAACTTTATTGATAAATGCTGCAAGAGAAAGTATTTAAAAATTTTCTATCTAAAACTTATCTCTATCCTCAGATAAGTTTCATGCTTTTGGCATTCCTCAGTGAAGCACTAGGATATTTCTGACACCAGATCCAAAATACCAACTCAAAGCCAGCACTTTTAAGTACACAATCTATGTAATGTGGAAGTATGAGTTTATTTTTCTAAAAAAGTTATAAAAATAGGAAAACAAATTAACATTACTACAAACTAGGTCTTAGTATAAAAATATAAATTTAAAAATAACTAAACAATGGTAGTTATGCAAAGAAGATCCAAGCAAATAACTATAAGAAAATATAAATATTTAATGAACAAAAAAATTAAAATTAAAAATCTGATATTGGAAAGACAGAAGATTGAAGTAGTACTAAAAGTGAAATACTTTGAAATTATAATCAATAATAATAAAATAAAAAAAGCAGTTATGATATTTTGGGTGTCACATAAGAGAGAGAAAGTACTGCAAAAGTTCTGAATCTAGTTTTATGGGAAAAGCAAAGTAATAGTGAAATAAAATAACAATAATGTACAGTTTTGGTGCAGTTTTAATATTTTATGGAGCAAAGATGTTAGGTGTGAATTCAAAAATTAAAAGAAAAATTACACCAAATTTATTTTTAAAAAACAAAGAAATTAAGCTGGATAAAAAGAGGAAAGAATTGCTGAAATTATGATGAAGTAAAATATAATGGATGATATATAAAAAAAAATCCAGATTGTGTGATTTATACATAACAGAAAAGTGAAGGAAAAAACTTACACCGAAAGAGCATTCAGCTGATTCGATACCATCAGAAAAATAAAAACCTTTCCATTACGCGGACATTAAAACGTTTTTGCAAACTTTGAATTACAAACATAAATGAAATGAAAATCAATATTACATAGAAAATATTAAAGTAAATACCATCTAGAAAAATATAAAAGAGAAATCACTAATTTAAGCTATCAGAATATTGAAGTTATCATAAATAAAACTATGAAAGCTAGAGATTATTGGCATAGAAAAAAATTGTAACAGAATAAAAATGTAATCATAATAGCAAAAATTCATGAAAAATTTTTTGAAAAAAACTGTTTATAATAGCAACAACTAGAAAAAATATAAAATATGCTTGTAGATTATTATCTTTGATAAACTTTTATTAATTTTTATATGTTATCGGAAAACTTATAAAAATCCAATGCACTTGCATTTTCATTATTCTCTCAATAAATAAATTGTTTCCTATGTACTGTAAACTTCTGGTTTTCAAAAAACTTTTATATTGGTTACATAAATATTTAAGTATTTTGCAACAAGAAATCATAAAAATTTCCAAGCACCAATGTGAGTTGCAATCCATGTATCTTAAGTTCTAAAATTCTTAAGTTCTAAAATTCACCATTCTATAATTACTGGGTATGTTGGATACATATTGAATATTAATAGTGATAGCTCAAATGTAGATGAAATTAAAACAGAATGTAAACTTCCAATGAGCTACTCTGTTAATAAACAAAAAAGTACAGAATGAGCCCACATGTACTTAGCTTTGACAAGATATAAGCATTCATTGATGTGTTACTATTCACAGCATAAATTCTATATATTAATACAATCTCAGTACAACCATAAGCTATTCTGAAATCACAATAAACAATTAGAAGAAAAGATCAATATTTATCAACACTTCATATTTAATGAAATAACAGTTAATAGATGTAACATGCCTATAAATTGAAAGTTCACATACAGTCCAAGATAATGTACAGGTAGACTCATTCTGTATTTTTTTGTTTATTGATTGATTTGTATTAGTTTATTATATATATATATATATAACTCATTGGGTTTTACAGCAACTTATGTTTAAATTTCCTCTACATTTGAGATATTACTATTAATTATATATATATTGTGTGTGTTGTTTCATTTAATATTCAGCGGTCGTTAAATATGAAGCATGACTTTTCTTTCTGATTGTTTATAGTGTGATTGCAGACTAGCTTACAGTTGCACTAAAATTGCATTAATGTATAGAATTCATACCTTGCATTGTAACTCATCAATAAATCAAATGCTTATACATGATCCAAATGAAAATACAGATGGACTTGTTCTATAGCTTTTTTGTTTAGTGACAGATTTGTCTTAGTTTATATGTAATTCACTGAAAATTTATAGCAACTTCTGCTTTAATTTTAGGTACATATTGATGAATTTATTGACAGCATATTAATGGATTTAATGATAGCATATTTTAAATTTTTGCTAAACTGTTTATAAGATTTTGTTTCAATACTATGCAAATATATTTGAATTTTTTCCTGCATATTCATTATAATACAAATTCATATCTAACAATAATGAAAGAAAATATTTTTAATGCAAAAATTCAAGAGAAGGCTTTATAATTTTTTTTAAAAAATAAAGTTAATAGTTTTACAACTTAAAATTAATTTTTATTTTGGTCAAAGTACAAGTTATATTAAAGCCATGTGATTTAATATATTAATGTATCTTGAATATGTTATAAATATTTGAATATGTTTTTTAAAATGTTTATATATATATACTAAAACAGAATAAAAATGTGATATATTCTTATTTAATAGCCCCACAGATTTTGGTGGTATTTGTAACACAATACAAATGTGAATAAGGGATAACAATAGGGAAACTTTAATATGCCTCACAAACTGAGATACCATTTATAAAAATATAAATCTAGCCTAAACACTGAGTGCCATTTGTAACAAAATGAACTGATATGGATAGGAAATAAAGACTTTTGTATAACCTGAAAACTTAAGACATCAATTGTAACAAAGTAAAGTATAACCAAATAGTTGATTGTCAATGATAACTGACTAAAATGAAAATAATATTAATGAAAATAAAGACAGTGCTAATGGATCAATAATGTCTCATAAATAGTAATATGCCCTTATTGAGTAAACCAATTGTAATAAGATAAAATACTTAATGGTGATAAAAAGTAAAAAAGTTATGTTATCTTATAGGTTTATGTACATTAATCTATTCTTAATAAAAAAGATAAAATTTTCTCTTTTAAAACTTTATAAATTTACAACATCAAATTATAATAAAATGCCTACATTACAAAACTATAATAAAATACAATACATAAGATCGATTCTTCTAACATACCTCATCACTTAAGCCAACTTATAATAATATAAAATGAAAGTCAATACCTGAAATAACCTTGCAATTAACAATATCCAATCATAAACAGAGCAAAACTCTCCATGTTTATCAACAATTAATGTGCTAGTATAGGAAATGTGATCATGTGATGCTTAATGGTTTAATATCCAATCATGTCAACATGAAATAAATGAATGATTTTTATTTGACACTTACACAAATATGATTAACAAATCACAATGAATGATCCTTCAAATCAATAAAACCAAGCTAATAAACTCTAAATTGTAATTACCCTCATATGTATAATATTTTTAATACTTTATAATAATCAAATGATAACATTAAAAGCTTAATATTTAAATTAAGTCTACAATCTGTACCAATGAGCTTTAAATCTAAACAAAGTAAATCATTCTATCTAATGGAATTCAAATAACCATTTTAATGTATATGATTACCAATTTTATGTAAAAATATTTATGAAATTGTGATATTTCTAATTTTCACATCATATAAAAAAATTGCAGGTGGTTATTATAATATTTGGAAATATGCTGCACATATGTTATTTATTAATATATTTAAAAAAGAGCCTTGAAAATGAATGATGGTATATATTAAGTTATGATAGGATTGTAATAATAACGTGAAAGGCTAAAACCTTTGACAGATGTTCCTTAAAAATGCTTAAATGACAGCCATTCAGATGGTAATAATGACTACACAAGGAACTCTCAATTCAAAATGCAAGGCAGAGATTTTATGAGAAAAAGATGAACCCCACTTTCTTCTTTACTTAAATTTATATATAAATAAGCCAGCTCAAGCATTTGGAACTAAGAGCATGAAGCTTTAAACATCTTCATATTTAATTCACTAAATATATATAAATAAACAATGTGAAATCTTTCACTTTACTAAGCAGTAATTTTCTAATCTAATTAAATGATGGTAACAAATGTAAATATATTAATTTATTAAGCGCAAGCAGATAATGTAATAATAACATGAAAGGCTGAAACCTTTGACAGATGTGCTTAAAAATGCTTAAATGATAGCCAATCAGATAGTGCAGTCATTATTACTATCTGATTGGCTTATTTAAGCATTTTTAAGATGCATCTGCCAAAGGTTTCAGCCTTTCATGTTATTATTACATTATCTGCTTGCGCTTAATAAATTAATATATTTACATTTGTTACAATCATTTCATTAGATTTGAAAATTACTGCATAATAATTCGAAAGATTTTACATTGTTTATTTATATATAATATTTAGTGAATTAAATATAAAGGTGTTTAAAGCTTCACATTCTTAGTTCAAAATGGTTGAGTCTGACTTATTTATATATAACTTTTAAATAGAAAAGGTGGGATCCATCTTTTTCTCATAAAATCTCTGGCTTGTGTTTTGAATTGAGAGTTCCTTGTGCAGTTATTATTACTATCTGACTGGCTGCCATTTAAGCATTTTTAAGGTGCATCTGTCAAAGGTTTCAGCCTTTCATATTATTATTACATCATCTGCTTGCACTTAATAAATTAATATATTTAGATAGGTTTTTAAGAAAATATATCTGAGAAATGTTCCATAGTTTTGTCCTCACTTCTATATGAAGAACAGACAGCATCAGTGTTTGCATTAACCATTATTCTACAAAGGGAGTCATTAGAAAGTGAAGCTCTTCATTTTAATTTTGATTAAGAAACTGTGCATTTTGGCTACAAATACCAATGCTTATAGTTTTTATAATAATTAGTAAAAGTTAATATAGATTCAGTTAAAATACCAGACTCAGAATTATAACCCAATACATACACTTTCCAAAATGTGAGGTAGGGAGGGGATTGGAAAACAGCAATAGAATGGAACTTGTATATTTGGAGATAAAACTGAGTAGATATTTTTATGAATTTATTTTAAGTTGTAAATAAAATGTTAGTTAGATATAATAGAAATAAAAGTTTGTGTTTCAGGATAGAAGCCCATAATTCAGTAAATATCATTGGTTCTTTTCTGTAAGTAGAAAAAAGGAATGCAATATAATAAAAATTATTTATGCTTAGAAAGTTTTGGACTGATTTTTTTAATAAAACAATCTAAACACAGACTTTCAAGCTCCCTTTAACTATCCACTCCATCTTATATAACTGATATATATTATACCACATGCATGTGAAAAAAAGAATGATCTCCAATATACATATTTTGGGCTGAACCAGTACTCATCAGTTGATCCAGATCATCATCTCCCACTTATATATAATCAATGCTCAGTTTATATTAAGATAGCAAATCTTCAAACTTTAATTGACAGGCTTAACTCTTCACCACCCTCTAAATCTTCATCCATGCATATTATTGAAAATCTGATGATGGAAATGATCAAAGCCCTTGTTAATGCCAGTTTGTGTCATACCCATGTTGACTTTAAATCACTCTGACTCCCCATATATAGGATCTTAATATGTCCAATTAAATACACAGAAGAGGGACTGGAAGTACATTTCAATATACTTGTATTTAAATATTACAGATTAAGCCTGAATTCTGCCCATCCCTCTTGAGTGCATTTAAATAGACATATTAAAATCCTACATATGAGGTCTGAGAAGTTAGAATAGCTTAAAATCAATATAAGTATGACAACAATATTGACAACAACAAGGGCTTTGAGCATTCCATGATCAGATTTTCAGTAATAAGTATGGCTAGGAGTCGGAGGGTGGAGAAGATTGAAACCTATCCATTAAATGTTTGAAGCTTTGCTATTTTAATGTAAAGTAAGTACTGATTGTATATATGTGTGAGAAGTGATGATATGGACCAACTGATGAGTACTGCTTCAGCACAAAATACATATATTGGGAATAATTTATCTTTTTCACATGTATGTGGCCATATATATCAATTATATAGGATAAAGTGAAAAGTTGAATGAAGCTTAAAAGTTTGTGTTCATATTTCAATAAACTTGTATTTAAATAAAAGAGTTTATATAACAATATGTTTAAGAGAAAAACTTTTGTATAAATAGAGGTAATGTTTTGGATCAGAATTTATATTATTTGAGTCTAAAAGCTGTATTTGCATTGTTTGTTTTAATGTATTATATGATAGATGAAGAGGAAAATCCAAGCAGATTATATTTGTTTTCCATTGAAAGTGATTCATGTGAATAATTTATAGATTTGCTTAAAAAGTATGTGTGTACACAAGGTAATTTATTTTCATTTCTAGAATGAATAAGCTTGTATAGGTAATAAAGAATTAAAAAAATCTTAAGGGATTGAATTGTAGAGAGAAAACCAAGGACATCCAACCATTTAAGTTAATATAAATTTTTGCATGAAGAAATAAGTTGTCCAATATATATAATATAGAAAAGTCAATTGAATATTATTCTGGTAATAAAATTATTTAGTTTCATTATAGGAAAAGAGTCAGAGGTAACCACAATGTCCAGTTAAACTGTTATAGAGTCTGATTTCTTTGTGTGTTTTACTTCATTTAAAATTAGCTTAAAAAGCATTATTGCTGTAGAAACGGACAAACTTTTTCTTGCAAATTGATATTGTGAATTGAGAGAAGAATGAAGGATTGTATTTTATGTTTAACAAAGGATTTAATAATTGTAGTAATAAATGACATCATAAAAATAGGAATTATTTTCTTTGAGATATGTTACCAAGTGAACATTTTAATTGATTCATCTTATGATTTTTTTTTGTCTAAATGATTAAAGAGTTTAAGATTAATAGATACTATGAAATAGATATAGTATAGTAAGCCTGGATTAAGTCAAAGACATATCTAATAGTTTTATGCTTTTTATCACTTGAATCAAAGAATATAGAGCAAATCTGGATTAGTAAGGATTTACAACTAATGCTTTGAAATGAAAGAAATTCTCCAACAAATAATATTGAATTGTTATAATGGAGAAAGTATAAATTCTTTGGATTTGTAAGTGAAAAGCTAATAGATGTATCTTTTGTACTAATTGTGAAGATTAACAAAAAACATGTTTATGTTTGAAAGCTGCTCAACCAACAGTAATTATTTGCTTTATAATTATATTTAAGCACTAAGTTAAAGACAGCTGAACAAGATTCATAGGGAATGCTTTTGATTCTTATTAGTTTTGATAGAGATTATTTTTTTCTTATGTAATAATTAATTATAACTATTATTATACTAATAAATGAAAATAAGGGATTTCTATGAGATTTAAAGAGATTATTTTAATTTTTAAAAAATAAATATATAACTCAGATTGTACTTATTCTGGAATAGATAAATTAGGAACAGTTTAATTATAATGGTTAATAATTCTTTTTTCATTTCTTTATTTACTTATGCATTAATTAATACTAATATAACATTTAAATTTCTTTATACACTTTTTACAGTGCAATGATTTATTCTTGAGTTGACAAAACTTTACTGTTTTGATTTTTTATTTTTATTTTAAGTAATATCTTTATTATCAAAAACTAAATCATTCACATACAGAAGTAAAAAATCAAAAATATTTACTCTCTGCACATATACACATAATTATTTACATACATTTTTTTAATTACCCTTCATTTTCTTCAATATACCCCTTATGCAACTATTCTTATATGTTTTAAACTTTTTGATTGATTGTTTTAAATTAGTTGATACCTTTATTTCCATATTTCACACAATGTTGATCCTGTGCTTCATCATATCTTTCCCATCATTTCCTTGGTAGGTATCTTAAATATTGATCAAAATATTTATCCCATTCTTTGTCCAGTTTTTTCAGCCAGTTGTACTTTTTATTATCAAAAATCATACCACACCTTATTGTCCATATTGTTTTTAATGTGTGCACCACAATCATTGCATTATGCAGATTAAAAAATTTTATGTTTTGTATCACTAAACTTTTCAGATTTATAATTGGAGTATGAAATACTTTATTTCTTATTTGTTTAGATGCGCTGCATTTCTCAAACAAATGCAAAAATGTCTCATCTCTGGTCCTACAAAATTTACATAATGTTTCCAGACTCATATTTAATCTTTTATTTAGATATGTTGTTGTTGGAAGTATATCATTCATTAATTTAAAAATAAATTTCATGTAAGATTGAGGAGCACATATTGACTGGAAGTTCTTCAAAATACTTTTTTAGACACTTTTACCCAAGAAGATCCCTCCCGATCCATTTGCCTTTTTAAATCCCTATATTTTATGTTGAACAAGTTGGTTACATTTAATTCATCTTGTAAGTCTTTGTATCTACCATGAAAGATCTTCTTCTTTTCCTATTTTGCTAAGTATTTTTACATCACATATTGGTGGATTAAAACATTGGCTTTGTATTACATTCATGTATGTTACTAGCTTTAATGTAAGATACATATTCTCGTGGATCAGTCAGGTTAAGTCCTCTCTGGTTAATTGGTAATTGCAATGTTGAAATTACCAGCAGTCCTTTTTCCCTCAAATATATTTCTTTGGTATCTGATTTATTTTGTTTTATTGTATAAATTTACCCAAGGAGCATAGTATTCCCAAATCCCTGCTACTATAGTGTTATATATTTTCGCTCTTGTAATCTCATAGAGACTTATCAATGAGAAATTATTAATTTTTGTTCAATTTTCTCAATTATTATTTTATTTAAATAATTGTTCATATTAGTTTTAGACATATATAATGGTATTCCCAAAACAACTGATGTAATTACTTGATAATTGCATGGCATCTTTTTACCTGTAGCCAGTTGCCATGCTGTGGATTTTATTGGTTGGATCTTTGAACCTGTTTTTATTTGGAAATTTTCTAGAATATCAATGACTACATGCATATTATAACTGTTTTGTAATATTATTATTATATCAGCTATAAAAGCAGTTATCACCTATCTTCACACTCAAATGTGGTAGATAAAGACTAAGTACTTACCCCTCTATATCTTTTACCAAAGGATCTATATAAATAACAAATAGGAGTGTAGCCAATGATGAGCCCTGTGGGATTTCCCTCTTTGGGATAATTAAGTTTGATTTTCTCATAAATTTTTTTATTGATATTCCATCATTTTTTATATAGTTTTCAATTGCCTGGACTAGATATTTATGTTCAGGTATTAATGTTTCTATCAGGTATGACCAATTTACCAAATCAAATGCTGACTTAAAGTCTATTTGTATAGCATAATATTGTATTAATTTCAATTCTTTAACCTATTTTATTGCTTTCTGATTTTTAAAGCTGCATTCGCTGCTCATCTCCCTTTTTTAGCATGATGTGCAGATGAAATTTCAATGTTTATCAATTGGTATAGTCTTTTTAATAATATTCGGACTAATATTTTTGAGTTAATATTCTCAATTGAAATATGTCTCAGATCATCTATTCCTGCTATCTGAATTGACTTATCCTTTTGGAGGCTAAAAATCAGCATATTATTCATGTATGGCCATTCATTTCTTTCATAACACATTTGATTATAGTATTTCCACATTGCTTGTTTTAATGTGTAATCCATTAGCTTGCATACAGATGATGGAATTGAATTATTTACCAATATTATTCACATCTTTAGTTTATTAATCTCATGTTGAATTTCTTTCTTTGTTATATATTCTCTTTGCTCATCCATTACTATGCTTTTGTATTAGCTTATATCTCATCTATTTTCACCAAATTTTATTTTTAGCTTTTCCAACATATTCATCTACATATATTCATGATGCAAAGTTGTCTCCATCCTTCTTTATTTTGCATAATTAATCATTGGCTTTGATAATTTTTCTAAATTAGGTATTAACTTTCTAATTTTCATTGTTTGATTTTCCTGTTGCATTTGTTTATATAGATTACTGTATTCATTCTGTAGTCTATGTATTAATTCTTGATTCAGTCTGAGACTTGTTAAATCTTGTAGTGTTTTTTGTATTTTTAATATTCTATATTTTATTTGATTCATTGATAATTTTTCTTTAGATTTCTTCTTGCACAACTCAGAAAGTTCTTTCTTTATCTTATACCATGCAATACAGGGTGACAAGCTTGTGAATCTTGTATAGTAGTTTATTATTATTAAAAATTTTGATATTTGATCAGTTGCAAAGTTAATCTGATTTATTATATTCCTTTTAATAGAAAATCTATATTGACTTATAATTTGTCTATAATCATTAATCTTTTGTTGCACACTGAGATGATCCATAAAGCCTACCAACAAAATGGAAATTTTTGTATTGTTTATTTTATTTCCCAAAACAAAAATATATCTATAAGTAATGTGGTCCTACTATTGAAAATGGAGTATGCATTAATTGGGTATTTATCTTGCAATGGCTAGAGGAACACTTCATTCATTTTATTCTTTAATTTTTTGGAAAGTCTTTATATGTACAGTTTATATTGCCACATAGTATTATTATTCCTGGCTTCTGTAGCAACTTGTTTTGGACACTATGTATTACTTTTACAATGTCCCTCCCCTTTGCCACAGAATACACCACAATCAAATAATGCAAGCTTTTTTGATAAATAAAAGAAATAGCAATCTAATTTGTCTGTATGGTTAATATCTGAATCCTTTCTATTTCTGAATGTATATTGATTAACATTACCACTCTTTGAGCTGGTCTATCATTAGCTTTATATAATACCAATATTTTTTAGTCAACTTATCTGTTATATACTTGGGCATATTCTGATTTATTTTTGTCTCTGTTAATATAATTATTTCATTCTTTTGTTGATATATATAATCCATAATTTATTCTACCTTGTTTGAGCCATTTATTTTTCTAATATTCAGTGTTATTTTGTTTAGAATGTTATTCATGACTTGTAGATCCATCCTCTGCTTTACTTTATATTGTATCATTTACATCTGTATTGGCAGACATTTGTTTACTTACACAACTCTTGCACTTTTTTTATTTCTGACCACATGTTATATCTATTTTCTTCATGTTATTTCTATTAAGCTTTGCCTGATGATATCTTTATTGCAAAACATCTCAATATCTTTTGGGCATGTAATGTCATCTGCATCATTATTATATGTGACATTTGATCTTAATGGCTCTATGTCATCTGAGGTTTGTTTCATATTCTCCTCTATGTTTTGCTTTTTTATTTGCATAGTCTGCTACAATGCTTGCCCAAATTTTAATTTTATTAGTATTGCATATATGATCTAACCCAACAAATTTATCACATTTGAAACAATTTACAGCTGTGTAATTTGCTGCTATATGTCCTATTCTATTACCTAACTGATAATTGCATTTGATCTTTAATCAATTTATGTGGTAATTGCTCTTTCAAAATTCCTTTTTTTAGCTTTAATAATATTTTCCAAGAATTTGTTGGAATTTGAAATGGTATACCAGGAGTCATTTCCCTTTCCATTTTAATGATCTCTGCATAATTGTTCATTTGTATTTTAAAGAATTCTTCATTGAAACTTGGTAGAGTATGCAATACTCTTCCAAAAACCAAGGGATTTGGCTCTTTGGATAGTAGTATACTTTATGCTCCTGCATTTCTTTTATTAAACTTTCTGCCAACTCTTCCTGGTTTTTATTAAAGTATTCAATTGAAATAAACCCTCTTGCTGGGAAAAATGCAGGGTGTTTTATCTTGTCAATCAAATTGTGATTGTTAAGCAATTTAAGATATTGTCTTAAGTCAGGTTTATCTAAAATATGTTCTTCATTTTTATCGTTTGCTTGTATTACTAAGCTAAATAACAAAGTGTTCAATAACATGCAATTATTAAATTTTTTTTCAATAACTATTTAATTTTATAAACGTTTTTGAAGTAGGTCTACACATATTTTGTACTTCCTGTACTTTATCATTTAAATCGGTAAATTCGGTTAGATTGTAATTGCCTTCCATTTCTTGCTTTTCATCTTTTTTATTCTCTTTCTCATTTACATTCTTTTCAATTTGTTTAATGTCATAATTTTGATTTTCCAACAGCTGATTAAAATTATTTACATTTTTTGTTGTCCATTTTTCTTTTTTTCCAGCTGCCCATTTCATAAACCCCTTAGGTGATGACATAGAATATCTTATTTTTTTAGTTTACTATTTCCCTATCTTCATTTTTTGTAATTTCAAATTACTACTTGCTTTTCTTATTGTTGTTCACTTTTTGCTTCTTCATTTAGGCATGAGCCTCCATTTTTGGTCATTTTAACACTATTTTTTTAATCAGATTAATTTGATTTTCATCTAAAATATCTTTAAATTTTTTTTCTTTTAACTTACATTATCTTCATTTATTTTTTCCCCTTTTTTAACCATTGGCATTTTCAATTCGATCTCAGTAAATCTGAAAATCTAAAGCCATGATTAACACTGTTTTGATTTATGTGCACATAAACATATATCATCTAAACTATAATAAATTTAATAATTTGATGTCTATCTACAAATTATACCATATATATATAAAATCAAAATTACCCCAAATTCACAACTCAACCATAGTAGTCACTGCTACAAGCAGTCATCTCAAGTGTAAAGAACTACAAAATAACATATTTAAACTAAATTATTACCCACAATTCCACTTACCTCCCATATATCCTTAATATTAAAAGAACTTTTAAATAAGTTAACTGCTTCAGAATCATAAATTTTTATAATAAAGATTATTTAATTCTTCTTTTTATTTCATTTCTCTCAAAGAAGACAACCTTAGTTTGATCAAAATTAATAGTGTGACCTGTATCTTTTTCCATGTATATATAAAACAGGACTAAGATATTTATTTCTAACTCTACTTTTATGTACCTTTATTTTTTCAGTTAAGCTTAAACTACTTTGACCTATATATACCTTCTTACAAAAACAAGAGATAATATACACTACTCCATGAATAGTCTTTCCATCAAAAATTTCCTTTATATTATTTAATAAATTATTCAAAGTAATATCCTTTTTCAAGCAATTTTCTTATTTCCAAACGTATTAATATTTCATATTTTTATAAGAAGACAATTTAAATTACAAAGAAATGAAATCATATTTTTTCTTTATCCTTTACATTATTACAAAATAATGTCATTTAAATTATCTTCTTATAAAATTGTATGTAAAAATAAAAATATGTATGGAAATAAGAAAATTGCTTGGAAAAGAGGTATTACTTTGAATAATTTGTTAAACAATACAAAGGAAATTTTTGATAGAAAGACTAAAGGATAAAGAACCTATATATTTTATTTAGATTTTACTAAAAAGTATAAAGCAAAATGTAAAAAAAAAATTGAAATATAATATCGTCATTATCATAATTAATTATTTACCAAAAATCAAGTATTACATTGTTAATCCATTTTTGAAGCCTTTTTATCTTTTGCTTTATTTCTTGAATTCATATCTATTTTTCTTTTAACATCATTAATCAAATTCTTTTATTAGCTCTCATTTTTTGCTCTTCATAGTTTTATACAACATATTTTTTTTATAATTTTTTTTCCTCATAATTTTTTCCAATTATTTTTTTTACTTATTCTTTTTAATACTTCTACATTGTTAATTTTAATCTTCCAACTTATTCTTTTCATTTCTTTCTAAATATACATGTTTAAAGTTTGTCCTCATTTCAAATCAATATAAATTACATTTAAAAAAAGAAATTTCAGTAAGACTTTTTGAAATCTTCATTTGAATAATCTCAAATTTCCATTTATTCTTATTAAAACCCTGACTAATTATTTAAATTCTTTATTTATTTATTTTATCATTATTTCCACCAATAATTAATCAGATTCCCATTTTTTGCTCAGTGACATTCTTAATGTATATCTCGTAACTTATTTTTATTGATTTATTTTTATTTGCATGTAGCTGCAACTCAAACTTTTATAAATAAATATAAAACATTTTGTTAAACAAATTATCACTATTCACAAATCTGGCATATTGTCAGAATATTTATAACATTATTTCCATAATTATCAAACAATATTCTCTCCTTCATTTTTAAATTTTCTAAATAAAGAACATCAAATCATTTTAATATATTATTCACTTATATATAAATGTTCTAAGAAATATATTTTCTTTCAACTTATACCTTTTTTTAATATCCAACAATAAAATCCAATCTGTTTTACCAAATTTATTATAATGATTGATAAAACACATATTATCATTCCAATTTTATCTCTTTTTCTACATATCTCTGAACAATATTTCTTATTAATCCATTTCTATCTTTTACTTTTTTACCTTTTTTTAAATTTTATGTTTAATTCATGGGAAATCTGCCCATTAAGGACTCACATTAAAATCTTTACCTTATGCATGTCTTTTCTAATACATATCTTACTTATGGAAGTAATATAATTTTCTTCTTCTTCTTATGTATTGATTTCATTGTAGATCTGATGATGATTGCAGGACAGTCAAAACTGTAAGAATAAAATTAAATATAAAAAAATAGTATTGTTGAAATGTTTAAGAAAGGTGGAAATGGTATAATACATATCTTCTTTGTTTGTAAAATAAAAATTGGGGGTGCTATTTATCTTTAGATACTTTAAATTTCCTCACCTTAATCTATCTTGTTTTATTTTATATTTTTATTTTGTATTTGTTCCATGTACTTGAAAAATCTTAGATTATTGTAATTTCTACATTCTTTTAAATTTGTTATTTCTTGATTGTCTGATATTCATAAATATTATTCTTTTACATTTTTTTCAAAAAGTTTTAGTTTTTCGTTTTCTATATTTTTTTTTCCTCTTCTTTTTGCTCTTTTTATTTATTGCAGTTTTTATTATTATGATTATTTTCAGAATTTTATTTTTTTATTGACTTTAATATGTTTGAGTATATGTGTGAATTTAGTATTTAAATATTATTTTACTTCTTAAATAAAATTAATTGAATTTGTGAATTACTGAATAATAAATACAATACTTTTTTTGTTTTTAAACTAAGTCATCTAGTTAATATGAACTGGATATGTTTATGAGAATTTCACCTAAAGCTTTATAGTGTTTTATTTCTAATTTTTATTATTGATTTATATTTATCTCAGACTAAATAATCACGCCTAATTAAATTTATATATATATTATAACAGTCAACCCTTGGGCTATCAATAATCTTAACCTATAGTCAAGGCAACTTCCTTTAACGATAAAGGAGGTTGTCTTGACTATAGATTAAAACTGTTGATAGCTTAAGGGTTGATTGTTATCATCTAATTTATAAACCTATTAAAGCCTTGAGTAATTGGCTTTATTGTCTTAGTTAATATATATATTACTAAGGAATATATAATATTGTTTAGAGCTATTAGCATGCTCGTTATATGTATATATAATGAGTTGGTGTAAATGCTAAATTACAATGTTATGATTAATGAAATGATTAAATATAGGGGATTTGAACTCAGATTTTCAAGCACCCTTCAGTTATTCACACTATCTCATATAACTGATACACATGACCACACACATGTAGAAAAAATAAATAATCCCCAATATACGTATTTCACACTAAACCAGCACTCATCACTTGGTCCAGATTATCATCTCCCACATATATATATATAATCAGTGCTCAGTTTACATTAAGATAGCAAATCTTCATACTTTAATGGACATGCGTCAATCTACTTCAACCTCCAACTTTTTAGCCATCCATATCCTTGAAAATCTGATGATGAAAACCCAAATCCCATGCTGATGCCAATATTATTGCCATGCCCATGTTGACCTCAAGTCACTCTGACCCTTCATGTATAGGACTGTATCCATTTAAATAAATATTAAGAGGGGTGGCAGGATACAAGCTTGATGTGCACTCTTCACAAACCTGGAGCTTAATTGTAAGTATAGGGGATTTGAACTCAGATTTTCAAACACCCTTCAACTGCAATACAACTGATACCCATGACCTCTCACATGTAGAAAAGATAAAAATCACCAATATACATATTCCATGCTAAACCAGCACTCATAAGTTGTTCCAGATTATCATCTCCTGCATATTTATATATAATCAGTGCTCAGTTTATATTAAGATAGCAAATATTCATACTTTACTGGACAGGTGTCACTCTACTCCAACCTCCAACTTTTCAGCCATCCATATCATTGAAAATCTGATGAAAACCTAAATCCCATGCTGATGCCAATATTATTTCCATGCCCATGTTGACCTCAAGTCACTCTGAACCTCATGCATAGAACCACATCATTTAAATACATAGTAAGAGGGATTGGCAGGATACAAGCTTGATGTGTAAACATTTGAAAACCAGGCACTCTTCACAAACCTGGAGCTTAATTGAAGTGATTAAGCCAGTTTTTTTTTCTTAAAACATGAATAAAATTCCAGATAAAAAGTAATAAAGCAAACTTATGAGTAAACTAATCACATAAAGCTATGTATTGCTATCAATGAATCTAAATTTAACTTTGTGGATTTTTTAATTAATTTTACTACATTAAATAATAATACACTTTTATATATATATATGTCAACGCATTGACTAGGAAGCGAACCCGGGCCGGCTGCTTAGAAGGCAGCTATGCTGACCGCTAGGTCACCAACCCTTTGCATCATTCCTTATTCTAATAATTTAAAATTTTATACTTTTTATTTTATTTTTAAATTTTATATTATAAAATATATAGTTATTATACAAAGATTTGGAAAAACATAGCTATCTACAATTAATTTAGTATTTAAATAAATCATGATATAGCTTTAAGCGCTTTTTTTTTTTCAATTAAATATTAATTTAATTAATTAGAAATTACAAATGATTAAATCAAGTCACCAAACAGAATTAAATAAAATAAACTCTTATCGGTTGTATGTATATTTATATGCTGACATACTTAATATTAAAATAATTTAAATGCCCCATATCTATATTATTTCAATCACACCCCCTCTTTAATACAGAAAATCTAAAATTTTGCAGCCCATTCTGTATTTAAAGGGGGAGTGTGACTAAAAGAATATAGCTATGGGACATTTTAAATATTTTATATAGATTTCAGCTATCATTATGCAATGTTTCTAATTAATTATTAATTATATATTAATAACCAGTTATTTTAAAAAATTCACAATTTTTGTACTTTAACAAATTGAAAATAGCATATAGATATCAGAGAACAAAAATACATATTTGTTAAAATGCAACAAACGATAATACTATATCGTCATTGGTGATAATTTGTTATTGATTGCTATTTTTTAATCTCTCTTAACATCCCAAAATTTAGAGCTACATCATAAAATTTTAATAAATTCTTTACATTAAGACATGTATTGTGAAAACTCATGTGATAAATAAGCATGGATAGATTGATCACCCGATATGCATTGGATAGTGTAAAGAATTTACTGGCTTTCATTTATGAATTTAGAGCCAAAAAAGCATGGTGGCTAAGACATATTTCTTGAAGATATCATGAAAGTATATATTTGCTTTCTTATGTTAGACAACAAAAAATATTGTCCTTATTTCCCAGTGATTATGAAGTGTTAAGCCAAGACACAGATTAACAACTGTAAATTTAGATTATCATTAAATTGTGATTTTTCTACTTGGCACTTGTAGATTTTTTTCAAATATTAGAAGCTTATAAGAATTAAAAGTATCCATAATTCTGTAAAACATTACATAACTTTGTGAAATTAAAACTATGATGCAATGATTGATAAAATTAGATGTGTGCTTTACTATAAGGGCACAAATGTCGAAAATGCAATTTGGGTGATTTCTTTTATAATTAAAAAATTGTTATACTAATATATAAAAGACATAGTAGTAATATTAGATTTGGAAACTACCAAATGTAGATAATTTAAATTCATGCTGCAATATGTCCTGCATTTGTTATACAGAAATGCATATAAAAAGCAGCTAATCTACAAGAAATTTACTACTGACATAAAAAAAGTAAAATATGCTTGGACTAGGCAAACTTATAATTAAATACAGAATTAAAAATAAATTATAACCAAAATGTTATGAAAACCGAATTTAATAGAGTTATATATAAAATAAAATACAAATGCTTTTATTATTATATATACCCATAACATTTACACATTCCAAACAATGTATTAAATCTATTGTTTATATTTCCATGGAAACATGATCTAAGAAAAAGACACACACACACCCCGATTCACTGCATAATAGAAAATAAATCTAAGTCAACTTTATTGTAGCAATATTCAAAACTATGTAAAACATTTCCATGGTTGCTCTACAATAAATTCTTGTAAAAGAACTTAAATTACAAAGAATAAAGGTTAATCATTTGCTTGAATGCATTTGAGTAAGTGATAATTATTATATCACCCATAATGAAAATATCATCTCATCTGACCCAAATATTAAGATATAATTCAAACTTTATATTTGGATTTTATTCTTTAAGATAATTATAATACTGAATGTTGAGAAGATCTTGTAGATTTTACAATTCAATAATTAAAGTAAGTCTAACAAAAAATTTTATGGTGATCACAAAATTTACATTATAGGATCCCTGAATTAGTAGAAATAATCCACTATATTTCTCTATTCCAGAGTATCTTTTGTAAAATTGAGTAATCAATGTGTATTAATCAATAGTGCCAACCAAATTCGTAGAATAGTTTTTGACTATAAACTTTAATCAATAAGAAGCATTGGATTTGCTCTAACACATACAGAGTAAAATAATAAAGTGAATTGTTACTTTTAATTTAAAAGTTTGAGTAAAAATGATCTGCTTTTTTCACTTTTTTTATATTACATTTTCATATGATATTCAATATGTGTATAAAAATATTAATTCACTCTTTATTTACATGCAATTTTTATTGGTTTAAAGTTTACAGTTTTGACTGTTTTTTTTTCAAAGTTTTAAATATATAATTGCATTATAATACTAAAGTGTAAGCATGATAAAATTGTTATATATTTTTCAATATACAGTATATTATTATTCTTTTATTATTGCATCTCTACATAATTCATATATATATATAATTATTTAATTTCAAATTAGGTCTAAATTTAAATTTAAATTAAAATAATAATTGGTTTTTAAGACTTAATAGGTATAATTTAATATTCATATAAATGTTCTGGACATTCATATAGAAAAGATAGTCTATATAATTTAAACTATTTAAACTTAGTTTTTATTAATGCTAAGTATGCTTTTGATAGTATCATAATCATAACAATCTCACTTATTTAGTGTTCCAAGCTTTTATGTACCCTTGGATAATTATTTAATATTTAAAAACATTTAAATTTATTTTATTTAATATTCAAAAATATTTAAATATCTTCAAAGAGCCCATTTCTTTTTGAGGGAGATGCTTGTATCTTTTTTGTTTATTATCTTTTTCTCTTTTTTTTTTTGCAATTACTGAAACTTCTTTAATTTTTTGTTTTCTATCTTCTCTCTCAGTGCATACATTTTGTATTTATTATCTTTCTTTTGCTATTGCCCAAACCTATTTATTTTTTTGTTTTCTGTCTTTCCTCTCAATGCATACATTTTGTATTTATTATATTTCTTTCTCAAATTATATCTTTTACATATTATATATTTAGCCATTAAGCTAATGCACATGTGCTTTGTGGATTTTCTTTTTTAACTATAAATGAATACTCTCACTTCCGAACACAAGATAAAGTCTTAGTGAAAAGACAGAATATTCATTTATAGTTTTAAAAAAATCCACAAAGCCATGTGCATTAGCTTAATGGCTGATTATTACTATTACCGTTTATAAAACATAGCACCATATAAAATAAATATCTCATTTACATATTATATATTTATAATTTAGCAACAGTATTTTATATAAATTTCACAGTTATTTATATAATATTAAAGTAATCAAAAATTAAATATAGTGTTTATAAAATACATAATAATTTGAAAATATATATAATAAACAAAAAGTATATTAAATTATCCTATATATTAGGACTTAAAAATAATTATTTAATTCACATTATTCTAGTTTTGATTGTATTTATAATTTAAATTTATATGCAAATTTAAAAATTAATTAAATAATTATCCACAGAGATCAGGTATAATGAAAGAATTGGTTGTGGAAGATTTTTGAGTCATGTGATATATGACTTTGATTTTTTTGTTGACTATTCATAGTCTTTGCTTTAACATTTTAAGCCATGTTATATTGCTAAGGCTATTAATATACAGTTTGGCTGAAGATCTCTCAGCCTCATATAACTATTTAAGTTAGATAGCTGGGTTTGAAGACATTTAGGTGTCTAAAAATTCCAAATTTTCTACTTAAAATAATTATCTTTTAGATAAATGCTGTTTTGGGCTTATTTTTATATCTAATGTCTGAAAACTATTCTAGCATCTCACTAAGGGTTATCTTTGAGATAAATGCTGTTTTGGGCTTGGTATTTTTAGATATAGTGTCTAAAACTATTCTAGCACCTCACTGAGGAGTGCCAAAGCATGAAACCATTGGTCTGAGGTTAGGGAGTGGTTTTCAATATAGAGATTATTAAATGCTTTATTTAGCTGGTACTTATCAATAAAGCTTGTAAGAGCAAATTAGCAGAGCTTTTTATCATTTAAATGTTTTTTTGAAACTCTAGCTTGTGAATTGTCATAGGAACCTTTTTGCATTTGTTGTTCTGTGAATAGGTTTAAATATTATTACTGTATTCATGTATAAACACATGTATATTATAATTGATTTGAACATTATTATAATATATATATACACAGACACACATACAAATTATAATTATCTTTCTCACTAATGAATAAAATTCTGATAATTAAATTTTTATAAATTCTATTTATAAAAAAATGTAAATATATACAAAATAATTTTACATTTTTTCAAAAACATTTTTATGATTTTATTTTTAATAAAATCCCTTTTAAGTATTTGTTTTAACAGCAAGGATTTCATGTCAAAAAATATTCCCTATGCCATCATATTTTTTCCCTTTTAGATAATGCTTTAAATTATCTTAAGTTCCTGTAGATTAAATCAGTTTCAAATAAACTAAATTTCATTCTTTGAATACAAGGAAAAAATTTAAAAGTTTTTTAAAGAATTTTTAAATAAAGTTAAAACAAGTTTGTTCGAAAAAAAATATATAATGAATATTAGATTAACTCTAGTTTTTTAACATACAGTATAAATAGTAGATAGTGGAATATTTTGAACTATAAAATCTGAGTTGGTAGTTTATATAAATTTTAGTAAATAAGCATTAAAATCTTATTATCTATAATTTTAATAGAGTTTCAGTCTATCATTTTTTCATATACATCGCTTGTTTTCCTTGGTTTCTTGAGAAATAGCAAATAGTAGGTGTAATGTATTTCTTTATCATGCCAAAAGAAATTGATATCTAATAAATTAAGAGCTTCTTTCATAGCTATATGACAATCATAATACTTTTTTTTATTTTGTGAAACTAGCTAAAGACTATAGGAATTACAGAGCATAATATAAATGTATGATTTTTTTCTACAACTTTTTTATTAAGAGATTGAGTTGTAATGTATTTATCTTATTTTTTGTAAACATTTATTTTAGGAATGTTGTACATACTTTGGACATAATATAATCTTGTAATAAGGAAATGAAAATATACAGAGGCAGAATACTCCATACAGTAGCCCCCACTCAGTATAAGCTGGGTAATCAATGCAGGAAGGTTTGTGCATAAAATCCCTATCGAGTACCTATTCATCCAATATTCCCAGACTAGTTTCTAGCTTATGGCTTTCATCAATGAGGAGTCTTAGATCTGAGAACATGTACCTAGATCTTAGGGTATAATGCAACCCTTTTGATTGCTCTGGCTTGCACTGAATGGTGCTACTGTATGGAGAGTTTTGCCTCTGTATAAACAGCTTGGATAAGCATAAAGAATGGTGATCATGTGATGTTTAGTGGAAATGAAAATATTAATAAGTATTTTTGTGACTAATTTTACCAAATATTTGATTTATGATAAGTGAAATATCTTATAATAAACTTCTGATTTATGTAATAATAATGTTTATAAAAATGCAACAGCAATAATTAGATTACATAATAATACTGGGAAAATCAACATTGAGAAGGGTATAAGACAGGGTGACTCCACATCTCCAAAACTTTTTATAGCAGT
Source organism: Epiperipatus broadwayi (assembly GCA_028023455.1). Taxonomy (NCBI): domain Eukaryota; kingdom Metazoa; phylum Onychophora; class Udeonychophora; order Euonychophora; family Peripatidae; genus Epiperipatus; species Epiperipatus broadwayi. Next base: position 464,944 of record JAQFVV010000320.1, read on the forward strand.
GCTGCAAGAAGTATTTTGTCGATTAAAATGGGAAGCTAAAGGAGTAAAAGTAAATGAAGATTATTTAAGTCATTTAGATTTTGCAGATGATGTAGTTGTTTTTGCAAATAATGCTTTAGAATTGCAGGAAATGTTGCAGAGTTATCAGATGAAAGTAGAAAAGTAGGACTAAAGCTAAATGTTAAAAAGACTAAAGTAATATTTAATGGATTTTCTCAAAATATGAAAATAAAGATTGATTATGATGAGTTAGAAGAAGTAAACAGCTACAAATACCTTGGTCAGATTATTAATACAGATGGAAACATAATGGATGAAATTAATCATAGAATTAAACTTGGTTAGAGTGCTTTTGGTAGAAATAACTTGATACTAAAAGGAAATATGCTTATGTGTTTGAAAAGGAAGGTTTTTAATAAATGTGTTTTATCAGTTCTTACTTATGATTCTAAGACTTGGATACTTAATAGAAGAGCAATACAGAGACTTCAGACCATTCAAAGAAGTATGGAGAGATGTTATGTTGGGAGTAACAAGAAGAGATTGAAAATGCAATATATGGGTAAGAGTTGGGCTGGACATATTTTTAGAAGATATGATAATAGATGGACAATTGAAATCTTAAACTGGATTCCAAGAGATTGTAAAAGACCAAGAAAGAGACCACATGTGAGATGGATGGACAAAATAAAAAAATGTGCAGGGGTGATGTGGAGAAGAGAAGCTAAAGATCGAAGAAGATGGATTGAACTTGGAAAGACTTTCATCCTGCAGTGGATTGATAATGTTTGATGATGATGAATGTCAAATCAAAATACTTTTCATGCTTATTTTTTAGCAGTATAACATTTTTGAAACACTTAAACTATAATTTTTCTTGTTAACTATTTCTTATCTTGATTTTAATTGTCATTAATCCATGGATCAAAAAAAAACCTAACATTTATTTTTTTAGTCAATATATAATATTTTTTAAAAAAAAAATAGGTGAAATTTTAATTATATGATAGATAGTGTTTTTATAGTAATATTTAAAAGCTTAAACGTTCAGAACTATTTAAGTCACCAGGATCTTTTTAAAGTGCAAATAACAAGACTTACCATTATGGATGAACTCTGTGCTTTATACACAAATATTTATTTGTAAAAAGATCAAATTTTTTATGACTGCTTTCTTAAATAAAATATCCTAGGGTGTTTAAAGCAGTGACAGATGCAAGAATAAAGAATTCTGGATAACTTCCCCCTTGAGGAAAGTAAAAACAAAATTTTCAACTAAACCAATTAAAGGGACAGGTGCATTCACCCTATCATTTTGGTGCCTGCTATGTTACTCAACTTGCCAAGAAAATAAGTTAATGATTATTTATTTATTAGCTCAAATTTTTGATTACATATTGATGGATTCATTTATTACAAAAATATGTTAAAACTGATTTTTTTAAAAATTAAGTACTAAAGATTTTAACATAGCTAAATGTATTTTGTGTGCTAATATTCATATTGTCAATTCAATATGGAACACCTTTTCATATTAAACTGACAATATAAAAACAATTATGGTAAATCAGTGATCAATCATGCACTTACCATAAAATGATCATTTACTTACTTAATTTAAATTTTGTAATTCTGAAGAAACCTCAATTATCCCAAAAGATAGAATGACATAGAATGTAAAATAAGTTAATGCAAATCAGTTGCATTCTACTGTGAAAAACATTCAACAATAAATGCTGATTAGAACAACTAGATAAAGGGCATATTAATTAATCATATGGATCTTTTATCTCTTTAATATTTTGTCCTTTGGCCATTCAACTTTTATAAATTCCATTTCAGTCATACTCAATAACATTTTCCTACACAGTAATAAAAATATATTTATAAATAAATGCCTGCTTGAAGGCTTCAGAAAACAAAATATATGTATGAGAGAATAAACAGATATTAGTGACACCATTAAAAAATTAAGATTAAAAAGGGCAGAGTTGACATATTTCTGAAAGTGATTACAATGAATATACAGTTGAAATCTTAAATTGAATTCCTTGATATTGTAAAAAATCCAGAAATATATTTAAGATGAATGGATAAGAAATTTTGCTGAAAGGGTATGGAGAAGAGAAGCGATGTAACAGAGAAACTATTAAATTTGGAGAAATCTTTACTCTGTAGTCAATCAATCATGGTTGAAAATATTAATGATGATATTTTAAAAAGAATTTACTAATGAGTTTTGTTCAATAGATATTTCTGTAAAGAGCTTTATTAATATATATATATTAATTAAATTATGATCAGTGATGTATAGTTTATCAATTAGAGTGATATTACGTTTTTTTAGAGATGCAAAATATAATTGCACAAAACAAAAGTATTATAATTACATAGTCAAAGAAACCCTTAATTAAGCATTTAAATTGTTGGGATTTAATGACGTGTCATTAAAGTAAATAATAAATTTGCAAAAAAATAATTTAAATTAAAGCAATCACATATAAACATAAGAGTTATTTTGACAATTTTTCTTTTTAGTTTATATTTCATACTTTTACTACTATATAGAGATTAAAAACCGAAAAAGATGTATACCTCTATATATGCACTTCAATATTTTGAATAATAATGATATTAACTTTGTTTAAAATTAAAAATACCACGTGTGGGGGGGGTGGGTGATAAACCTTATTAAAAAAGTTAGTACAATTTTCAATAATTGTAAATGACACGAATTAGTTCAGAGAGAGCATATTATTAATTGAACTGTGGACTACAAGTCCAATCTCTGAGAAGGAATGAGCAATTTTTAAAAAGTGAATTATTTGCACTATTTTAATCAATTTGGTGTTTTCTGGTTTGACTTCAAAAATTAGTGAACTGCTTTGATATCTGAAGTGTTTTACAGCTATATTGAGGCAAAGTGTAGCTTTTTCAAATATATATATACATATATAACTTGAAGCTTTTTAGAGGAATTTAATATATCTTTATAGTTTGTGATATATTTATTTTTATCAAGAAATTTTATTGTGAGCTCAAAGAATTACATTATAGCAATAACAGAGTTATGTTGTTAACAGACACTATAATAAAGGTTATATAACCCAATATCAACATTCTGGGCAAAAAAAAATCAACTGTTTAATCACAAATTATTCATTGCTATAAGACTCCATGTAACATTGTAGATATTTGTTGGAGCTAATTTTTCATCTCTGTTTCTGATAGCCTGAAGTTTTTCCAGAAGTAATTTCTTATGGTCAACCAAGCTAGGGCCATAAATGAATGTGCATCTAGTTGACCAATAGACAAACAGCAGAAAAATTATGATTCTTATAAATGGAAAGATCCCATTGGATATGCTAGAAATCGGTTCAGTGAGGAGAGGCACTCTAGTTTTGTATATGAATGCAATAAAGTCTTTGTCCCATTGGAATGATGTACAATTGCTCAGAATATGTATTATTGTGTCATCATCCCATTTGCATAATAATAGTTTGAGATTTTGTAAAGAAAAATTAATAGTTTGTGATTTTGTTAAGAAGGATCATTATTTTACAATAATCATGATTACCAACTCATTGAAAAAGAGGGTATTTTTAGCTATAACAATGTTTGCATTACAATGCTGCATAGAAAAACAAATATGTTTAATAAAAAATTTTGTGATCTGACTAATAAATATACAAACTGCCATTTACATGTGTGCATGCACATCATTTGAGAAATAAAAATGTAAACTGCCTAAAAATTAGAATAAAAAATTAGTTTATGCATTTGGACATATTTTATATATGTACTTTGTAATATGTAAAATAATAAGAATAAATTACAATGTAAAGGAAGAGGGATAAATGTTTTTGATATGCGAGAGAATTTGAATTGCATAGTTTCTAAAAATCTAACTTTAAACCTTTTCTAGTTTGCCTTTCCTGAACTAAGTTGTAAATAAAATTTCTCACATTTCATAGTAAAATAAGATGAACAAGGCTAAATATAATATTAAAATTTTAGAATTGATAATATTTTAAAGGTTATTATTAAAAATTTTAAAGTCGTCATTGAGTTTTACTTCTTTCTATGTTATAAAATGTAAATATAAAGAAGAGAACTTTTATATCATTTATGTATTAAAAAAAACTTGAAATTGTATCCACAATATGTTTTGAAGAGAGTAAACAGGGTGTTTGTAAAAAATATATTGTTGTAATGACACAAAGGTTATATTTTTCCTAGCAGATGAACTAGGCATTGTTATTAGTATTCTAATTTCAGAAGTGTAGTTGTCTGACTCCATATTGCTTGCATGGCAGCACAATCTACTTTTGAAGCAATGTTTCAATGATCCATGCTGAAGAAAGAACAGCCACTAGTTAAAAGTTTGTTCAACCATGATTTGGATAGCTATATTTTGTTGACTATTTTTAAAGTATATGTGGTTAGATAACCAAAAACCATACCAGACAAAATGACCGGAAAATACAGTCGGATCCAGAAAAAGATGCTGAAGTTTGCAAAACTAGCTTGTGCAATGCCTCTATAATGTCATGTAGGACAAAAGGAACAATGCTGTTTAAATTACACAAGAGATATTGATATATAAGGTCACCAGTGCTGCTGTATTTACTCTCTCTAACATCACCAGTCAGTGTTCAAGGAGAAGACCATTATTGAAAAATACTAAGAAAATCAAAATCATAGTTTGTGATTGTTTTAATATTTAAGGTGGTAAGATCTTATCATTATAAATACTATAAGACTTTACACTTAAATTTAAAAATATCTTTTATTACTATGATATTTAATGTTTGCAAGTATATGCAACAGTTTTATTTATTCATTGTTAGCAAATTGTTACATTTTTTTATTAATCCATTTAGTTTGTGTTTATCACTCAATTCAAATATATGTTTTTTTACATTCATATGCTAGTAATTATCCATATCTCTGAGAAATCATGCAATCCACTGGGGGACATTATGGAATGACTGTAATAACTGATGATGACCATTTCTTTAAAAGTTTTCTCAGACTAAACTTTCTTTTTTAGAAGGTTTTGGTGCCTTTGAATTTTTTTTATTATTATTACAACAGAAAAACAAATAAAATACTTTTGGAAATATTTGTACTTTTAAATTATAAATCATCATCATCATATTGGTTAATATTATTATGTATTTTAATTGAATCATTTTTTTTTAAATTGACTTTCATTAACCATTTATCTATTTATTTATTTGAACCAAACTTACAATACATAGTGAATATATTATTATAGAATGTGTTATATATATATATATCACCTGTTCACCATTCTTTATGCTTACACAAGCTATTTTTCACAAAAGCAAATCTCTCCATACAGTAGCACCACTCAGTGCAAGCCAGAGTAATCAATGGGTGCAGGAAGGTTTGTGCTCTCAGATCCAAGGTGCTTCACTGATGAATTCCACAAGCTAGAAATTAGTCTGGGGATCTTGGTTGAGTAATCACTAGATAGAGACTTTATGCACAAACCTTCTTCCATCCATTGATTGCTCTGCCTTGCCCTGAGTGGTGCTACTGTATGGAAAGTTTTGCTTATAAATATAGTTGATATCCAGCTTCAAACCCATCTTTCATTTAATATAAATATCAAACACATGTACAATGGAAGTTTTATTACTTTGATATATTACATCTCTAATTAATAAATTAAAATATATATTAAGAATACAAGTAATATAGTCATTTTTAATAATACAAATAATTAATAATCATTTATATTTTATTAAAAGGCTATTATATGGTGAATTTACATATAAGTACAGTAGTAGTAGTATTTGAAATATGACATGAGATGGGCTAATTAAATAAATAATATATATATCATTAAAAACCAGTCAACACTTAGACAAATCCATTATCAATAACAATCAACAAACTGAAACTTGAGCATTATTACTATATATATATATATATATATATATATAAGTAATACTTTGGGTACAATTTGAAAATTGTAATTGCTATTTGTAATATTATAATTGACTATTTATTAATCTGCCTTCAGAACAGATTCTATTCATCTGTTTAAGGAAGTTTATTTAAACTTCTTTGCATCAATAATTTCAATCTCTGTGGTCAAATTGCAATTTTTGATGTCTATATTAGACCATAAATAAAGATGGGATTTCACCTTTATTGTTAAAAGGAGTTGCCTTGACAACAGTTTGAGATTGTTGATTATTATCTATATTGGAATTGTCTAAGTATTGATTGGTTTCTAATGGGGTATGACATATTCAAATGTTTAGATTTGAATTATTTCATTATATTCATATTTGTCCAAAAGATCTAATATAGAGCAGCCCGGGTTTTTTATGTTTAACTTATTTCACATATTTTTTTTGCTTAAGTGTGGCATCTTTCAAATATTTAAACCATAACACCTTAAAAAGGAAACTATATTATGTAGTAAGTAGTTTTCATATTTTTCTCTTCCAGAATAATACTTTTGGACAAATGGACATTGGAGTGGTTCTCACAGTTTTACATAAGTATATTAAATTTCAAATGTTTACTTAAACTCTAACTCCTCCAAAAGTTATGTGTGGACAGATAAAAGGCAGAAACTGCCTTTTAATAAGCCATTAATAAAGTATTAAACATATATATTCATATTTGTACAAAGAAAAATATTTTTAAAATTACTAGAAGACGAGCAGCTAGCTATTTCTTTTATTGAAAGACGTTACTCTAAGATTCCTATACATCTAATGGAAAGAAAAATAACAAATATTGATCAATATTGGATATTTTATTTAGAAAATGTAGGGGGGGGGGAGGTTGAATTCTGATAAAGAGATTCCCATGGATTTAAAAGAAATATATGATCAGATCTAAATTAGATATATGTAAAAATTAAAGAAAATCAAACCCACTTATATAATGATAATATATCCAAAGCAAAATATTTATTTTTAGATAGTGACATGATACATGCACTTCTGGTAATCTTTTATTTACATTAACTTTTTCTGATAATTTTTTCTAGTTTTTATTTTAGATATGTTAGTTTCATGTAAGCAGATAAGGAACTAAATCAAGGATGTTTTTATCATCTTATCTTTGGGATATATTTAGCTTTGGTACTACAATACTGCCATGGGAGTTATGTAAATAAAAATAAAAATGCCAGTGAAATCAATGAAATTTTTACATTACATAAATGATCTGATCATTTGCATTATATAATGACAAGTAATGATTAATAAATTGCAAAAAGAAAACCATCAGACAAATTTCAAAAGGAATATGAGAAAATATAAGTATGCAAAGTAGAAAATGGGAGAACTAAAAATCTTATAATAATAGGCAATTGAAAGATTAGAGAAAATGAAGTGTTACAAGATTAATGTATAAAATAAATATCAGAGATAAGATTTTGGAGTAAATACCTAAGAATTAGAATATTATAAGAGTTCTAAATACACCTTTATATTGACATGGAACTAATAATAAAAACAAAATAGAGCATATATAAAACTCTGCTACAGTGTAATACTAAATATGAACATAAATATGGAATGTAAATAAAAGAAATAAATTGCTAATCGTGAAGTGAAATTTTTAAAAAGAAGTATAAAGAATACTGGATTACATAAAGTAAGAGTGTGATAATTTGAAGGAAAATGATAGTGGAGAAAAATATTGTGGGTGAAAGATGAAATGCAAAGACTTTCACTTAAAATATTAAAGTGGATATAATTTGAAAAAATAAGTGAGAATATCCTAACCAAACTGTCAGGATGATCATGAGAAGTAGAAATATAAAAAGATGAGAATTGTCAGAATAGTAAAAAATATGATATTGGCTGTGAAAAAAATGTTGAGAATCATACAAATTCTGCAAAAAGATAATTATGAGAGGGGACCAAAAAATAACCAGAATTTTGTAATAAAAAATTGTATATTTATTTTTACAAATTGCAAATTGAATATAATGCAATGAACTGATCTAAACATGTTTTTTTATTTTTTGAAGTAGTCTGGAAATATTTGCAAAATGCCTTTTAACACCTCCATCATTTTTTTCGTTGTCACTTCTAAGTCTGCCACAAAAAAGAGACATTTTTCATTTGAGATCTTAAAAAGAAGTCACATGAAGAGAGATAAGCTGGGTCATGCTGAATTTAATTATAACTTGGTTTCACATTCAAGCTCTTCTGCTCTAGCATGTAGTCATGATGAAACATGCACTCCTCACTTAGCCATAAAACAGGATGTTTACATTTTATTATATCACATAAAAGGTTTAGAAATTGTAGGTTTTAAATGCCTAATCATTACAAATGTGAAGAATGCCATTTGCATCCAAAAGAAAAAATCAGAATGCTTTTCCAGAGCAATCTGCTTATAAGCCCATTTCAAGTATTACACCTGTTTTCCCTGGCATTTTCCCTAAAAGAAAACAGAATTTCATGTTGTTTCAACTTTTCAGCTACTATAAAAAAATTGACAAATATGAAAAATGCTCTTTTATGTATGATTATGATTTTACATGATATTATTTGGCAGATTGGTGCAGAAAGGTCCTCAGAAGAGATATTTAGAATAAGAATCATGTACTATGGCAGATATGGTTACCAGAGAATAATTCCAGTTATTTTTGGACACTCCCTCATATATACAAATTAAAACAAACAAGTATAAAATAATTATGTACATTATATATCTAGATGTTATATTATGAATAACTGAAAAGTTTGTGTTCTTGGGTTCACATAAAATGAGCAACATCAGAAATAATAAAGATCAATCACAATCTATGGAACTTGAGCTCTATTGCCACTCTACCAGGATCTAAATTACTTAAATAGTATTTTATATAATAGCTTAGTTCTAACTTGTGAATTATGAGAATACAAGACTTCATCTCTATTTCAAGTAAATCTTCTTCATCATCTGTGCCAAGTCCCTATATCTCTAACCACAATCAGAATAATTTAAATCTCATTGATACTGTGCACATTTAACTCACTTTTTTTCAAAAAGTGCACATAAAATATACATGAATATCAAATGTAATGCTCTTATAGTTAACAAGTGAACATAGTTTACAATTCAGGATTTGGCTATTATATAATATTTAGTTAAATAATAAGCTAATAGAGATTACTGGAATAGTCTCATTTATAATTTAGAATTGTTGAGTGTTATAGTGTTAAGGAATGGGATAGAAGAGTAGATGCATTTATATAAAGAATAGGGAGTTGGAGAGATGGAGAACTAGTATGGAAAGTAAAAAGAGTTTAAATATATATAGAAGTAAACAGAATACTGGGTGTGAGTTAATTTATGATAATAGCAAGGAAAGTAGTTTACTATTTAAGATTTGAATGGGATTTTTAGCAACAAAGGAATATACACATAAATGGGAAAATGTGGGTGATTTAGTCTGCAAGTTATGTAAAGAAGGCATAGAAATATTAGGCAGCTGTTAATTGAATGTAAATGCCTGAAAGCAGAAAGGGTACAAATAATGAAGTTGTGGAAGAATAAATATAAAGAAAGTGATTATACAAAAAGTGGGTTATTGGTTTTTATGCTGGGTTTGGGAGAAGGATAATTTAGATATAAAAGCCATGGAGTTGACAAAGATTATGTTATGGAAATGGGATGGAGCAGGATAAAGAAGAATATGGAAAAACTTAGAGTGGAGAATGGAAAGGGAAGTTAAAATTGCTAACCAGTTTCTCTGGACAAAATTGCTGAGAGATTCCCGACTCCATATAAGGAGAAGTCACAGAGCACCACAACACATCACATCAATGAAAAATAGGGAAAAAACTAAAGATAAAGGAAATGAAAGAAATAGAGATTTTATTACTTTTTTTTTGCTTAAATCTTTATAATAAAAATAAATAATATGAAGGTAAATAGAAAAATAATTAAATCGGAATTGTAGAAATAATTTGTTAATTAGGAATAAGAAGTGTTATGTTTTTAAAGACAAGAAAATGTTTAATTTGCCTATTAAACCACTAAACATCACATGATTCCCATGTGCTTACACAAGTTGTTAAAACAGAGGCACTACTATATGGAGAGTTGTGGATTTGGTGCTAACAAGGTTTCTCTGTCCTATGTATAGAAACTTTAAATTTCATTTAAAAGAAATATTTACATTGTATTATACTAGTATTATAAGATATAGCTCCGTAATATATTAATTAAATAATTAGTTAAGTTATATCTAGTATACCCATCAATAAAATAATACAAAAATAAGCAATAATTATTATTAATCCATGACAAATCCTAAACTGAATGGATGCTTACCAAGAAGAGTTTTAAACAAACCTATCTTATCAAAGTTGATCATGATGACCATGAAAAAATCATTCACTAAATATTATTGTTTTTATTGATTAATGTCAATGGCATATATATATATATGTAAGCATTAAAAAATGTATAATATTAAAAATATATATTTCACTTTAATTTTATATTTTCTATTGATTTCATTTCCTTATCTGGTATTGTTAATTGATGTACGGATAAAAAATTGATACACTTTGGTTTTAGCTACAGATTTTTTTTTAAAATTTCTCATTTATTTAAATCATGCGAGTAGATCATTTGGCATGTTATGTTGAACACATAAGTTTTCGTCCGATCACCAAAGTTAAGCAGTGTTTGCTCAGTTAGTTCTTGGGAGAGAGACCGCCTGGGAACGCTGATTGCTGTAGGCCAGCTTGATTTCTTTCTGATATGTTTTGTTGTTAAGATCCTTCATACAAACTTGGGTAATGAGAGAGAAAAATAAGTAGGTTTATTTGTATCCCAGTGTAGAAATCTCAACCCTTAAAAAAGTGTATTCGGAATGCAATAATATATAATAATAAAAATTAAATACAATTTTTTTAAATGCCGGCCCGTTAATCCCAATATGTAAAAAACCTTCCACATATTAATCCTAACTATTTTATGAACACAGACATCGTTGGCTTATATATAATCTACTATATATGAATATGGAAATGAAGTTTGTTTCGTAAAATAAAACAAGATTTATAAAGTAAATGAATATATGGAGAATTATTTATATATTAAATAATAAAAAGAAAAAAATTATTTATTGTTTGTGTTTAAACAAATCATTCGACAATACAAATTTCAATTTTTTTTTAATATATATATATTTCCTAGAATTTATTTCTAATAAATTTTTTATTGAAATTTCAAAATTTATTTTTATATGTTTTTTCCTCCAATCACAAGACATGAGTTCAAAAAATATAAATTGAAGTAGGAAGTATTCTTTAATTAAAACCAACAACTTAACAATCAATGAAATTCCAGACTAAAAAATTTACAATTTAAATATTGCAACATTAGCAATCGAATATTCATTGTTAGAAAATATTAAATATTTCTATATTTAATTAATTCATTATGATTCAGTCTATTAATAAATCTATCATGAGATTTTAATACATGTATTTATACATTTAGATTATACTATCAAAGAAAGCATATCATGAGGCCATTGCTTACTTTTAGCATTTACATTAGTTATACTAATAAAGTTTCCAATAGATGTCTCTGGAATAAACTCCAGAGACATCTATTGGAAACTTGAATTATCATTGGATAATATAGTGTAGTTTTTTGTTTAAACTCAAAATTAGTTATTGATTATTGGTCTTTTAATCATGGGATTTGATGTGACACTATCATCTAATGTCTACTGATTACTGAAGCTTTCAATAGGTGGTGTTGGAATAAAATAAATACAGTAGTAGCTTGTTGGTTGATTACTTAACAACAATTTACTATAACAGCATTGATTTAAATTGTATATCACAACTATTTTGACAATTTTTTTTATAATGCATGAATGGATGTAGCAGGTACAATTTTTTAGAGTATTATTCTGTCTTTTTTCTACAGGGAATTTAAGTTTGTGTATATCTCCAGAAATTTTTCATACTTTACAGTTATTGGGAACTGCTTTGTATACTGCTTATGTAATATTTTTGTGTTGACTAAATGGCATCTAGGTCTAGTAGTATTTGTGGTAACAAAGGATAATTAAATTAAATATCAAAAACAATAAATATATTTATTTTTAAATTTATGTTTATTGGTATAAGTAAAGAAATTTGTCAAGCATTGGTGGTCGAGAGGTCAGCAACAGCTGCCTTAAAAAAGCAGTTGTCCCAGGTTAGCGGGTTCACTTCCCGGCTGATGCTATGACACATGGAAATATATAATTTAAAGCAGGGGTTCCCAACCTTTTTGCACTTAAGAGCACATTCTATAATACCGGCCAGGTGGCGGACACCATTTATTTTTTCAACCAGGTGGCGGGCACCATTTATTTTTTCAATGTAAATTTATAGTTGGATATTGTTAATAATACACATAATGTACAAAAAAATATTTATTTCAAAAATAAAATTTTAACATATAATTAATTTTTATATTTTTATGCTGTAAAAGTATAGTATGCCCTACAATTTGATTACAATATAATACAATAATTTATAAGAAATTTTAAAAATTAAATTTATTTGTATCAGATAAATAATTTTTTTATCGTGTTCGGATAGCGGCGGGCACGTGTAAAAGGGTCTGCGGGCGCCATGGTGCCCGCGGCATAGGGTTGGGGACCCCTGATTTAAAGTAAGCAACAAGTTTGATTGTCTTTATAGCACTGTTTTATAAATCTAGTTCAATTATATGCTTAATATTGAAATGGAAACCTTCCAATCTCTTTCCATTTCACCATCAACCTAATGACCTACTCATCTGAACTAGTTTCAAACCTATTTTAAATGTAAAAATGTTATATATAAGTCGAATGGTAAAACTTTGCTATCATGGCCGCTTGAATGGCATCATCCATTTACATACGAAAATACGCTATAATTGGCAGGTTTGATAAAATTATAGCGCAGAAATCCTCATAATTATTCATAAAATGTTTTATTAATTTATCAGTCAATTCTTAATTATATTCGCTATTATATTCGTATGTGGATGGATAATTTAAACCTTGGAATAATGGCATAATGATTTATATATATATTTAAGATTAAATAAAAATAGTGTGTTCTTGCATTGGTGGTCGAGAGGTCAGCGTGACTGCCTTGCGCTTGCGGGCGGTTGCCCGGGTTGTGGGTTCGTGTCCCGGCCGATGCTATGACACTTTAAAAAAAAATAATGTAAAATGTTTTATTTTTAAGATATATTTACGTTTTTCTGATTTAATGTTTTATAGATATAGCTGAAACTAAAGTATTTTCTTTAAATTTGTTTCTTTTTTAAATAAACAATATGGGGAAAATATGTTAAAAGTTAAAATAAAAATCATCCATTTATAATTAAAAATGAGAATTTTGTGTAAACAATAAGTCAATTAGTGACTGCACCCAGGATAAAAGTAAAATCTAGTTTACTGATTGAATTTGTTTGCAACAAAAGACTTTATCATTAAATCAGAATACCATTACTTCTGCTAAGCTTTAACATTTTATAACACCTAAAAAGGAATTTAATTAATGAAATCTGAATCAAAATTATATGATTTATATATTTTAATAATTTTAAGTAAATTAGAAATAACACCTCGGAGACTTTATCAGTAGTAGAAATTAGATTATATGATTTTGTTTAATTAAAAGTCAATTGGTCCTGAGGCAAACGAAATTCCAAAAAGGTGTTAAGGCTTGGTGGAAATATATAAATAGGCCATATTTTAAGTGGGAAGATATACTCCATCTTGCTTTTGAAGAGCTGTAAATGAAAAGCTAAAAATTTGTTAATTTAACAATGGCCTGCTAGTCAGGCAAGAATTTGCTGCAATTCCCACAATGGAATGCCGGAGTTCGATCCACCCGAAAGCCGAAGCAACAACCAATGTTGCCCTAACAAGCTTATAACAAACAGAAGATGCCGTAAGCCACTAAAAAGAACTTGCCTTCATCCCAATTTCAATCCAGCTACAGGAACACCATTTTAAAATCATCTCCTAACTAAATAGAACATGCCATAAGCCACCAAAGAACTCACCATTACAGCTCAGATCTTCAACCCAGCTATAGGAGAACTGTTTTAAAATTAATAAAATCACAGAGCTCTGTGTAAAATTCAACATAATCATTATTTTCTTCAAAATCAGGTTAGCTAAATATATTATTGTAAACTCATTCTAAATTGTTTTCTAAATAATATTTGAATTCTATAAAATGTAATACTTTTGCTAATTTTTCTTCAACATTTTGCTATATAGCTTAATCACTGCAGTTATATTTACCTTTCTTTTGCTTATTTTAATTATTATTAATTATGCCTATGTTTCAAAACGGCATGCATTTAAGCATAGAATATGTTTTTAAAGATATAATTTAAAATCTTCGTATTATTATTTATTATAGCGGCATTTAGCGCTCCATTTCAAAATCCTAAGTTATAAATAATGGCGACCCTTTGTGCTCATTATTATTCTGTCATTTAATAAATAATTAATGTAAATATCAAATGTGGCATATAAATCTAAATTTTCAACCTTTAATTATTATGTTACTAAAGATTAAACTAGCCTGGAGTGTGATCATAAGTATATTTTTCTTATTAAAGTATTCGTAAGTCCCTTAAATATACTTCGTCCCTCTTAAGAGTTTATTAGTTATAGATAGGGATAAAGTTTGTCTATATATCTTCCCGTCAGTAGCATATCATATTTCTCATGCTACAGAAGAATTGGATCTTTTGATTAGGCTTATAAACTAGTGTTCATTTAATGTACTATGTTTAATTTATAATATACTTCGGCTTGGCAGATGTGGAATTTATTAATATTTTCTCGTTGTGCTGTTTATATATATATATAAGATGGAGCTACGGTAAGTCCAGCCCATCTTCCTCTATTATGGGTAGTGCAGTAGCTAAGACTGAACTAAGGGCCAGATTAGCACATAAGTCCCCTACCTCTTATGAACCAAATAAAGGTTCCCTTTTAGCAGCATGACGACCGGTTATTGGGTAAACTGGTGTTGGTCACAAAAACCCTAAAAACTATTCTTCTATCCACAGAGAAACTTATTATTATATTTTATTTGTGCCTAGCATGTTAGTAAAATCTCTATAGCCAACTCTACCTCCATAATATGCAATCTTCGGCATTGAACCGAAGCATTCTTGAAAACCTGTTCGATCTAAAGCTATCTGGGATGCTTTATATGCCCATATTTAATAAATAAATTTTATTATAATCACATGTATTATTACGCTTCACTCCAGAATTGGTTTGATTACATGTATAATAGCCACTCAAACTGATGATGAAAGGGCATAACTAATAAGTGAATGTAATGATTAATTATATAGCATAATATTTAGCTTCATTAATAGCCACAAACTTATTTTGCCAATGTATCAAGTATTGTTGTACAGATTGCCTTGATTAATGCTGCTTAGTCTGTGAATAAAAATGCCTGCGTGCATTATCTTTCGCTAAATAATGGTTATAACAATATATATATGAAATGTGTCAATAAATATATTTTTAATTCAGCATATATCAGTTTCTGTCTCATTATTAGATCAATCCAATTCATTAATTGATTATAGCTATTCATTAGTAAAGCCCCCATTAATTAAATATATTAGATTTTATCTTTGGAATGTCTCTAGTATTTAAGTTGTTTATATAAGTCTTATTGTTTTTTATGATTTGCTAGTGGGCTGGGTTAAGAATTAATTCTCGCATGCCATCATTGTTATGTTGTCCATTAGGTGTTTGATCTGGGGCTTGGAGAGTGGATTCGAATCCAGGCTGGTCCCTGACTTAAATCTCGGGCTTGACTGGGTTTGAAGTACATTTTGTGAGTTCCAGCTCGGGTTAGATGGATAAACATGTTTTGACCGGCACAATATATAATAGAAAAAATATATTGTTTTATCATTAAATATATAATAATAAAAAAAAAGTGATTCCCTTAAGAAAAAACATAGATCCAATCCTTAACCCATTGTCATTTTAGGGTGTTGAATTATTTAATACTTATAATACATGACTTTTTTTAAAGTTTTTTAAAAAAACATACAATTTGTCAATTCATTTAAATTTTATTTTTTATTTTTATATTTTAAAAATTGTTACATTCTTGACTATTTTACAGTAACTCGATACCAATTTTTTTTCTCTCTTTTCTGGGTGCTTGTAATATTCATATAAATATTCTGGACATTTATATGAATATCTTGATTAACATTAATAGAACTGAATTATTTTAAATTGTGTCTATATCAAGCAGACTTCATCAGAATTTCTACTTTACATTTAAATTTAAATTTTACTGTTATTTTTATTAATAATAACAAGTCAGATGTCACATGACTTATATATAGCTTGCATTTACAAATATGTAAAATTAAGAGCGTGCTAATAGCTCTAAACAAGCTTTTTTTTTTATTTATATAAAAAGCTTGTTTAGAGCTATTAGCACGCTCTGAATTTTACATATTTGTAAATGCAAGCTATATATAAGTCATGTGACATCTGACTTGTTATTATTACTATTATTATTTTGCTGTTGTGGCTTTAGCTAAATTAAAGAGCTAAGCCTACTAATATATGGAGTATCTGAATTAAGTTCAGGCCCATATGATTTTTTCAGTTGGAGAGCTGACTTTAAAGACATGTAGATGTCTAAAAGTTTCAGATCTTCTTCTAACAATTATCTTTTAGATAAATGCTTTGCTTGAGTTGGTTTTTTAGATCTAATGTCCCAACTCCTCACTGAAGAGACCCATAGGTCGAAACCGGTCTGGGGATGGGGACAATCCAAGATAAAAATGATTTGAATGCCTTCTCTTGTAGTAGCATTTATCATAAATAAAAAAAAAAGCTTGTTTAGAGCTATTAGCACGCTCTTAATTTTACATATTTGTAAATGCAAGCTATATATAAGTCATGTGACATCTGACTTGTTATTATTACTATTATTATTTTGCTGTTGTGGCTTTAGCTAAATTAAAGAGCTAAGCCTACTAATATATGGAGTATCTGAATTAAGTTCAGGCCCATATGATTTTTTCAGTTGGAGAGCTGACTTTAAAGACATGTAGATGTCTAAAAGTTTCAGATCTTCTTCTAACAATTATCTTTTAGATAAATGCTTTGCTTGAGTTGGTTTTTTAGATCTAATGTCCCAACTCCTCACTGAAGAGACCCATAGGTCGAAACCGGTCTGGGGATGGGGACAATCCAAGATAAAAATGATTTGAATGCCTTCTCTTGTAGTAGCATTTATCATAAATATAAAAAAAAGCTTGTTTAGAGCTATTAGCACGCTCTTAATTTTACATATTTGTAAATGCAAGCTATATATAAGTCATGTGACATCTGACTGGTTATTATTACTATTATTATTTTGCTGTTGTGGCTTTAGCTAAATTAAAGAGCTAAGCCTACTAATATATGGAGTATCTGAATTAAGTTCAGGCCCATATGATTTTTTCAGTTGGAGAGCTGACTTTAAAGACATGTAGATGTCTAAAAGTTTCAGATCTTCTTCTAACAATTATCTTTTAGATAAATGCTTTGCTTGAGTTGGTTTTTTAGATCTAATGTCCCAACTCCTCACTGAAGAGACCCATAGGTCGAAACCGGTCTGGGGATGGGGACAATCCAAGATAAAAATGATTTGAATGCCTTCTCTTGTAGTAGCATTTATCATAAATAAAAAAAAAGCTTGTTTAGAGCTATTAGCACGCTCTTAATTTTACATATTTGTAAATGCAAGCTATATATAAGTCATGTGACATCTGACTTGTTATTATTACTATTATTATTTTGCTGTTGTGGCTTTAGCTAAATTAAAGAGCTAAGCCTACTAATATATGGAGTATCTGAATTAAGTTCAGGCCCATATGATTTTTTCAGTTGGAGAGCTGACTTTAAAGACATGTAGATGTCTAAAAGTTTCAGATCTTCTTCTAACAATTATCTTTTAGATAAATGCTTTGCTTGAGTTGGTTTTTTAGATCTAATGTCCCAACTCCTCACTGAAGAGACCCATAGGTCGAAACCGGTCTGGGGATGGGGACAATCCAAGATAAAAATGATTTGAATGCCTTCTCTTGTAGTAGCATTTATCATAAATAAAAAAAAAAAGCTTGTTTAGAGCTATTAGCACGCTCTTAATTTTACATATTTGTAAATGCAAGCTATATATAAGTCATGTGACATCTGACTTGTTATTATTACTATTATTATTTTGCTGTTGTGGCTTTAGCTAAATTAAAGAGCTAAGCCTACTAATATATGGAGTATCTGAATTAAGTTCAGGCCCATATGATTTTTTCAGTTGGAGAGCTGACTTTAAAGACATGTAGATGTCTAAAAGTTTCAGATCTTCTTCTAACAATTATCTTTTAGATAAATGCTTTGCTTGAGTTGGTTTTTTAGATCTAATGTCCCAACTCCTCACTGAAGAGACCCATAGGTCGAAACCGGTCTGGGGATGGGGACAATCCAAGATAAAAATGATTTGAATGCCTTCTCTTGTAGTAGCATTTATCATAAATAAAAAAAAAAAAGCTTGTTTAGAGCTATTAGCACGCTCTTAATTTTACATATGTTATTTTTATTAGACATTAATCATACTATTATTATTAATAATTGCCACTATTTTATCAATAAATTTTTTTGTCTATTTATTGAATACTTATTTATCATCTCCTTTCTAAATATATTTACAAAATATTTTAAATAATGTCAGTCTTTTGCCTGGCAGTTGAATAACTAAAGAATAGGATATTACATTCAAATACTTTACTTTAATTAAAGCTGTCAATGCCATTTGTTCTTAATATTTTTTATTTTACCATCTTAACATTAAAGTTGCAGGATAATCTTTAATAATCTTTTATAGCATTATAACATAACAAATTTTAATCACTTCCATTTGACCACAAACACTCATATTTTAAAGCAAGATCTATTCCTTAATTAGATGAGTGCAGTGGGACAGTGACAGACTAAATTCATAAAATCACTTTATGATTGTAATAGATTAAAACTCACTCTGTTATTTCTGGGGCTTAAATGTCACATGATCTTTTAAGAAACTAGTCGTTTAATCACTTTTTTTACAAGTTCAGTGCACTCTTTTCAACTTCATTTGCTTTTGTTATAATTGCTCTATTTTGAACAATATATATATATTTTGTAATATAAATTTTGTTTATATTTGTATAAGCATATTAATACACATTAAAAAGCCATCTGTGTTTTTATATATGAGTGTATATTAAAAAGCATTGCACAATTGGACTGCAGTAAACAATATAATATGTATTGTATTCTAATCAAAACTTATAAATAAGATTGACTTGGGGAGAAATATAGTAGATGTCAATTGCAATAATACACATCATAGATTTTATTGAATTAAATTAATATGATTTAATTAAGATGAATAATTTATCCAAAATGTGGAGACTCTATATATACACACTTCACATACAGTGGAGACATGATATCCACTAAATTTTGTGCATAGCTCTCCCTAGTAGATATTGTGTAAAGTGGATTATTATAGTTAACACTTCATTTATAAGTCTTTGATTACAATATATATTATTTACTCAAAATTACCCCAAATTTACAACTCAACCAGACTAGCCACAAAATAAACTCAACCAATGGTTTTATTGCTACAAGCAGACTTCTCAAGTGTAGAGAACTACAAAATAACAACATATTTAAACTAAATATTACCCACAATTACACTTACCTCCCATATATCCTTAATATTAAAAGAACTTTTAAATAAGTGAATTGCTTCAGAATCATAAATTTTTAATAATAAAGATTCTTTATTTCTTCTTTTTATTTCATTTCTCTCAAAGAAGACAACCTTAGCTTTTTCAGAATTAATAGTGTGGCCTGTATCTTTTTTTATGGATATATAAAGCAGAACTAAGATATTTATTTCTAATCCTACTTTTATGTACCTTTATTCTTTCATTTAAGCTCAAACTACTCTGACCTATATATATATATCTTCTTACAAAAACAATGGATAATATACACTACTTCAGGAATAGTTCTTCTACCAAAAATTTCCTCCTTTTTATTATTTAATAAATTATTCAAAATAATACTCCTTTTCCAAACAATTTTCTTATTTACAAACAAATTACTATTTTTACATACAATTTAAATGGCAAAAAAAAATAAAATCTTATTTTTCTTTATCATTTACATCATTACAAATATTATTACTATTAAATAAAATACTTTTAACAAATTTTCAGAGTAGCCAACACACAATAATCTTTATATAATTGACCTTTTTAAAACAAAGTTACTCCATTAGAATTATTTAATCCCTTATTTCTATAACAATTTCTTAAAGCAGCTATTTCATGAGATCTTAAGAGTTAAGATCTATAATTAAACTGATAGCTATCAATCTGTATCTTATAAAATAACTGCTTTAAAAAATTATTATTATAGAAATAAGAGATTCAAAAATTCTAATGTGGTAGCTTTGTTTCAAAAAGGTCAATTTTATAAAGATTATTTAAGTGTTGAATTGATTAATAGTAATAACATTTGTAATGATGAAAAGAATAAAGAAAAATATGATTTCATTTCTTTGCCATTTAAATTATCTTGTTATAAAATTGTATGTAAAAAATAGTAATTTGTTTGGAAATAAGAAAATTACTTGGTAAAGGGATATTACTTTGAATAATTTGGTAAATAATATAAAGAAAATTTTTGATAAAAAGACTATTCCTGGAGTAGTGTATATTATCTCTTGTTTGTGTAAGAAGGTGTATATAGGTGAGTAGTTTGAGCTTAAATAAAAGAATAAAGGTACATAAAAGTAGAGTTAGAAATAAATATTTTAGTTCTGCTTTATGTATTCATGAAAAAATACAGGTCACACTATTAATTTTGATCAAACTAAAGTTGTCTTTTTTGAGAGAAATGAAATAAAAAGAATTAAAGAATCTTTATTATAAAAATTTGATTCTGAAGCAATTAACTTATTTAAAAATTCTTTTACTATTAAGGTATATGAGAAGTGAAATTATAGGTAATGTTTAGTTTAATGTGTTGTTATTTTGTAGTTCTTTTCACTTGAGAAGTATGTTTATATCAGTGAAACCATTGGTTGTGTTTTAGAATTTATATCTTGGATAGTCTGGTTGAATTGTGAATTTGGGGTAATTTTGATTATTTATTGTCTAGTTTAGCTTTATGCTTTTAATGTTTATATATCATTTATTGTACTTTCCTGTAGGTGTGCAGTATTAATCAACACATACATATAAATATGTAATACAGACACTTTTTATATGCATATATAAATGTTTTATGCATATACAAATTAAGTTTATAGTATAATCAAACATATTTAAAAAATAAAATAAAAATTGAAAGAGTGCATTTACATGTTTATATATTATATTCACTGTGTATGTGCTTACTCATTCATATTCATTCAAAAATAACAATAACAACAACAATAATAATATTCAAACAATGGTAATTGGAATCCAAATTTTTCAACTTTCTCTTAAGGCTAAATCTTCATTTTCTACCTACTTTCCATTTCCTTAAATACCACAGGTTTTAAATCAAAATTGATGCTTTTTGTTCCTTGTGCCACAAGGAAGAAGACATGCAACAGCACCTATTATGCATCTGCACAGCTCTGACAAATACCCAAGAAATTATGACTAACACATATAGACAAAATAACATCACACTTGATAACCTAATAGAAGCACTCAGTAAAGGTTCAATATTGGCAGCCTGTGGAGCAACTTTTTGTTTATATATCTAGTGGTGCACCTGATGTATTTTCTGCTTTGGAAGCAACATCAGAAGGCACCCAGCCACATTGTCTAATACACTTGAATAACTGAAGGTCAGAGATGGCAAAATTGCACACCCATATATTTTTGCTGCTACATGGTCACTATTAAAAACCCAAGCCACACCATAACCTCAAACAACCAAATGACTTTTGCTGTAACAAAAACAATTTTTTGTCACATGTCTCATTTTCAACACTCTTTTAAACACCATATCTGTGTATTGAATAGTCCAAAAATATATTTAATTCAATCAAAAGTATTTTAAACTTATGAACTAAACCCTCAGACATTGAAAATAGAACCATAGGCAAATACACAGTTTAGAAGTTTACATTTATCAAACATCTGTCTAACAATTTATGAAACTATAGTTTTCAACCATATATTTTTAACAAAGTAACTCTTATGAACAATAAAGTTTGATTTGGAAAAATAATAATAATAGTAATAATAATAATAATAGTAATGATGATGATAATGGTGGTGGTGATTATGATGATGATGATGATAATAGAAGAATAACACTGTCTTTGTCGTATTTTTACCGATTTCTGTTTTTTTTAATTTGAATTTTATAGCATTTTCTTGGGTTTTTTTTATAATTTGTACTTTTGATGTAATTTTTTGATATACATTGCCTCGGGCATTTTTATTTGTCAATTTTCAGCCACTTTTGAATATAAATTTATCACTTGAAAGCTTTGGGCCGGTTGTTGATGGTACCGCAGCATCACCTGGTGGTGATTGAGCAGGTCGCCCACAACTACCAATAAAATTTTTTAAATAAAAAATAAATTTTGTTTAAGCTGTATTATTATATGTAAAATAGAACAAGAATATTATATTGCTAATTGATTTGTTACAAAATACTACCATGACTTGCAAAACATCTACCTCAAAGTCATTTAATTAACCCCTACTGGGTCGACGGCATAGAAAAAGTAACAAAATAAGAATACCAAATTCTGTACAATTGACTAGGCATCAAATTTGACTATGGTGCACCTTTGGTAATTGGGTGAACTAAAACTTAAAAATTTTATTAAGAATCTTGAAATAAAACATATCTATAAAAATTATTAAAGAATAGAATACTATTTGTTATTAATCTTAAATAATTTTTGTAGATACGAATTATAAAATTATACATATAAGACATAACAAATAGGTATTTATCAATTCATTTATTTTTATAAAATAAAATAAGCATTATATTAACAAAAACAAAATAAAAGATAATTCTTTAACAAATTATTAAACATATAAATACAAACTTAGTTTTACTTTCATATAACTCAAAATAAAAACAAATAATTACAAAAAACTTACACAAAAATTATATTAATATAATATTCTAATTAATTTTGTACTTTAAGTTCAATATTACAATCATTTAATATTTTTGTTATATTTATATCTAATAAATCTGACTCCATTCACAATAACCTATTTGTGTGGGAAAATGTTCTCAACTGTAACAGCTATTAAAAACAATTATCACTCTCGGTTTGAAATAGAAACTCCTTTACATGTTGCGATGACATCATTGGAGCAAAGAATTAGTAAAATAATTTTAAACCAAGAGCAGCAAATGTCACACTAATTTCTAATATATATTACTATTATTTATTATTATTTTTGTGTTAAAAATAAAATTATATATAAATGTATATCATACTCAATGTTCATATTAATTTATACCTTTAAAAATTATGGTAGTGGTCTGCAATATCTAAAAGGTTGCTGACTGCTGCATTAAAGTATAAGGAACTGCTATTTTAATATAACTTGAACACTGATTGTACATATGTGTGAGAGATTATGATCTGGATCAACTGATGAGGGCTGGTTTGGCATGAAGTACATATATTGGGGATCATCTATCTTTTTCACATGTATGTGATCATGTATGTCAGTTGTTTGAAATGGAATGGTGGATGAATATAGACTGAAAATCCTAAATGCAAATCCCTCTAGTTACTTATATAGAAAACATTCAGTACACTAAATGAATACATTAATTATTTGATTTTTACAAATGCTTTCATTGATCTTTATAATGTTTTGATATGGGTAAAGGATATGTAGCTATTATTCAACTTTGTTAATGAGTTACACTCTGTAGATAATGTCTGAGATAAAATTTGTTAATGTGCTGGAAATTATATAAGCTTACTTGTACTGCACCACTTTATTCAGCACTATGAATCTGATAGCATTTTACCAAAATCTAGCTCAGTGCAATTAATTAGTTTATGTTTATTAATTTATATCTTTTCATCTGAATTGAAGTCAATGAGTCCTTTAGAATTACATATGCTCATGAAAAGAGTTAATACATTGAGTTTTACATATTTTATTTTTTCTGTTTTGATGAAATCCTCCATTTCAGGAAGTTTTTATATGCAAGAATTTATGATAATAAGTATATCAATAATGTTGACTCAGATATTTACTATCAAGGATATTTTTATTTTGTTAGTTTTTCACCCTATTACATAAAAAAGAAAAACGTTTTTTTTTTTTTTCATAAATACTTTTATGTAAAAAACATCACCAACAATGCTTATGTATATGTGAATTAAGATTATTGAAATATTTATTTATTGTCATGTAGATATAATATTAAAAAAACTAAGGCTTAAATTTTTTTTAGTAGAATGGAAGTTAGTGTTATAGTTTACAATATCAAACGTTTGTTATTAGATATATTTAAAACGTAGAAACTATCGTTCAGATAACATTTATGTGATTGCTTATTATTTTATAGTACCGATATTATAACCAAATATTCCTTGCCATTATCTGGACAGTGCAAGTAGCAATTGATTTTACTAGAGAGGCTGGTAATAAAAAAAATATTTAATTATGTAATCCAATCAGAAATTCATATATAATTTAATTAAAATAAAGGAATGACTACTGATTAATTAATTTATAATAATAAGAAATCACATACATAAGAGAATTCAAATATTGTAGTCACATTTTTGTCTATATAAAGTGTAACATATATATATTTAGATATTGTAGCACTGATGATGACTACAAGATAATCAAAACTTTAAGAATAAAGTTTTGATATAAAAAAAATAGTATTGTTGAAGTGTATAAGAAAGTTAAATATGGTATGATATATTTATATAAGTGTGTGAAAAAGTATTAATAAGCAATTAATAAGCTAATATAAATTCAACACTGCACTTTAAATATTTACACTATTACTTAAATATTACATTCTTTTTTTAATGGTAAATAAAATTGTAATAAAAAAAATCATTAATGTTTGTTTATTTTAAACCTTCACATACATATTTAAGTATGTATTAAAGTTTACAGACATATTTTATTGAGAGAATGATAAGAATTTCCACAAAAAATTTATTATCCTTTTAAAAAAATGGATACAAATAGAATGGGTGGTTAAATATTCAGTCATATATGTAAAATGAATACAAAATATAGAAAGGAATACAGTTTGAATAATCTGTCTTCATTGAACAGAGAAGACCTCTATACTTACTTGCATTCATTAATGTAAGTATTGCCTGAATCAAAAATGTGATATATTCATTTGTCATGAGACAATTTTTGACTAACAGGATTCTTTGAGTACATAGTTTTTGCACAGATACTTTGTCTTAGGTTTGTCTATTAAGATTGCATTTTATTTATCATTTGCTTTGTTGATCTTTGCAAGAGAAATAATTTAGAATGTTATTTTTTTAACAAAAGTCAAAACATTCTATTTGGGAATTATAAATATTTATATGGTAGTTTTTCAAAAACTCTTTGATCTTAAATAATTATTTCAAATTATATCATTCCTAAAATGTATTCTTATATTTTAAGTATTCAGTCAATCCTAATTTTTTACCATTATTATTATTATAACTGTATTATTCATGTGCTATATGTTCCTTATATCAATAATAACAAGAGTATTTTTTTCACACTATTTAGTTGTTTACAATATGTTTTCTATATTTCTTCATGACATTTTTTTATTATTATTTTTAAATTTAAAATTAAAATTTCACATAAGAAATAGAAGTTTAAGAGGCTAGACATACTGATCAAAAAATTTTCATTTCAAGTATTAAGGACATAATGGAATCGTAACCCAATTTAAAAGCTGTGTACATTAACTCTAAATATAGTATTATAGATAAACATAGTATCCATAACACAGATGTGTCTAACTATATTACAATTTTTTAAAAATATATAATTTTGGGTTTATTATAATTAATGAACAGTTTTTCATTATATTATATGTGGAAAAATAAATATATAAATAATAAAATATGTCTGAAGCAATTATTTTTCAATTCCTTTAACTCCTACTATTATTAAATTGTGTTAAATTAGTGGTAACAAGTAATCAAACAGTATTGCTAGTCATGCAATGCTATACTTATATGTTTACACTTTAGTCTTAAATTTAAGATAATAACATTATTTTCCCCCTTTATTTGCCAAAAGAGATTCCACATATATGTCACCAAATATTATCCAAGCCTCTCATTCTATGACCAGTTCTCCAAGCCTCACATCAATTTCTTTTCTTACAATCACATGTAAATTTTTGTTTTTTTTCCACTCCCTCACCACCTTTCTTAATTCTGTAACTTTAGAATTGCCATATCTTTATTTTTTAATGTATAATTACAATATTTTGCACGTTCTTCTTATTTTAGATTATTGCTGAATTAGCAACTAAAATATTGAAAATAGCTGAAGATGGTTTCGCAAACTCAAAACGAAATGCTGAATTAATTAACAGTTTACTGGGCCTCCCGAAGATGATGAACGATGCTGGGAAATAAGGTGAGATGAATTTTTAGTCTTGATAAATTTTTCTTTAAAAAATATTATATTTTGTATTCTCTGTTTAATAAGAGCATTATTAATATGAAAAAAAAATCCATACTAATAACCTAATCAGTGATTTAATGATAAGGAATTGTACAAAAAACAAAATGCATTCAAAGTTCATACAGATTAACCCATTAATAGCTTTAATTTTGTTTTTATTCTAGATATATTTCATTAAGAAAGTTTGTCTTGTCCCAATATTTTGAAATCTTTATAAAATATATTAATAGAAAGTGGCAGTATGATAATTTGTGAAGCATTGCAGTTGGAATTTTTATTTGTATCATAAACTAGCTATAAGGTGAAGAGTAAGCAATGGTGGAAAGATGAAGAAAATGCTGAAGTATTATAAACTTCTAAAACAACTTTGTTTTTTATTACATATCTAAAATCACCATGGGAAATATACCTGCAAAGTGGATCCTAGAACTAATGTTATTATTTTTAATAATATACTGTATGTTTTTACATAAGTAATTATAAATTTTAAACTTTGATGTTTGCATATTTAAAAAGCTGTGCAACTGAAGATGAAGGTATTACATATATATATTGTAATGGTATGGGTGTGGGTGGTATTGAAAAGGAGTGAACCTGGGGTGATGGCAAATCATCACCACTCCCAGTTCTAAATATAAATATAAAATTTTCAAAAAGTAATGATTGAAGTAAGATATATTAAAATAAAGTAAGCACTAAAAAAAATGTTAAAGTAATATTTAATATCTCAAAAGAGATATAAGTAGTGATATATGTAAAGATAGCATGAGATCAAGAGATCTCTGAGAGATCAGCATAGCTAACTCCTTAGAGTAAATTATAATTATAAATCCATCAGAATTATAATAAGCCAAAGTAAATATAAGTAATACTCAAAAGAAATAACCATTCATCATCGTGAATGAATAGCAATCAAAAATAAATCAACAGTTCATCTTGGGGCTGAGTTTGCCTTTGCTAGCTTGGGCAATTTATTTAAACCATACTTTGAATGCATACACTTAATTTTTAATTCATAAGAATATATAAGAATCAAAACAATAATGTTGGGATATTAAAACATGCTGATCATCAACAATGCTCTGGCCACTTGTATTGGCCAACTACCAACTTAATTTCTAGTAGATTAAAATAAAATGTAGTGCATGGGCATTAAAGAGTATTCTCTTTTGCACCAATCAGGATGATGATTGATCATCTCTGGATGCCCAAAAGCACTAATATACATCCTCATTTATATATCAATCATTATTGCATGAATCTAGCTCAGAAGAACACAAGCTTATTAGTATATGTCACCAAGAGATGATGGAAATATATTCTAAAAATATTTAGAACCACTGGAATAATTTTCATAATTGAACACAAGTTTATTAACAATAAAAATTTTAAATGTTGATATTAAGGTCTCTAGAAACCTTCTGATTTTGATTAACATACAATAAAAAAATATCACATTTGTAATTTACAAAATTATTATACACAACTCAAGTTATTACATTGTGATTTGGACGATTAATACATTAGGTTTGCTTAAAACCCATTCACCACACAGGCATGTGGCTTGATATAAAATGAACATTTTTGAATTATCAAAATAATAAAATTATTAAAAATATATTTCATAATTAATTCCATTTGAAAACTTTTACATAAAATTCATACATACATGTGTTTCCATGAACATATAGATGATATGAATTAATATTATTAATTAGTCTCTTTTTCTCAGTCAATAAAAGTATTTTCTTTTTCCTTTTTTAAAAAAACTAGTCAGTTTTTTGACAGGTAACTCAAAAGTTTTTTTTAATGACAGGTTACTCTCAGTTAATTAATTACATCTGATTTTTGAAGTCCACTTTTTCGTTTTTTCAAAATAAATTGTCTATGAATCAATTATTACTTTTAGATTTTAATTCAATTCTAGCAAAATTATTTACTTGTTATCTTTTAAAATATATAGATTTTTAAATGTCATTTTTACCAAAGAAATTCTTTAAAATTTCATTCTTATTATATATAATGCTACTCACCACTGTATATACATTTATTTGTGCTTCTCTTTATGAATTGGTCTTGATGAGACAGGTATAATCCAGGATTGTCATAATCAGGAAGGTATAATTTAGATTTGTTTGCTAGCATTGATCAGTTTCTTTCTGGCTAGGTTTGGTCCAGGAAAGTTAGCTGTTTTTTCAGAAAACATTTGTAGTTATGAATATCAGCACAAAGAAGTGGGTCATTTTGCTCCATGTGAATTCAAACTCCACTATTGAACTGTAGAGCAGCTGTTTTCTTGCATTTTTACATGTTTATGCAGTTTTCTGCATAACTCTTCTGGCCATCTGCAGCTAGCTTTACTGTTGTCATTCTCTGCTACAGTTACCAGCAAATTCCAGTCAAGTCTTCATAAAATATTTTAGCCATCTTTGCAGCTAGCTATGAGCCAGCTGCATTTCTAAATATTAAAACCAGATTCTTCTGGCCAGCTCTTACAGAAACTACAAGCCAAAACAAAACTGATATTTTGTTATCATTCTTTTTATAATCTTGGTTGGATCAGGGGATAAAAACATAGTGACTGTTTTCAATCTGTCTAATGCTTTTGAAAACAAGTTTGAAATTTTATCAAGGTGTGATATACATGTTTTACTTAGATAGAGACTTACCAATTAATTAAAAGATTTCAAAAATAGACATTTTATAATTATCAGAAAACATGCTTATTTTTAAATTTCAAAATCAGAGTAATAATAATACAATATTTAGACCTTTCTAAATGTTTTAATTAATAATAAAATTCTGTTTTAAATTGAGTTATTTAACCCTTTACAATCATTATTATTCAAAGTGAAATGTATAAAATATCTACAAAAATTTGTCTGTGTCTACTTTTCCTTTCAACTTTATATATATATTTGTGTACACACACTATATTATTGTGTGCCATATAACATACCTGTTATAATATATTACTTAAATTAAAAATCAACTTATATTCATCACTATTTGACTAACTTGCAACTAAAATTTAATATTAATTAATGATTTTCTGTTTTGCATGACTTCTCACAGATTACTAATAACAAAAAAAACAAAAAACTAACCATAATGACAAAAGAATCATGGGCAGAATCAGAAAGGAAAATTTTGAATAAATGGACATATTTCATTTAAATATTATTACTCATATCTGATTAAAATTACATAAATGTTTGTACAAATATTTGTAAATAACTTTTATATATTTTAAGTAAACTAATTTGTTGTGTCAATTAATAATATTTGGTGATTTGCTTTATTACTCTGCATGCAAAATATAGTTTTAAGTGTCAAGTGATGCAAGCAAATCATAAACTCCATTATACTTATTAGGTGCTTACTGGGAAATTTTATATCAATAATGATACCAGCTGGCCATCATATACAAAACATATCCCAAAGTATCTGATTATTAATAAAATACTAAATAATAATGTAAAGGGAGTCACATTATTATACTTCATTGACTTGAATGTTATAGAAATAGAAAATCAACTCTTTGAATTGGAAGAACCAGAAAAGTTCCTTTACAATGAATTAATAGAAACATTATCTTCATACTTTTCCCTATCTCTCTCAAAACACATTGCAAGACTTACATTTTAAAAATTGTCACCAGGAGAAAGTTGAAAGTTTTAAGGAATATAAAGTAGTTCTTTGTAAATTAGCAAAGAATAGTATCTATGGACAATTTTTGAAAGAGATTCTTTGGAACAATTATTATAAAGAAACAACTCTTAGCAGACTTTGACTTAACATATTACAAAGCTACTAAAAGAGGCATTGCCTTTGAGCTGTTTTGAACTAGGTCAGACAATATATTAATGCTAGTCCTAGTTTGAATAATAAATCCGACACAAATTCATAACAAGAATGCAAGAGTCAAATTAACTATTATTGATATGGGAAACCTAATCACTGATCTATTTGCAAATGAAACCAAGAATGGTACAAAAATTGTAGACTTAAAGCTCATATAACTGCAGTTTTCTGAAAATCAAAGTCAGAGAAAACTAGCAGAAACATCATTAAAATTAAAAACTTAATATATGGCAAAGCAAAATTATTCACTTAACCACTGTTTAAGGAGGGCAAATTTTATCTCCTCTTATTGGAAAAACCAATTTTGGGTAAACAACATAAATATAATAAAACTGAAGATTAAGGGGATTACAAATGTACAAATAAATCTAAACAAAAAAGCTCATAATTTTTATATTAACATAGATCTCAAGAAAATAAATGTACTTATAGGATGAACCTGGTTCAAACAAGCTTTGAATCAGCATTCATATTTAAAAAACCAATATTGAGAAATGGTAGTATTTATCTAACCTATTTAAATCAAAACTATGGTAAATTAAAAGAACATTTCTCCATAAAGATCAAGTAAAATACTACTGAAATCATTTGCAAGCCAGGAAAAGTATTTTTACACAATGACAAAAGATCAAAGAAGCACTAAATGAACTAATTAAAAAGAGTATTTTGACTCCTATTGAAGATTTGAAAATTTAGAATAGATCACACTAGTAATAGCGGAAAATAAGCCCAATGACAAAATATAAGTTTTAAACAACTACTAAATGATTATTAATAAGAGATTTCATAAAAGTATTTATTTTTGTGCCTAACAACCAAGAATCCTAGCTTCATTACAGAAGTTGGCATTTTTCACAAAAATAGATCACTATATCACACTGCTAAATATCCATAAGCAAATCTCAAAAATGTCAATCTTTTTTCTCTCTTTTCTACTGTTTGACTTTCTGTATTATATAAGGACATATCACACATTAAACATGCAATAACCCTATTTGTTGAGTGTAATTGAAATGATTCATAAATAGTTCATTTATTCACTGTAATATATTTTTCACTATCTTTTGGTTAGTCTGACCTGAACTGAATATTTTGTAGATCAGGTAAACATTATTAATTCATTACAATAAATCAGTTTACTCAGAATAACAAATTTAATATATAAGTTGTTTCCTAATAAAGGCTTATCATCTATTATAATAATGTATTGACAACTAAATAAATATTGATGAAACTTACATATACCAAAAATTATATAACAAAGATCTCTTTATCAAATTTTGGCTAAAATTTCTTTTTGACTTTGCTAGTATTCATGACACATACACAATCAATTTTTTTAAACTTTCTACATGATATATTAGCACTGCTCCAAGTACAAAATTGGACACACTGATCATCAAAATTATTGCTAAATTACTTTTATAGTGATTAAAATTTTATCAAATGTCAGAAGGGACTTTGTCTTACTAGAAGCTGTTTTTTTGGATAGTTGTTTATTGTCATTTTTGATTTTTCTTAATCAGGTTGTAAAACAGTTGAGCATTTGTCCTTGAGAAAATTTCAAAATAGTTTGAGTTCTTAAAATGCCTCTAGTTTATGTTTTTAGTTCTGAGAGCATTTTTAGCTGCTTTAAGTTTTTCAGGTAAGAGATTTTTTTTTTTTATTGAAGATAAGGGTAGCTTAGAAATGTTAGGTTTTTGTTATTCCAGATCCACTTATTCACACTTGACATTGCCCCAATTATTTTGAGTCTGTTACAGATGTCACTTATTCTATTTCTTAGTGTGTGTTTTATATTTGCCATAATTAATATGTCATCAAAATAAGAAATTACACTTTCAAGTCCAGTTAGTAGGATATTTATATTCACGTGAAAAACATTGGATGCAACATTAATTCTAAATGGAAAGTGATTATAGTTTAATAATCCCATGTGTGTTGTTATTGTTAATTTGGCTGGAAATGTTTATAAAGGTTATCAATGAAAAATAATAGTAATTGAAAAAATTAAACAATGATATTCAACTGGGCATATTTTCATAAAATAGGAAATGATATTATATATAGTATTGCATTAATGAAAAAAAAAAGAAGGAAGATCTAAAAAAAGGTGGATATTCAGACTTAAGAAAAAAGATTTTTATGAGTATCTGAAGAACAGAAGAAGATAGAGGAGCTTTATAAAAAAACAGTGCAGGATATGAATAATATCTATATAATAGAAGGCAACTGATAATTAATTATAAGATATAAAAAGCTAAATGTAAGATCAAAGATGAAAAATGCTTTTGTTGTTAATAATGCAGAAGCATTACATTAAAGATTTCCAAATTTAAAAAATGTCCTCTGAATGTGTTGTGTTCATTTTTTTGTTGTAAATATATATAATATTGCAACTAAAAAAAATTTGTGGATATTTTACATCTATTGGGATATTAATGACGTCTGTGGTTGCATTATTTGCTCATTGAAATGTAAACTCAGAATTTTTTTTAAGTATGATAAAACTTTAAATATAAAATACTAAAATAAAATGTTTTAAATCGGTGTAGGTACAATCAGGGATAATGTTCATTTATTTTTATTTTTTTTACTGCAGAATTGTTTATTAAATAGAAAATGTGTATGTGTGTAGATAATTTTTCTAATTCCAAATAATGTTTCACTTCTTTTTCTTTCTAAATGCTATTTACTTCTTCCTTGAATTTCTTTTATTGTTGAATTTAAATCATGCAAAAAGTAAAATAAATTTAATATTAAAACATTTTGGCACACATTCTTTATTATAAAACCAACCCACTAAATTATTTATTATAATATTTTTCAAAGTTAATAATTTATGAATATATAAAATTGTATCAAAAAATATACAATACAAACTTACTAATATTTAACTATATAATATTTTTAATGCCGAAAAATCTTTAAAATTTTATTTAATAAATATACTTCTTAAATCATTATTTCACCAAAGACTAATTTTATATTTTTTACATTTTTCTATCCATTGACACAATATCTTTTTGATTGTTTAAATGTTTTCTGCATAAATAGTTATACTCATACTCATTTATTTAATAAACAATTTATATCTTTGTTCATTTGTTTTATTAACAATTTATAAATCTGTAATAATAATTAGAGATCATTCTCCTTTCCAAACACAAGATAAAGTCTGTTGAAAAGATAGAATAAATCCACTCTATCTTTTTAACTTATGTGTGTGAAATCATAAGCATTTGGAAATGAGAGCGGAAGATATTAACTAATCACTTTCAATTCCTTTTACTACGTTTTAATGAATAACGCTGGCAAAATTTTTGCAATTTATGATACGTCATTATACATTAAAACATAATAAAAGGGATTGAAAATGATTATTTTATAACTTCAGCTCTCATTTCCAACTGCTTAAGATTTGCCTATATATATACGCTTAGGTTAAAAGTTAGAGTGAATTCATTCTATCTTTTCAAAAGACTTTATCTTGTGTTTGAAAAGAAGAGTATTCATTAAGTGTTTAAAACTATAAAGTGCATGTGTAGTTGAATGATCTCTAATTATTATTACAGTTTTTAATTAAAACATAGGCGCAATATAAATAAATAACTCATATATGTTTAGTTTGTAAATCTATTCAAAATTATATATATATATTTAGTTTATACCCACCATTTTCAAGAGCATTTTAGATTTAATTAATGGCTGTATTATTCGTTATTTATCTTATTAATAGCAATGATAGTTAAATGACATTTATATATATACATAAAAATAATCACACATGCACATACATGGCTAAAAAATAGTTTGTTAGATTTTTACGTTTTTGTTGTTGTTTATTATTATAGTATCAGTTTTACTGGATCTCATTTACATATTTTTGGATAGTGAGAGTAGTTCGGAATATTTGGCGTGTCCATAGATACCGGTATTAACAATAAATAAAAAAATTGCAGTTCGCCTGTCATGTGATTTAGTCATTAATTATTTTATTCAGAAAGAGATTTACAATAATCAATTTGGAGGTTTTATTTTTGGTAAATATATTTTATTAATTTAAAAAACAGATGGACTACAGTTAGGTCTTTTTTTTTTTTAATTTTATTGACAATAGAGAACAATCAGGGAGACTATTAAGATTCTGCAAAATCTGACTATATTAATAGCCATGATGAAACAAAAAAACGTCTAGTTATATATATAAAAAAAAATTATAACACATTTATCAAAATCACAACGTGTCACATTATCCATCACCAACCTCCTCTCTTTTGTAATGTGATCTTTTAAAAATTTCAGATTTCTTCAAACAATTAGCATATAAGTCATAGGACAAAGATCTGCAATTATTTTTGTTATCAGCGCCTCTAGGAACACCAACAATAACTAAGCAACCCATACTATTTGTACAATGACAGATAAAATCGAATGAAATATGAGTATTAAAATAAGTCATCACACCCATAAGAAAAAAATAACACAAATTATATTCACACACATACATCTATATATGTATGGTTTAAGTTAGTATGTATTTTGTAAATTACATTTCACAGTAGTTTAAAAGCGCTTTATTAGGCATCTGTCATTTCTTTTCCTTTTTTTTTCAAGTGTCTATAATCAAAATTTTTGAAGAGTATAATAACTTCTGTGCAAGATTAATTGTAAAAACAACTTCGGTTGTTTTTATATACTGACATAGTTGACTATCTATTCATTTTACTAAATGAAATGTGTTCTCTGAACATCTGAATCATTTTTTGTGATAACATAATTTTTGGTAAAATTCAAAAAGTTTATTTAAAGTTTAATACTGCAGAGAATGTTAAGTATTCTATTATTTATTACAAATATTTTTTAAGTCAAATGAGCCAGTTTTATACTTAAAACTAACAATTAATATTAGATTAAATGAGTAATTAGACCACTATTAAAAATAAATTAATAAATAAAGTAATCAAAATATTTTTTTTTGGGGGGGGGGGGCTTGTCGATGATACAATCTTTGTTAATGCAGCAATTTTTCACCATATGTATTGTAATATTCACGATGATGATGTTTGCAAAATACTAAAATCTCTAATAATAATTACCCAAATTCGAATGGATGATATTGGGGTGCGTGAATGTGTACTTTCTTTGCAAGAAATATCTATAATTAATATGAATCAAAAAATGTTCATCAAACTCATGGAGTTTTTCTACAATTTTCTATATTGAGAGAATGCCAATGACCATACTTGGGTCATCAGAGTAGCAACGATTATATTTTTTATGTTAGTTAAAGAATGTACTTATGACTACCAGTCATTATTTTTCTTGTACAATATGTCCAGAGCATGGCTCAATAAAGCATGGCTCAGTAAATACAAGATCCCGATATAAATATAATATTTAGTACACATGTATGATCTAGTGCAGTTGGAGGGTGGATCCAAGAATTGATACCAGTTCTGGCACTTGAACTTTTTAGGAACTCTTGAACAATAAAATCATTGACTAATAAAAGCACACAGTAAGTTAGCAGAACAAATATAACATTAGCAAAAAAAATGTTTACAATAGTGCCACCTAGTGCAAGATTTAGTAATCAATATATTTCAAGTGGTTGTGCATCATAATCCCTATTCTGTGATTTCCTATCCAATATTCTTAGACTAATTTCTAACTTAAGACTTTCATCAAAGAGCAGCCTTGGGTATGAAAGCAGTGCACCTGTATCTTCAGATTTAATGCATCCTTTCTCTAATACTCATCTTTTACCTTTTTGCTCAACTATAAAGCTATTGTTCAACTGCAAAAAACTTCCTAATGTTTTCAATCTAAACTAATTTGCCTGTAGAATCAAACAGACTATCTATATATTTTGGTGTTCTTGGTTTTTTAATAACCAGTTATCTTTATCCTTTTGCCAGGATTGGTATTAAACCATTAAACCATCACATGATCATATTTTCTTATGCTTACACAAGCTGTTAAAGCAGTGATGATTTTTTCCTACAATCAAAAAGGTGGAGAAGGGATGCATTAGATCTAAAGACCCAGATGCATTGCTCCCAAATGCAAGGCTCCTCAGTGATGAAAGCATTTTATTGGAAACTAATCTGGGAAAATTGAGTGGGAAAGTACTGGACAGAGATTGTACTGCCCAATCATCTAACATCTATTGATTACTAAATCTTGCACTAGGTGTCACTATTGTGTGGGGGGGTTGCAACTGTTTTAATAGCTTGTGTAAGCATAAAGAAAAGGTGATTATGTGATATTTGAATGGCAAAATGTGAGACATTAGCAGTGATTAATAAAAATTTTGATTCATAAAAATACATTAATTAATAGATATAATAAGGGTATTTTTGTTATCCCTTCTGTATGTGATAAGATGAATCCCAAAATTATGATTATATGACTGAGGATATAAGTTGCAGAATGGACAGAAAACAATATTGACTTGTTTCTTGATATAACTTATTATTTAACTCATATAGAATATATATTTTCTCATACAAGAATATGTTGTAACCTTTCCTTCCAGTTCTTGACCATCTCTACACTACCTTCTCTTTTTACTCTCTATGCTACTAGCTCAATAATAAGCAATCAGCTATAACAACAATAAACTATAAGATTATCTATGTGGCATGAAACTTGTGGTACATCAAAAGATAAGATAGACTTTAGGGATGATTACAACATAGAGGTTTTAACATTGAGAAGTATATAAAATACACTCCACAATGGCATTGCTATTGTAAAAATTCTCCTACTCTCATCATATTATAATCATTAGGAAAATCCCCACAACAAACAATGACTAGCATAATATTTCATTTAAATAATGCTTTAACTACTTTTCTATAATTTAAGAATCTCGAAATAACATTAAAACAAAAGTTACATTAAAAGAATTAATGCTATCCTATCTCAGGGATCATAAGTATTCTATTCTAAAATATAATATAACAATTAGATTGATAATTAAATAATTGAATCACAAGAGATATTTTACTAGGATCCAACCATTTAAATAAAATCACACTTATTATTAGAAACCTTGATTAACCTCCTATTTGAAAATTAATCTGACTATAATAACAAGACATAAAAATTAACATCACTATCCACTCATTACCTTCACTGGAATAATTTAATTTATTTTCCTAAGATTTATTCTCATACTTACACTAATAACAATCACTTTAGAATACTCATTTTTATTATAATCAAAAGCTTTATTATACAATTACTATCTACAAAGTCTAAGTCAATTAAATACATTTTTTAATTACTTAGCATTCACCCATTGTAATTCGATCCTTCAGGATTGCAAACCTTAAAATATATTTGGTCAATAACTTGTACTCTGAAATAATATATTTCTAAATGTATGATATAAAATACATATTAAAATTAGATTACAAAATCAGAATATGATTCCTAAAACATACTATTAATTTCTATTATATGGTCTCCATTTTATAATATTTAATAGTACTTTTCAAATAAACCTTCAAGATTCTTTTATATCTGGTAAAAAAATATGAAGTAATACCAACTCCCTTTAATATAGTTATAATTTAAAAGCAATTGATAATTAATGTGTCAATTATAAATTTTTAAATATAACTCTTCAAATAAAACATGTAATCAATATGTGCTATGCTTAATTCTATGTGGATATTGTGCTTTATGACCTTGTGATGGAAATGACTCTCAAATATAATGAAATTACTAATACAAAATTTAAATTAAAATATTCATTTATTTACAACAATAATAATGAACAACAAATAGCTATATACCTTATGTTAAATAATTCACTAACAAAAAAACTGTTTATACATTTACAATAAAATTATTTACATTCATCACAAATAGACAAAATAATTATTCTATACATTTTAACTCTAGTTCTTTTAAAATAATAAGTTCATTCTTCTTACCATCATATATGCTTTCATACTAATATTATATAGTTTTACAATTCATGAATTATCGGTGGTTATCTTCTTAGTCATCTTTCCCCATTTATCTTATATTTTGTAAAACCAGATATTTTAATCAAATTATAATATTTATATTATAATCCATATTCAAAATTTGTATAAAAATATTGCACTATAATCTTGACAACAAAATTATTGCTGCTGTGGTAATGTTACAAAAAATATATATAAAAACAATATTTATAATGCTTCCAAAATGAATAGTGAAATTAAGGATTCTTTTTCTCATAATGTAATTCATTTTATACATTCATTCTCTATCTATCACTTATATTTTCTGTTTATCTTTGTTCTCAGGTATCATTATTCATATAATAATTTATTAAGATTTTATCCAAATATAATGTATTTGTTCTGTATATGATCTTACTATGTTTAAGCTAATCTGTCAAAACTTAGAAAGACTATAAAATTCTTAAAATATTTAGTCCACTTTCGATGCCTACTATATTCTTATTTGCCCTAAAAACTTCATAGATAAAAAACTGATTTTACCAAAAATACTATATCATAATAGAGGAATAGAGATTTCCTTTATAAGATATCATATTTTGGCATGTAATCATTTTTCTAATGATCTTACTCCAATTTTACCCTGGCTTATTCAGCAAGCACTTACAGTATATACTACCCTCATGTCTTTGCAGAAAATTCTCCCATCTCTTTCTAATAAATTGTATGGGTATCATAAAGATTAATCACATTCAACTATTCAATCAGTTCTTCAGGATGATATTTTTATATCCTATCCTGGAATTTCAACTCATCTTTCCCTACTGTGTCTTTAGCATCTATTATTATACTCCCTCTGGACCAATAATATAATCCAATCTTCCCATTAAATTTTTTCTATCCACATTTGAGATCATGTTACAAAACAAATAGTCTACCTTTATCATCATCCATATGATATTTTTTTTATATCAAATGAGATCATGATTATTTTTTTTTACATTAACATTCACTCTTTTCTTACTCTCATAAATAACATTACATTTTATAATATATTTATTATTATTTTCATAGATTCCTATAAATTTTTATTTATCAGCACTAGTTCATTCCCCTTTATCAAATATACTTTTGATAATAAATTCGAAATATCTCTACAACACATTTTACCACACTCATTTTTTTTAAATATATACTGGTTAAAATATAAAGTTAAAATATTATACCCCACACACACTTTTATGTCATGTATACTCTCTTCATATCTTTAAGCATACTCTTTTGTTTAAAAAAAAAAACAGGAATGAATAATAAAAAGGTTAATACTTATTAACCTTATATACCAGATTGCATATAAAACTTATTTAATTATTTCTAATAATACCTAGCATTTATATTTCATATCAAATAAATATATATATATTGATAATAAATTTAAAATCCTTTTCTCTGTGTTTTTTTAATTAACATATTCAATTCCTAGTTTAATACTACCATGGTAACTCAAAAGATGTTCGCCATTCTTCATGAGTTTGGGTGCTTCTCATATCTACTTTCTGCTAGAACACATGTATATTTAAACAAAACATTTGACAAACAAGTACAACACTAACTGGACAAAAGTTCTTAGTTAGATGAATCCTTCCTTCTTAATTAGTTTAAAGCTACATGTGCATAAGCATGTTCTTGAAAAATACACTAACGAAAGAGTCTACTAAATTCTCTCAATAAATCACATTATTTTTCCACATTGCAAAACTTTAAAATATGTTTAACTAATTCATCAATAAGTTTACTTCACTTATTTCTTTCTTTTCCTGTTACTTATTAATCTCCTAAAATTTAAGTACATATGTATAAATTCATTTAACTTTCTATATTATAGTGTATCATCTTTGTGACTGTCATCTACGATTAAAAAGTTAAACAGACTTTTTTGATTATCCTTCCCACTTTTACTGTTCCTTTCTTATAGTAATATAATCTGATTTCACTTTCTATTTAAACATGAGAAATATTAATTCATCTTTAATCTGTCCTCTTTTTTTTCTCATGGGTCATAGCATCAGCCAGGAAGCGAATCCGCTAACCGGGGACAACTGCTTGTAAAGCAACTGTCACTGAACTCTCAACCACCAATGCTTGACAGTCCTCTTTTTTTTCATTATTAAATATACGAGTATCATTTACTTCAAAATTTTTCAAACTATTTATCACATGTCAATTGTTCAACTCAGAATATTAATTTTGATTAAACTTGTCACTCTCAACTAAGTCATTATTTTAACATCTGATAAAATACTTTTACAAGTTTTAAAAATTTATTTCTAGAAATTTTAGACTTGTTTCTCATTTTTAATATATGACTAATAAGTTTGTTTAATTTGACATAAATAAATGAATGTTTTCTTATGTGAATGCAGATATATCTTTGTTTAAGGAAAATGTAGTTGTCTTTTCTTTCTCATGATTATTCTAAACAAGAATAATAAAGAAACTAGTTTGAACTCACTCCATGATGTTAACAATTAATATAATATATTTTATATCCTTGGACAGCTTTTTAAATATTAATTTACCATTTAAAACTTTAAATATTTTAAAACTTTTATAATTTTTTTTTTACCAAAAAGTGAAATTGAAACAGCTCAATGCTTTATATTGTATTGGTCTTTTGTTTGTGGAAGCTACTATAATTAGTAATGCCCTAATCTGATGTCCTTCAATTCTCTGACATCATATCAGGAAGACATGTGAATTTTGTTTTGATGGTGGATACAAATGTGGAAATATGATTTTAAATACACATCATATCCATACACATCATATCCATTTACCATTGTGTCTTCTTCCATATATTCCTCCATGATGTCTTTAATATATGGAGTGATTATTTGTGTGGTGAGTATATGATTATCAGGATTGGCTTGTGACATATTTGGAATTATCTCTTCCAACTTGAAAGTTAGGGATTGGTCTTCCATCATGGGTACTATCTGACATGGGAGAATAGGTTTTCAACAGGCGTCAACTATCTGATTTGAGTCTTTAATGGCGATGTCTAAGTTGATTTCCATACTGTTCTGCTCCTCCCTATTATTCTGGATCTTTTGGTCTATCTCAAAATCTGTCGCACTTTGGCAGGGCTTAGATTTGATCATTGTAGATCTATGGTCGATTGTTTCATCCTTCATGCTAATCTGATTGTACATCTTAATTGCATCTTCAAACACTTCCTTCAGAGTTGCCTTGTCCAAGATCATTTCGATCTTCATAGGAGCCATCTTGCCCTTGTGACTTTTTACATTGCATTCTATTTCTTCTACCCTACACATTGTCTCACTGAACTCTGTTATTTTCATCTTCCTTATCTTTTCTGGGAGACTGTCTAATAACATTTGGTGTTCTTGTTCCCAGATCATCTTAATTCTTGTAATCGGTATTATTTTGCTTTATTCGTTTCATTGTTAGGGGTCTCAGAGATTTGAGAAAATGTTTGATTCAGCACTTGTGTTAATGGGGAGTGCTTAGTTTCTATTATGGACCCTCCAGATACTTGCACTAATGTAGACTCTTCTCTATTGCTAGATGTAGAGCACTCCATCTCACTATTATTATTATTTATAATTTCTTGTGAAGCTTTCTCTTCCATTCTTTTTAGTTTCCTTATTTACTAGGAGAGATTATTTGTCATAGGATTTCCTGCTATATCATTCTGTTTTTAGTATAATTTTAAAACTTTTCCTACCTTTTTTAGATGTTATTAAATTTAATGCCTAATTTAAAATTGTCTTTTTAAGCACCTGACTCATCTATTTAATCATTCATTAATTTAAGATCTCTATTTATTTTATTATTTATTATTTTAAGAATGTATATGAAAATTATATCATCCTTTGATGGTTGAAATTATCTATCATTGCTATGAAAATCAATAGATCAAGATTATATTCCATTAAGTTATTTAAAATATTTTTTTTAAAAACTATGGATGTAATTAATGGTAAACTATTGTTTCATGTCTCTAAAGTTTGGCACCATATGTGACAGTCCACATTCCCTTAAGGAATAAAGGTGAATGCATTTAACTATAGTCAGACTTAGGGTCTTCATATAGGATGGCATGAATAATGTTGTGATAAAATTTAAATTGTATTTGTGTTGAATATTTAAATATTAAATTATTTTATTTAATATAAATGCAATCATAGATTTACTTTTTATCACATTATTCATGGCATCCTGTATGAAGATCCTAAGACTGATTATAGTTAGATGCATTCACCTTTAGTCCTTAAGGGAATGTAGACCATTACAATATTTTTCATGAATCTGTACCTTTTATCATCTGCTTCTATCTTTCTCTTAAAAATCCCAGGATAAAGTACATCAGAAAACTACTTACTTAAATCTCATTGGTCAATATCCTAAGTCAACTATTACAACTTTCAAATAAATATTTTTCTGTCTCTATTTAAAATTAAAATCAATAATATTTTACAAACAAAATTAATTTAAATCATTTTTAAGACTAAAATATTAAGTATAATTATATTTGTAATCATCATCATCATCAACCATTATCAATCCACTGCAGGATGGTCTCTCCAAGTTTAATCCATCTTCTCCAATCTTTAGCCTCCCTTTTCCACAACACCCCTGCACATTTTCTTATTCCATCCATCCATCTCACATGTGGTCTCTTTCTGGGTCTTTTACAATCTCTTGGAATCCAGTTTAAAATTTCAATTGTCCATCTATTATCATTTCTTCTACCAATATATCCAGCCCAACTCCATTTCAATCTTTTAATTTTTTCAATAAGGTTAGTAACACCTGTTTGTTGTCTTACCCATACATTGCGTTTTCGATCTCTTCTTGTTACTCCCAACATACATCTCTCCATACTCCTTTGAGTTGTCTGAAGTCTGTATTGCTCTTCTATTAAGTGTCCAAGTCTCAGATCCATAAGTAAGAACTGGTAAAACACATTTGTTTAAAACCATTCTTTTCAAACACATAGGCATATTTCCTTTTAGTATCAAGTTATTTCTACCAAAAGCACTCCAATCAAGTTTAATTCTATGATTAATTTCCTCCATTATGTTTCCATCTGTATTAATAATCTGACCTAGGTATTTGTAACTATTAACTTCTTCTAATTCTTCATAATCAATCTTTATTTTCTTATTTTGAGCAAATCGATTAAACATTACTTTAGTCTTTTTAACATTTATCTTTAGTCCTACTTTTCTACTTTCATCTGCTAACCCCTGCAACATTTCCTGCAGCTCTGAAGCATTATTTGCAAAAACAACTACATCATCTGCAAAATCTAAATGACTTAAATACTCTCCATTTACTTTCATTCCTTTAGTTTCCCATTTTAATCCACAAAATACTTCTTGCAGCACTCCTGTAAAAAGTTTTGGAGATATGGAGTCACCTTGCCTTACACCTTTCTCAATGTTGATTTTTCCAGTATCATTATGTAATCTAATTGTTGATGTTGCATTTTTATAAATATTCTTTAAAATATGACAATATCCTGGATCTATACCTTGATGATCCAATGCTTTAATCACTGAAGAAATGTGTATAGAATCGAATGCCTTTTCATAATCTACAAATCCAAAACATAATGACAACTCATATTCATTTGTCCTTTCTATGACTTCTCTCAATACCTGGATATGATCTATTGTACTAAAACCACTTTTAAATCCAGCTTGTTCTCTTGGTTGGTGGA
This sequence comes from Epiperipatus broadwayi, assembly GCA_028023455.1. Taxonomy (NCBI): domain Eukaryota; kingdom Metazoa; phylum Onychophora; class Udeonychophora; order Euonychophora; family Peripatidae; genus Epiperipatus; species Epiperipatus broadwayi. The sequence goes on from JAQFVV010000320.1 coordinate 509,299, forward strand.
AATCCAAAGTTCTCTGTAGACGAGTTGTAATTATCTTGGTAAAAATTTTATATAAAACTGATAAAAGGCTGATAGGTCTGTAATTTCTAATATCTTCTTTATCACCTTTTTAAAATATTAATATTATTACTGCATTCTTCCAATCTTCCGGTACATCTTTATCATTTAGACATTTGGTATATAACTTTGCTAAAATTGTTTCTATTTTTTCACCTCCTTCTTTTAATATATCAATTATAATTCCATCATTTCCTGGAGCCTTTCCTTTCTTCATACATTTAATTGCATGTCTCACTTCTTCATTTAAAATTCTGGGCAATTCGGAAGATGTAATAGATATAGGAGGTACTTGTTCTTTATTACTATATAATTCTTGATAAAAATCTTCTACCAATTTCATGATGTCATCTCTCTTTTTAGTAATAATTCCATCTTTTTTTCTTATTGCAGATATAAATTTCCTACCAATACCAAAATGTTGTTTAACATTCTTGAGACTTTTATTTTCTTCTACAGCTTTCCTTGCTATTTCACAGTTATACTTTCTTATATCATTTTCAACTCTTTTCCGTACCATTTTACAAAATTCGAGATATTCAATTCTTTTTAATACATCATTTTTGTATATCTTCATATTCCTTCTTTTCTTCATAAATTCTCTAGTCTCAGTAGAAATTTTATTAGTCAATTGCTGCTTTTTTCTACCAGCTATCTTTGTTTCATATGATATTATTAATTGAATTTAAATATAAAGTTTAATAATGTTATATAAAGAATTCACAAAACAAACTCTTAACTTTGTAGAATACTCCCAACCTCAGACCGGTTTCTGCTACTGGTGTTCTCAGTGAGGTGCTAGGATATTCAATCATTAGATTAAAAATACCAAGACAAGCCCACTACTTTATCTAATGTATAACTATTGAGTAGAAACTCTGAAATTTTCAGACATCCATATGTCTTCCAATCCAGCTATCTAACTTAAATAGCCATATGGGATTGAACTAAGTTCAGATACACCATATATTAATAGCTTTAGCAATATAAAATCACCAAAATTTCAGAGTTTCTACTTAATAGTTATACATTAGATAAAGTTCTGGGCTTGTCCTGGTATTTTTAATCTAATTACTGAATATCTTAACACCTCACTGAGGACGCCAGTAGCAGAAACCGGTCTGAGGTTGGGGGTATTCTACAAAGCTTGTTAAGAGTTTGTTTTGCAAGCTCTATATATAACATTTGTAAACACAAGCTTTATTAAATTAGGTCATGTGACATCTGATTTGATTTTTTTGTTAAGTTTGATAATAAAATATTGATACTTAAAATATATTATCATTACAATAATTTTAAAATAACTTCTTATCTTGTAATCTCTAATTGTTCCTTCTTTTATTTGCTATAATTCTATATTTTTACCTTTTAAAGAAACATCCCAATAAAAATAAATTAAAACCAAATTTATAAGGAATGATGTTTATTTGGATTGATAACTATTGTATTAAAATTATATAGTGGATTATAATATAAATGATTATAAATAAAGAATGGTTAATAAATTTCTACAGAATTCTATGTTTAATTTTTATGCACTAAATCATTTATTCATATTATACCAAAATTACCAAAATGTATAGCATTACTATTATCTCAGCTATAAATTTAAAATTGTGGAGCTATAATATACATTTTATATTGTATTCCTATCATGGATAACCAATCAAAAGATTACATATATTTCCTCATACAAAAATATGTATAAGCTTTCATTTATAGATAAAAGTATAAACTGCAAAATTTGTGTATTATTAACAAGATCTTATTTTACAAAAATACAGTTGTATCACAAATTATTAGAAATTTAACTAGCAAATGTTTGCAATATCTAATTGAGAAATATCTAATATTGAAGATGAAATCCATAGCCTTAAACTAGTGAAAACCAACATTATCATTTCTTTTTTTTCTTTATTTGCCTGGAGGCTTTTTCAAACAATAATTTATAATGGAGTAGTCATTACTGAGTTTCTCTAAATTTTCTTTGACAAGTAAGGAGATGGACTGCCCCCCAAATAAAAAAAAATATTCTTGATATCAATAATTACTTTATTCTGGGATCTATAGTGAAATGTAAAGGGAGTTAGTTACTTTATTTAATTTTCTGTTTATAATGGAGTGGGATACTTAAAATGTTTACACAGTGGTTATCTGAAGTGACAAATGAGATTATTCTTGATGCTTTAAGAGCAATTAATTTGTTCAAACAAAATTTCCAGACAGAAATGGATTTTGTCTAGAAATTTTCAGATTTTAACTTTATGAAATTTAATTACAATTGCACATTAATTTGTACTCTTACTATAATGTTTAAATATAAAATAATATTTTTTATGTTAATGTATACATTGTTAATATACATGTATATCAATATACTATACATTTACAATACTTTTTATTACATAAATGTACATAATGTTAATATATATATATGCATCATAATATCTGAAAATATAAATGGCAATCTCTCCTCTCCACACATACACTCTGGAGAAAAAATTATTTCACATAATCATTCAAATATTAAATAGTTTTGCATTTTCCTTTGCTTCTTACAGCATATTTTGAAATGATTTTACCTGCTTCTGCTGTTTCACTTGCTAGTCTCAGGTTTTTATTTGGTGTTGGGCATTCATTAATTCATTTTTATCATCTGCTTGGATCTCTTCTCCAGAACTACATTTTCACCAAGTCTTCATCTGAATTTAAATGATAGTGATATATGTTTCTAGAATCCTGTTTCATCAACTGTAAATACATTGATAATTTGTGCAGACAAATGTCTTAATATGGTTGCTTTGATCCACCCTTTTGGATTTTATCATCAGTTTCATTTTCTTTTTTCTGTGCTAGTCCTATTAAAATTTTCTTTACTTGGAGGAAATCACTGTAAGTAATAATTTGGCAGGAGGTTTACAAGTTGCTGCTACACAGCTTTTTGAACGTCAATTATTTTAGATTTATTTAGACTTTTTTAAGAATGTCAACTGCATTCTATGCCAAACTATTCAACTTAGGATGGTAGAATGTCATACAAATGTATTTAATCCCCCATTCAATTAAAAATGAATTGAATTTATTGGAAGTAAACCCAGATACAGTGTTTCGAAAACTTAGATATGAGAAGAGTTTTTGTAACTTCTTTATCATTTCTCCATGTTCATATTTTTATAACCTTGCATTCTAACCATCAAGAGTGTGAATCTATAACAACTAGAAAAGTATGTTCTTTAAAGGTATCAGTGTGATCAATGTAAATGTGCTACCATAATTTCATTGCCTTAGTCCACTCTAACCTTTTCTCAGAAAGCTTTGCTATAGATTGGCATGATTTACATTTTTGATATTAGTAATTAGTATCAGACATAATTTCTCACTGTTTTTACTCTGATGATTCCTGGATAGTTATGGTAAAATATATTTAGAATGTTCTCTCTTCCAACAGTCACCATTTAATATGCAACCTTTGAATATTCTGAGATTGGTTCTAGCATTTCAAAAAAGATAGTGCTAGATATTTTGACTGCTTTATAAGCCAGCCTTGCTAATCCACTTGATTAATTATTAATTTATGAAATCACTCTTTGTCTAGTTTACTACCACTTTGGTATTTAATATGTCTGGATAAAAGGTGTCTATATATCTAATTTCAGCTTCTACTCTTCTGCGTTTTTTTTTTGTTTGGCATTTGAGACAATGCATCCACATGCTGAATTAGCTTTCTCTTTGTATACTGTAACTTGTAGTCATTCGCTGATGCAAAATTTATCCAGCGTAGCATGCGCTGGCTTAAATGCTCAGGACTAGGTTTTAAACTACAAAATATACCTAACAGAGATTTATGGTTCATTACTATAGTAAAATTCCGATTATATATAGCTATAATTCTTTACATTAATATGCACACTGTTAATATATTTATCAATTTATAATACGTATACAAATACTTTTGCTTACATTAATGTACGTACTGTTAATGCACACACATACATCAACTTACAATACGTACACATACTTTTGCCTGGAAATATACGTGGCAAATTTATAAAACATATCTAACTAAATCTTTACAAAATCAAGCTGACCTTTTAAAACTACTTTCAGTTTTAAATATTTTCCCTTCTATTTTAATTTTAAATATCTTAAAAATTACTTTTTAATTTATTATAACTGAACACGTTCATGAAATCTTTTACATGTGTAAGATTTTAAATAAAGATAAAAAAAAAAAGCTAAACCCGTTTTTATCTGCGCATGTTTATGCGCTACTTTCATTCTTGAATTCTGTTTACAAGTACTGAATCAAATAGCAAAATAAAAATGTCATAAGGTTTAATATAATTAATTTCAAAAATGTTCTCACATTTAAATATAATAATGGTAAATTTAAATAAAACTCTAATAAAATTTTGAATTTAGTAATAGCAGATATATATGATTAGGGAAATTAATCGGTCTTAAAGACAGAATGATATATTTCCGATGATACCAATTTCCCAGTTTTTATTTTAATTTGCTAAATTCTTTTCTCTCGCTCTCTCTTTTTTTTTTGGCATAAAATTAAATAAATAATTTTCCTATTGCAGATAATTGATGATTTGTGATATTGATAAATAGAGTTTCTGTTGTTGTTTTTTTTTAATGCAGATATCAACAGAATAATGGGTTAGTTTTCTTTCAGAATACGAAAACTAATTCAGGCTCATTTTAGTCAAATGAAAGTTATGAAGTAAATCTTCTCAGCTCTTTGTTGTTGTTTCTTTCGAACTTCACTGTAATTGAATTATTATAATCTGTTCTGTTTTTTAAATTTCCTTTTGCTGAAAAAAAAAAACAGTTAATGGAATATATTTAGTAATTCTATCTGTCATTTCACAATAAATATTGAATAAAAGTACATTAATGCAAGCCACTAAACATTATATGATCACTACTTCTGCTTACCCAAGCTCCTCACTGATGAAAGCCACAAGCTGGAAACTAGTCAGGGGATATTGGATGAATAGGCATTAGATAGAGATTTTATGCAAAAACCTTCTTGCATCCATTGATTACTCTGGCTTGCATTGGTGGCGCTAAGGTATGGAGAGTTTAGCCTCTGTGTGTACATTAATGCAGATTATTGTTTTTCAAAAATAACTATTACTTAATAACTTTAGTAATTTGCCCTTGATAAATAGGTTTCAACATACAATCTTTCATAAGAGTTTATCTTTTAATAACTGTTTTTTAATACATATTTTCAAATACTTTCAATTTAATACTTTAACTTTATTTTATTTCAGTGCATATTTCCTTTTAATTACCAAGTTCAAAACATTTTGTTAATATTTACACTGTCTAATCTTTTTCTTGTATTTTGCTTATTTATTTATAATTCTTTATCTTGCAAAAAGTTTTAACCTGAAACTTTTAACTTTTTAAAAAATAATTTAAACAATCAAATATAATGAGCATATTATCATACTACATATGCATTCAAATTTTCACAGCAATCATCAACAATTGATCTTCAATATTTCAATTAACTATTAACCATATTGATTTTTAAAAAATTGTCTGCCATTTTGTAAAACTATCATAAGATATCAATATCATTAAAGCAATTCATCCTCCAAAAAAAAGAACTGTACAAGACTTATCATTATGTAATTAAAACATTTAGATGTTATTTAATGTTCTACTTAGATGATAATAAGTCTTTCTCTCTAACACTATATACAATAATAAGCAATGTTAAATGTGAGAATATAATTTTTCCAGACACAAAATAAAGACTTTTAAAAAATAAGAATGATTGTCTTATTTTCAAATCTAAATGCACTTATATAGGCCAATCTTAAGTGTGTTGAAATGAGAGTGTAAATATATTGAATCATTCAGTTTATATCCATTTCTTTTAATAATCTTATTAACACTTATGAAATACTATAATTTGCTTCGTGCTAAAATTAGAAAATGTTAAACTATATAATAATCAATAAATTTTATTAGTGCAGTATCAGATTGTAATTCTATTTAGAAGATAATAAACTTTTCTCACTAGCAGTATATATAATATTAAATCAGCAATATTAAATGTGACAATATAATTTATCCAGCCACAAAATAAAGACTTTGAAAAAATAAGAATGGCTGTCTTATTTTCAAATCTAAATGCACTTATATAGGCCAATCTTAAATGTCTAGAAATGAGAGTGAGAATATATGAAATCATTCACTTCACATCCATTTCTTTTAATAAATTTTATTAACCCATGAAATATTATAATTTACTTCATGCAGTAGTTATGAGTTATGCCCCATGTAGTCGCAAGAAACAGCGCCTCTTGTGGCTACATGGGGCATAACTCATAACTACCCTTCATGCTAATATTAGAAGATGTTAAAGTATGTAATAATCAATGAATTTTACTAGTGCATTGTCATATTGTAATTCTATTTAGAAGGTAATAAACCTTCCTCACCAGAGCTTTAAATAATATTAAACCAGCAATGTTAAATGTGTCTCATTCCAGTTACAAGATAAAGACTTTAAGAAAATATGAATGATCATCTTATTTTCAAACCTGAATGCACATATATAGGCCAATCTTAAGGATCTTAAAAATGAGAATGTGAATATATTAAATCTTTCACTTTACATCTCAAAGTTTTTATTTTGTGACTTGAATGAGAGTATCCTCTCATTTAACATTGCTGGCTTAATATTATGTGTAGTGTTAGTAAGGAAGGTTTATTACCTTCTAAATAGAATTACAATTTGATACTGCACTAGTAAAATCCATTGATTATTACATAGTTTAACATCTAATATTATTAGCACAAAATAAATTATAATTTTTAATAAGTGTTAATATTATTAAAAAATAGACATAAAGTGAATGATTTAATATATTCACATCTCATTTTAAGACACTTAAGATTGGCCTATATAAGTGCATTTAGGTTTGAAAATAAAATGCTCATTCTTATTTTCTCAAAGCCTTTATCTTGTGGCTGGAATGAGAGTATTCTCACATTAACATTGCTGATTAATATTATGTATAGCGCTAGTAAGGAAAGTTTATTACCTTCTAAATAGAATTACATTCCAATACTGCAATAGTAAAATTCATTGAATATTACATAGGTTAACATTTTCTAATATTAGCATAAAGTAAATTATAATATTTCATAAGTGTTAATAAAATTATTAAAAGAAATGAATGTAAAGTGAATGAATTAATATATTCACGCTCGCATTTCAAGACACTTAAGATTGGCCTATATAAGTACATTTGGACTTGAAAATAAGATGGCCATTTTTATTTTCTCAAAGTCTTTATTTTGTGGCTGGAATGATTATATCCTCACTTTTAACATTGCTGATTTAATATTATAGGTGCTAGTTAGAACGATTTATTATCTTCTAAATAGAAGTACAATCTCACACTACAATAGTAAAATTCATTGATTATTACATGTTTTGAATAATAAATTACAATCATAGTAAGTATAATATGACTTATTTGAATAATTTGGATTCAGTATCTTCATAATATATTTTAAAAATAGAATTTCTGACACTAGGCAAAGATGATTTTCATTATGAATATAAACAATTGAAAAAAAAGTACAAATCTTATTAAGCATGTAATTAAAAGTAAACTGTCCCTAAAACAGAATTAAAATGCATTAAAAATAAATTGAAAGAACAATTTTTATCTAACTAAATTCTAATTAATATTTTTATACTTATAAAAATTTGTAATTTCCATTAGACAAAAATGCATTATTCTTTTTCTAATTTTCATTTAATTAAGATTGCACTTATATAAAAATAAATAAATGACTTCCACTGATTTAATCACACAAAAAATAATTGATGATAAAATATAAAGTGTATCAAAAATAAGTATTAAATCACTAAGTATCACATGATTACTATTTTCTATGTTTACAGAATCTGTTAAAACAGTGACAAAACTCTCCATACAGTAGCGCCACTTGGTGCAAATCATAGTAGTTAATGGATAAAAAAAGATTTGTGCATAAAATCCCTATCTAGTGCTTACTCATCCAATATCCTCCAAACCTAGTTTCCAGCTTGTGGCTTTCATCAGTGGGTGAGTAGGCACTAGATAAGAATTTTATGCACAGACCTTCTTACATCCATTGATTACTATGGCTCGCACTGAGTGAGTCATTAAAAAACTTGACTGCCTTGCTGTGTTATAACAGATTTTTCCTCCACAAAATAAGTTAAAGTTTTATATATTTGTAATAACATTTAGATAAAAATTTCTATTGCCTGGAGAATATTTGTTTAGGGAATAGATGAGAAAAGTGAGTTGGAAGGCAGAGAAGTAGATTTAATTGGATTTGGAAAGATCAAAAATAATATTACTAATATTTGGAGAGTGATCCAATATGCTGACATTTTAAATATATTAAAAAAAAATATTTTGTATGTGTTTACTGTAATGAGTCCTTAAAACTAAAGCATACATAATATTAGTTGGATTTTAGGAGATTTGCTATTAAAAAAAATTTTCAATTTAAGTAAGAGTGTGATTTATTTGAGAAAGAGGATAATGTTGAGATATGAGTTTAGGGGAGAATGTGTATATTGGTAGCCATTTAAAAAAAGATTTTTTTTTTTCATTTTGTATAAGGAGATTTGGAGAGTGATAGAAAAATCATAAATTTAAATATAGAATAGAAGAATTGTAAAAATAAGAAACTATGGATTGCATTTGTATCCAACAATGTATATATGAGGGTCAGAAGAAAACTAGCTGTTATTTGGTAGTGTGTACAATATGTGATCATTTTTTTTCATCTGAAATGCTTAAATAAGACTAGGAAGGATATAAAAGGTGTATGGTTGTGTAGATCAGTGGTCTTCAACCACCAGGCTGCAGACCGGCACCGGGCCACAGAAGTTTTCTGCTGGTTCGCAGCTAGACTGGCAAGAAAGTTTGTAATAACAAAATAATACGATTTTAAACTTTTAATTAATATGAACAATTTTTATTTATTTTTTCATCGCATTTTTTCCCGATTAAAAAAAAAGAAACAGAACAAAAACAAAATCTAATCAATCATACATAAATTAATTTGTTTTTCTATTTATCACAGATGTTTATGGGGGGGGGGGTAGAAAAAGTTTTTTATTATACAAACTCCGGTTGTCTTTTGATAGCCAATCATGGCTGCTTGTCAGCATTGTTAAAACAATAAAATGTAACATGACTTTTTTTGATCTCTTAAATTTTTTCTACTCTCTCTTTTAATATTTCATTTTTAGTGTTTTATTTTGGCTTTAACTTTTATTTTGAAAATCAATTTTTATTACCTTTTTTAAAAAATAAAAACCAAAAAATAAGTTCTGTCTCTAACATTTACAAAGTATTTCTCAATATACCCCCACCACCCCAAAATAAAGTAAGATCAAAACTTTTGACTTTTTCAAGCTTAGTTTTCTTTATTTTTGTTTAAAAATACGCCACTTTTTTTTGGCCTATAAGGCAATATTTTTTTTGGCTTTATTTGTATACCGCTAAAATACTAAAACTTTTATTTTTAAAACCAATTTCTGTTACCTTTTTTTAAAAATAAACAAAAAATAACTTTGGTGTTTATCTTTTGTCTCAGTTGATGACAAAGTATTTTTCAACCCCCCTCCCCCCAAAAAAAATAAAATAAAATCAAAAGTTTTGACTTTTTCAACATTCAGATGAATAACATTTTATTCTTGCATGTTTTAACAATGAAATAATAAATGTAAAATGCAAGCACATTAATGCGAACGATTGTTATTGTATGTTTTCTGTAGCAGTATGACTGCAGCAACTCGAGAAAGAGTGTTCAACATGTGAAGGTAAGCAACACCATTACTATACACATTAACTAGTGTGCTGTTTTGGTCAGTTATAACAATTATGCTTATCTAAAGCTAAGCAGGTTACATCTTTAAGAAAATTTATCTGTAAACTTCTGCTGGTCCACGAAATCTTATCCTTATTTTTACTGGGCCGCAGGGGTGAAAAGATTGAAGACCACTGGGGTAGATCATGTATAAATGTGATTAAAAAAAGTTTTAAAAAAGATTTTTAAGTTGTAGATAATTTAAAGAGAAATTCAGAAGAAATGGGGGAAAATATAGATGATGATTAATGGAGTGACAAGAGATATAAATGACAAAATAAGTAGTGCAATGGAATATAGGCAAAGAATAATTAAAATCATTAGGCATGAAGTATGAGCAGATCAAGAAATTAATGAATAGAAATGATAAGAAATAAATAAGGAAGTCCAGAAAGTGGAAGAGAATGTTATAGATAAAGTAGGAAAAGTGAAATTAGAGAATGTGGAAATAAAATTGCAAGGAAAAATAGGTATGTAAGAGTATGTTTGTCTGGAACTAGAATTAGGAATGTTACAGATAAAGTAAAGAAGTAGAGATGTTTATGTTATAGTAGGGACAAATAATTTGCCAGAGCCATCGAAGAGAGTAATGGATGAATACAAAGAACTGTTTAGCAATTTGAATAAGGTTAAAGGAAGAGGAGTAGGGGGATTACTACCAAGATATGACAATAGATATATGTTAGATAGGGCATATTCTATAAGTGAGAGACTGAAAAAATTATGTGAAATGTTATGTTGTGGATGTGTGAAATTTTTGTATTAATAAGAGGGAGTTATACAGTAAAAATGGATTGCATTTAGCAAAACAAGGAAGTGAAGCATTGGGGGGGGGGGGTAATTTATGAAAAATATTATAGTTTGGGAAACTTTATAAAGGAATGTAGAGTTTTAAATTACAGTATTATCAAAAAGATTAAAAATAGGATGTAAAAATAAACAAAGGATAGCTCATCCAGATATCAATGTAGATGAGGAGAGAGAATGGATCTGTAAAACTAATGATTAACAAACTAATTATAAATGTAATAGAGAAGAAATAGTCAAAAGAATTTATAAAAGGGTCATAAGAAAGGAAGAAATTGTTAAATATTTGAATATGCAAGATGATGGAAGAGCAATAACAGTGGTTGGAATTAAACAAAGTAGTTAAAAATGAAGAGCTTGAGATATTAGCAGTAGGGGAAACCCATCTAAGAGAAAAAGAACCTACACTGAAAAAATTTGCTATGTCAGAGTATAAATAGAAAAGAAAAAGAATAAAGGGTAGTAGTATAGGAATTATGTCAAAAACTATTTAAATACTGTAAAGAATCAAGAACATTTGTGGTTTGAGATAAGATTAGGAAAACAAGAAAGGATTGTGACTATAGTGTATATGGCTACTGGAGGTAGTCAAACTATAATGGAGTGGAACAGCAGAATATATAAATGCCTAGTTAAGGATATACAGAGTTTTTAAAAAGGGAAAGAAAATAATTATAGGATACAGATAACAAGAATGGGCAGTTTTTTAAAAAAAATTTGTCTGAGAGTGAATTTTAGCATTGGAAATTTATCAAATATTTATGGGAGGCAATACACATGGTCTAGAAATAATATATTTCACACAGTATCAAAAATTGGAAAAAATAAAATAAAAATCTTTATGCTGCTTTTCCACAAAATAATAATCAGAAAATAAATTCTTTACTACAGCTATATAATCAATAATAATTTTATACATAAAAAGCTTTTTTCAGCACCTGCTTTGGTGCCCTTTTCAAATGTTACTAATCTATTTAATGTTAACTGATTTTTTCTGACATAAAACCATCCAGTGTCCAATAATGGAATTAAAACAAACAATAAAATTTTGTGCACTGAAGCTAACGACTGCAAAAGGAAGATAAAAGAAGCGTATTTTGTTATCAACAATAATAATGCAATTAATAGATGCAACACATGCTTTGTTATCTCCAGAAAATGGACAAGCTGATTAATTTACATATACATTTGCATATATTACCATTTAATAATATCACAACAATGATTATTATCTTGGCTATGATTATGAGGGATAATACCTCAAAAGTGCTTAGCCTGAATTAACTTATTTTGATTGTTTGCTACTAACATCTTCTTCAACCAGCGTTTTGAAGCACTTGTATATACTAAACAATAATAATATAAATAATTAAAACAAATCAGAACCTTCATATATAAATTTAATGATTACAAAATAATTGACTATATCATAACAATATGTTAAATAAATATTACATGCATTTTTTATACCATTATACATAACATCTTATATAATTTTCTATTCATTTTTAATCAACCAATTATTAACCAATAAAAATTATTAACCTATAAATTTGGTTAATATTTGAATAATTGTATGAATATTTACAAGACTTCTATAAATTTGGTTAATATTTGAATAATTGTATGAATATTTATTTATACTTTTATAAATTTGGTTAATAATTGGTTGATTAAAAATGAATGGAAAATTATGTAAGATGATATATATATTTGTATGAAAAAATGCATGTAATATTTATTTAACATATTGTTATGATATAGTCAATTATTTTGTAATTATTGAATTTATATATGAGGAAATAATAGTATAATATCTTGAGAAGGTCTCAATGGAGATGAAAGCCAGTTTTGATAAATATTTAAATATAGTTATTAATAGTTGTTTATTTCAATCTTGTTTGATTGATTATTTATTTATGTATTTGTGACAACATTATGGACAAATAAATTATATTGGATATTTGACCATTATAGTGATTATATATGAGGGTTTTGTTTTGTTTTAATTATTTATATTATTAATGTTTGTTTTAATTCCATTATTGGACACTGGATGGTTTTATGTCAGAAATAATTCTTTAACATTAAATAGATTAGTAACATTTGAAAAGGGGACCAAAGCAGCTGCTAAAAAAAACTTTTTATGTATAAAATTATTATTTATTATATAGCTGTAGTAAAGAATTTATTATTTTCTGATTATTATTTCACCCAATGGATTATGTATTAATAAAGAAAGAGGAAATGAATAAAATATGTAAAATTTAAGTGTTTGATAATGAAGAGAGAGTATGTAACAATGATCATAATTTCTTTATAACAGAAATGGTTAATAATGTGATGGAAAATAATAATAAAAGTAGAAAGGATAGTGAAAAATGTGGCTGGAGAATGAATGATACTTGAATATAAGGACTGGTGTGGTGAAGTAGAAAAAGTGGCAAATAGGAATTTAGATTAAATTATTCAGAATAATATGTGAAAATTAGTAAAGGTATTAAAATGAGGAAAAAATCATACAGAGAATATAAATGTGCTATTAAAAATAAAGAAAGTGAAAAAAATGTTAATATTAAATGGGAAAACTATTTTTAAAAAAAGAAATTGGCTAAAATAGATAATTGTAGAGGTGAATGAAATTAAATAGTAAATTATTGGATATTAATAAAAGTGGAAGAGATGGTAGTAAAAAAATTTGAAAATACATTAAAAGAAGAAATGTAGGGAAGAGAGAAATAGTATTACTAGATGATGAGAGAATAGAGTGTAGATCTAGAGAAGAATTAGAGACAATCTTAAAATAAGTATGTAATGGATATAGGAAAGATGTTGGATGTGAAGAACAGAGTGATAATAAACACAAAAGCATATAGTAATGGAAATATTAGGTTTACAGAAAATGAACTAAATGAGACAGGGAAGAAATTGAAAAGTGCAAAGATAAGAGGTTTAGATGGATGGGCAGCAGAGTTGGTAATAAATTTAGGACATAAGGCAAAACTAAACCTATTATCATGTTTTAATAAGATGGCACAGAGAGAGATTTTCCAGATAGTAGGAGTAATACCAGAGTAAGGCTATTATTTAAAGGAAAGGTAATGGTCATAGAAAGTTAAGTAATTATAGACTGATACTGGTAACATCAGTGATATATAAAGTTTTCATATATATGGTGGCTGGAAGATTGCAAAATAAATGGAAGAAAATAATATAATGGGAGTAATGCAAGGAGGTTTTTGATCGGATAGGTGTATAGAGATAGTTTATTTGCAGTTACACTACTTATAGATATGAGTAGAAATACAGGTAGGCAGTTATATATGGTTTTTATAGATATAGAGAAGGCATATGATAGAGTAAATAAAATAGACTATAGGCAAGTTTAGGAATTTTGAGATTAGTTGGAGCTTTAGTGGATCTTATTAAGGGATTGTATGAAAATTATTATACATATCAATTAGGGAGTATAGAATCAGTTAAAGTTAAAAATGGGGTGGGATTAAGACAAGAATGTCCTGCATCACCTATTTTGTTTTTGTTGTATTTGAGAGAAATGGAGAGAGCAATAGAAAGACTAGGAAAAGTGGTAAAGATACCATTAGTAGGTGAAGGGAGTATATATTTTATCGGGTCTTTTATTTGCGAATGATGTCTTCTTGATCACAGAAAGAAGGAACGATATGGAAGTTATACTGAGAACATGCCCAAGGGTGATTAAAGAGATGGGGGGGGGGGGGTAAATTTAGAGAAGAAAAATCAAAAGTAATGATGATTAATACTGGGGAAAAGAAAGACAAAGAATTTTTATTCGGGGATAAAAAGTTAAGTATAATGAAAAGGTATAACTATTTGGGAATTGTCTTAAGTAATCAGAAAAATTGTTTGCATGAATAGAAGAAAAATTGATAAATGAAGCAAAGAAAAAAAAAATTCATAAAAAAATTAACAGTGTTTTTATATAATAAATATAATGTAGCTAGAATTGTATGGAAGGGAGTGGCAGTAGCAGAGTTAACATATGGTAATGAAACATTATGTGTTAGTAAAGGGGTATTAAATTACTTAAAAAAAGTACAAAGAAAAGTAGAAAAACATGCATTAGATATAGATGTGGGGGCAGCAAAGGAGACAATTCAAGGAGAAATGTGAGGCGCAAGTTTTTATATGAGAAATGCAAAAAGTAAAATAAAAATGTTTGGTAGATTGCAGTTTGTGGATAATAAGAGAATAACCAACATAGTATTTAATTGAGTTATGGGAAAAAAGCAGTCAACAAGATGGATGAGAAAGGTGGTATGGTTTCAGAAGATTTGGATAATGAATTTATGTCTGTATACTTATACAAAAGGTGGGATGATTGTGCTAGGGGAATTGTTGAGTGTAATAGTTGCAAGGAATAGAATAGAAGAACAGAGGCATTAATAAAGAATAGGGAGTTAGAGAGATGGAGAACTAGTATGGAGAGTAAAAAGAGTTTAAATATATATAGAAGAAAACAGAATATTGGATGTGAATTAATTTATGATAATAGTAAGAAAAGTAGTTTACTGTTTAAGGCTCAAACAGGATTTTTAGCTACAAGGAAATATACACATAAATGGAAAAATGTGGGTGGTTTAGTCTGAAAGTTGTGTAAGGAGACATAGAAAATATTAGGCATCTGTTAATTGAATGTAAATACTTGCAAGAAGAAAGGTACAAGTAATAAAGTTGTGAAAAAATAAATATAATGAGAAAATAAATATAAACAAAGTGATTAAACAGAAATTGTGTTCTTTTATGCTGGGTTTGGAAAAAGATATGGGGATTTATAAATAAAGGTGATGAAGTTGACAAAGATTATGTTATGGAAATGGGATGGAGCAGGATAAAGAAGAATATGGGACAAACTTAGGGTGAGGAATGGAAAGGGAAGCTAAAGTGGCTAACAATTTCTCTGAGCATAGAAGCTGAGAGATTCCTGACTCCAAAAAAGCAGAAGTCACAGTGCATCTCATATCATTTCAAAATCATATGAATATTCATGTTTTCACATGTTTAAGCTAACATATGTAAATTTTAAGCTGATAAAGTTAGTTATTAACTATTGAGAAAATAGTAAATATCCTTGCATATGCTTTGGTGTAAAAATGGGTGATTGAAATTTTGAGTAACATATTAATATCAAATTTTGTGTATAAATTGGCAAATATGCTAGTGAAATATTATAACTGTTGCAAGTGAAATAGGGTGAAAATGATATAAAGAAATCAAATGGGTTTTAGTGACATAAGAGGCTCAAAGATGGACAAGAAGATGTGAAGGATGCCTCCAGAAGCTAAGCCATAAACAATGACTGACAGTAATATTAACAAAATGTTAGGTGCAATATAATCCATCAGATGATTAAATGTGAGATCGATAGCTAGAGTATTTCAAATGAATTGAAAAATAATTAGGTTAATTTTAAATAAAGATATGGCATGAGAAAGATTTCTATGAGGTTTGTGTCTTGGGTCTTGAAATATGAATAGAAACAGCATCAGATTGATATCGCAATCATTCTTTCTTCAAATATGCATCTGCTTCCAAGAGTAATTTATGGATAATGAAACTTGGTGTTTCCAGCATGAACCAGAAATAAAACATCAGAGCATGCAATGGAAATTCCCATATTTACCACACCTTAAAAAAACATGCATGTTGTGCTCACAGTTTAAGACTATGCTGATGTAATAGTCCATCAAGAATTTATTGAGCAGGGACAAACAATGAACCAACAAGGTTATTTAAAAGTACTTCAGAGATTACAAGATTCTCTTCAAAGAAAAAGACCCAATTTGTGGCATAGCAAGCAGAATCATTCTTCATAACAATGTGCCAAATGATACAGCAATCATTGTGAAAGATTTTTTAGCCAAAAAATCAATTACACAACTAGCCATCCTATCTATTCACTTGATTTAGCTTCCTGTGATTTTTGGTTATTTTCAAAATTAAAAACTGCCCTGAAAGGATGAAGATTTTCTACTATAACTGATATCCAAAAGAAAAGTGAGTCAGCCATTTTAATCAGTGTATAGATGCACAAGGGCACTACTTTGAAGGTGACAGTATCCACTAGTGTATACTTCCACATGTATATTTTGTAAAGGTGCATTCTGGGAACAATCTTTTCAATATTTTTTTCCAATTATTAACCTAAAATAAAAATACTTCTATGATAAATATCTTGAATAATAATAAACAAAAAATATCGATGAATAATAATAACCAGGGCTAGCAGGAGCATGTCTATATAGCTTCCATTACAAGAAGTGCCAAGCAAGAGAGACATTGCTTCAAAACATTTTGATCATAAAATATATCATCATTAAAAAATAAAGTATTCTAAATTATTTTCATTAATTATACAATGCCCTATAAATTTATATACACTTAGGAACACTGAACTTCTATGAAATCTTAGCAACAATTGATAACAGAAAAAAATAATAAGCTGTCTGTAAATAAAGTAATACTGTTAATACAATAAACTTGATAGTGATAATACAATAAATATTTACAAAGGAGTCATTTCACAATAGAAACTTATAAATCTTGACTCAATAATAATTAAAAATGATGTTTGCATTGAATCAGCTATAAAGAAAATTATTAAAAGTGGCTCTGAAGAAGACTGCAGGACAGTCAAATGTAAGATTGTGTATGCATACAGGTATAATAAAAGGTTTTTGCTAAAAAGTGTTCAAAGTAGTGGATAAACTGTATTTCTCACTTTGTTAATATAAAATCAAGGGGGTGGAGATTTATGAAAAAAATCTATTTCAAATGAAATTTCATATTATTTATTCTAATATCACTAAAATGTGCAACATATCCTATTTGACATTTTTTTAAAAGAATTATGCATAGCTATTTTTCAGATATGAGCTGAACAACTTAGCACATCCTTGTGTATGCATATATTTATAATTAGATATTGTTCCAGAATTATAGCTTACCATTCAAAGTTATAGTTATAAAGCACAAGTGTTACTGGATTTAATTGCAATCTAATGGGCATTAATAAAAAATATGTTATAAAACCATAAATTTGATTGGTTATATAATTATAAAACTATAATGGCTGTTATGCTTTGAAAGTGTTAACACATTTTCAATCTTGCATCAAACAACAAAAACTGAAATTTTTAAATCCAAAATTAGATAGTCTTTATTTCATCTAATTATTTTAAACTATTATATTTCTAATTTATAAAGTAGAATAATTTTTGATTGAATGTATTATAATTACAATTTTTTTTAATTATATAAAATATAAATAGAACCCCTTTTTTTTTTGTTTGTTTGTTTGGAGAAACTATTGATTTTATTTCCTAATGTTATGAGTTTTCATTGCTTATTTTTGTAATAAAAAATATGATATAAAAAATATTATTTTATGATGAAGCTTTGATACCAGCATTCATTAAAGCTTAGAATTTAGCTCTAAATTTATTTATTTTAAGTTTTTTTAAAAAAAACTTAAATTCTAACAATATCTCAGACTGGTAATGTTTTTGAAAAGCATTTTGACAGAAAAAAAAAGTGATATCAAATGCTTCTCAAGACAATATTGTATCAAATGCCAATTGATAATAAGAGGATATGTCGAAATACTGTATATATAGGCCCATTCTGTGGGTTTGTGCCATCTGAGTGCAAAATTATATTGCCACCCTTCCAAACAAATCATAATAATAATAAATTGAAATTTTCATAAAACATATAAAAATGTATTATGAAAAAGCAATATATATATCCCTACAGTGTCCACCCAGGTACATTGCACCCTCTGCACCCCAGCACAGAATGGGCCTGGCTGTATATACTATGTCAATAAAGAATTCCTAAACAAATTTTTTAAATGAAGTTGACCAATCTCATGGTTCCTTACTTTCCAAATATTCTATCTTTTGGGATAGTATTTCAGATTCAAGAATAGTATAATAAAATATGAAAACAAACTGTTGAAAAACTAGATCTTATATGCCTCAGTTATATTGCAGATTACATATTACATGTACATGTAAAATATGTTATAATTCTCTTCTTCATCAATTTTTATTGATCATGTTACATTTTTTAAATTTTTCGTGTTACTAAGCTTATTTTTGGCTGCAATTATTTCTATCTAATTTTATATTACAAGCACCAAACACACTGATTATATGTCATAAATAAAGCGATGAGTTTATAAACTATTGTTTTGTAGTATCTAAAATATCATAGCTGTATTGTGTGCATATATATACTTTAAAATCTATGATTTATATTTATAATTACACACCCATAGATATAAACTCTCGAAAAATTATATTGGTAGTTTTAAAATGGATTTTGATATATCCAGGTCTCTTCAAGTAAGTCTATTTCCCCTAACGTCACATATCTTTGTTTTGTATTTACATATGTACTTTACATTTCTAATTTTTTATTGTTTTTAAAAAAATTAATGAAATTTAAAATTTTTATTTACAATTCGAACTTATATTTTTTTAAATGTACTTTACATAAAAGTTAATTTATAAATTAAAATGATATAAATTTAATTTACAAATGACTACTTTTAACAAGCATTTGACTCATAATAATCATATTTTAATGAATGCATAGATATTTATTAATCACACTTTGAAAATTATTATATTTCTTTATCTTAGATAAAAGCCTTGCTTTAAGGCTGCTGATAGGTCTTTAATATTCTTTAAATAGGTGAATGAACTCCCCATTCTTTAATTTTTTACGCATGCGCCAGCATCTAGAAACTCTAATCAACGTTCACTTACAACACTTTTAGACTTAATATGGTAATAAAAATATTGTGCATATATGTGAGAAATTAAACAAGTATAATACTAATAATGATTTCCTTTAATTATACGCTCAACAATTCTGACTTCAGCAAGCTGTGTGTGTGTATGTACGTATTATCAAAAAACTCTTCTCCAATTTTTATTCTTTATCATTTTCTCCACCGTTCCTTGCACTTGGACTGATCTTATTTGTTTGCTAGTGGAAGCTAATCTTTTGACTATTATATTAATCTATATTTTTTTTAAAAAAAAAAAAGATTATTTTTAAAAACAATCTCAAAATTAGATTAGTTTTTAGAATGAGAAAAAATTAGAAAGTTCTTTTAATAGAAGTATAAAAAATAAGAGAAACAATCAGGGGGAAAAAAGATAGTAGACCAAAAAATGGTGGTGTTTATTTTAAAATGGAAATGTTGAATGACTGCGTGGAATTTGGAGAAAATTAATCATTATACACATTTTGAAATTGTATCACAGTTTTTTGAAAGTCACTAACCTTTGTATTTATTACTTAAGTAAAAATTCAAATTAAAACCGGAAATAGTTTTACAGTTATCGCGAAAATATTTAATTTAGTAATATGAGCATAAAATAATGTTTCACCAATTTCTGGAACGATTGGGAGTGATTACAAAATAGGGTTTCCCCCGCCTGCTCAAGTTTTAAAAAAACGTCAATCAGTTGAAAAGAGAAAAAATACGACTCTTGATTAATTAAAAGGAATGAGGATATAGTATGTATTTGCATATTTTCATTTAACATTCAAAATCACGTCTCTCTCCTGATAAAATTTATATTTGAATAGAAAGTTATATATAAATCTCATTTAAGGTTTCCAGATTGCGAAATATTACATTTTATAATTATCATCGCTCTTAGTTTATACCGTTGCTTACTTTATTAATAATTTATGTCTTTTTATTTTAAAAAAAAATAGATATTATTATTACATAGGAGAATTAATGACCACCTTAAATCATTAGTATTTTTTTTTTTTAATCATTAGTATATTCAGAAATTGAACAAAATAACAAGAATACTTGCTATATTAATGCTATATTTTTGATATCTCCCACCATAAAATAGAAATACAATATATGCCATTACATTTTTTTTTCTTTTATTGATGGATACTAAGATGATGGGAGTATTAGACAGAAAGTTTTAAAAGATTATATTTAAAAAAATGTCAGATTTGACTGAATTAAAGATTTGAATTGTTAAAGCTTGCTATGTTTGGACAATAGAAACTAAAACTGCTTTAAAATATTACCAAATTTACCACTTACTTTATTTTGCTATAATGTCTTATATCAATGCAATTTATCAACTGCTTTCAACACTTTTTAGCAAAAAAAATTTATTGTACCTATATGCATACACAATCTTATATTTAAAAAATTTAAGTAAAATTGGCTCTGAAGAAGACTGCAGAACAGTCAAAATATAAGATTGTATATATATGTACAATAAAACTTTTTGCTAAAACATGTTCAAAGTAATGGATAAATTGGATTTATATATAACTGCTTAAGCACTTTCATGTTTCAAAATCAACAGTTTCAAAACTGACGAAACAAATTTGCTAAAAGTGTGAGAATTAAAAAGTAAAAGGATAGAATCAACTGTGAATAAAATTCAAATGGGGGAATAGTGAACATTGTGAAGAACTATAGCCAAAAAAAATTACATAAATATTATTGTAGAAAGGTCAGAAAAATTTAAAGATTCTAATGCTTATCAAAATCATCCATTATTAGTTTTGAATTTATGGCCAAGAAAATACTTTTTGGTGTGAATGCTATGTGGAAACTGATTTTATTTTTTATCATAAGAATTGAGCAATAGATGACTGTAAGAAAAAGATGCCTATCAACAAGATTATACTTTCCAATTATGAAGTATAATTATTTTCATTTTTGAAACCACATTTATGAAGTTCATTTGGCCTAATCTCTATTCTTAATGGATGCATCGGACCTGCAGCTTACCATGCTTCCTTGAAATAAGACCGGGTCTTATATTAATTTTTGCTCTAAAATTTACCATAGAGCTTATTTATTTTCAGGTGATATCTTATTTTTTCATATACAAAAATCTATATTTATTCAAGTACAAAAATATAGCCAATAAACATCACATGATCACCATTTCTTATGTTTGCTCATAACTATTATTAAAACAGGCAAAACTCTCTATACATATTGCCACTCAGTGCAAGTCAGAGTATTCAATGGATGCCAGAAGGCTTATGCATAAAATCTCCATCTAGTGTCTACTCATCTAATCTGGGAATATTGGATGAGTAGGCACTAGATGGGATTTTGTGCATAAGCCTTCTGGCATCCATTGATTACTCTGACTTGCACTGAATGGCAATATATAGAGAGTTTTGCCTGTTTATTTTACAAATATGTACAGAAAGCTGTAAGATTCTTACCCCCCTCCCCCAATTACTTTCTTGTATTAGCTGGAATAGCTCTCATTTTGCTCTCATCTTATTTGGCAATCAGAATATTATTTCATTTGAATTTACCATTAAATCAAGTAAGAAAAATGATGATTACAGTTAAGAATAGTTTGTCCACACAAAAGCAATAACAAAAAAAAATGCAAGCACATAAATTCAGAAAAATGTTTTTATATTCTTTTTTAAAACTTTTCTTTAGAAACAAAATTGATGATTTTAACTTAAACTAAACACTGATTATTAAAATCACTTTCATTATTTATAATCTTTTAAGAGGAGAAAAAATATTTAAGAAATCAAATAATTTTTCTTTTAATTGGAATATTTAAAAGCTACTACAATAGAACTCTATAACCAAATCAAGCATTATTCTAAATCTAATTATTAAATAAATACTAAAAATATATAAATCAAATTATAAATTGTCTCTTATACTGACTTGTTGTAGATAAATTGTTTTTCTATACAGGTAGAATTACGTTTGTCCAAAATGATTGATGGGAAAATACAAAAGAACTATAATATTTATGTTAACATGTATTTAAAGCATTAATGTCAATAATATTATTTATTTATACAAACATTTATTTATAACTCAGTATGTCCTTCATGTGTTTCAATGGGCTGATGATCTTAACTAGGGCGTATATTTGGAGTAGGACATATTATAAGCATCCTAAAAAATCATGCTAGGGTTTATTTTCTGGTTAGATCTTATTTTCAGAAAACACAGTATTTGAACATTTTAAAGAATGAGTTGATTTTGTATTGGAAACATTGTTTCCAGACAAAATGATATTTTTTAAAATGTTTAATAATAAAATTAATACAACTCCCACTGTCAATGGCTTCAGGAAAATAAGGATGTTACATACTTTTCATACCTATCCTAATTTTCTAATAAATCATACAATATATAATATAAAATAAAATATTATATAATAGCAATAATTGTATATGTATTTATTATAAAGAAAAACTCAGAAAAGCTTTTTTCGACAAATATTTTTTACTCTTGAAAATGTGATGTAAACTATTTTAAAACTTTGGTTCACATTCCATTTTTGATGACAATTTTCTAATGTATACCACTGAGTTTGAATATATTATTTTTGAATAATGAGTAAGAAAATAATATATATCAATGACATTTTAAGTCAATAAACATCACATGATCACCATTTCTTATTCTTGCTTATAACTGTTATTAAAACAGGAAAAACTCACTATACGTATTGCCACTCACTGCAAGCTAGAGTGACGAAGGCCACAAGCCAGAAACTAATCTGGGAATATTGGATGAGTAGGCACTAGTTGGGGATTTTATGCACAAGCCTTCTGGCATCCATTGATTACTCTAACTTGCAGTGAGTGGTAATACCTATAGTGAGTTTTTGCCTGTTTTAATCAATGACATTTCTAAATTAAGTTTGTGTTTTTTTTAAAGCTAAATTATTTGAATTTTCTCTACACATTGTTAAATTTTATTCCACATCAAATAGAAAAAATTTTTGATTAATAAAATATAAATGTTTTGATTATAATAAAAAAATCTGTTATCATTTTTATTTTTTCGTTGGTAGTAATGAATAAATTATACCTACTCTATCTACTTTTTAAAATTATCTCATATTGTTTTTCAGTATCGATTACAGTGCCTTCTAATATTTTCAATATACACCTGCCTTTAAAAAAGTCTCTTTTTTTTTTCTTTTACAGTGATTTATTTTTCTTAATCTTTTTATTACTTCTAGCTTCCAATCTTATTGACAGAACTTACTATTTCTAAATTTTTATATATCAAAATCGCAAATACTTGCCAAATATTTTGTTTTTTTAATATCCAAATTTTATAATTATTTAGTATCATAAACTAGACAACCTAAAAAAAAGGCACATATGACTTTATTGTTCAGGAATTTATAAGAAGTTTAAGCACCAAAACCGCGAGTAATAGACTTGATTATGGAACTTCTGATCCCAAGTTGGAATGTCTGCCAACTGCGCCAAATCGGACAATCTAATAACAATTAATGCACATTCTATTGTTATACAATCTTAGTAATTACTATTTCTTTATTCTCACATTATTTAATTAAACTTTCTAATATTTAAAAGAATTAACCTACTTAATTTTTAATTTCTCCATTTAGCTTTTCAATCTCATAATTTTGATTTTACTCTTTTGTGCATTTATTTTCTGTCCACATTTAATACATACACTATTAATGCTATTTGCCTTTTGTTTAACATCCAGACAGTAGAATGGGGACTAAACTTTTAATATTAAGTAAAATTTACTATGAAGTAAATTTAATTAAAGGGGGTTTGAATCCAAGCTTCCTTAGGACATCCACTTCATCTTATACAATTGATATGCATGTCCACATGTGGAAAAGATAAATGATCTCCAATATGCATATTTCATGCTGAACAAACACTCATCAGTTGATCTAGATAATCATCTTAATATAAACCAGTATGTGGTGATATATTGGTTGTATAAGATGGAGTGGATGATCTAAGGAAGCTTGAAAGTCTGGGTTCAAATCCCCTCTAATTACATCTAAATTAAAAGTATATAAAATATGCTTGTATTTAAATATTAAGTAAATTTAAACTTTACCATTATAGACTAATGTTTTTTTATTGTAATGTTATTTTATTAACAGTTGTATTTCCATTAATTATACATATTTCATTAATCAAATATACTAGCCAAAGAAAATAAACTCTAAAACACGACTAATTGTTTCACAGCTAAATAACAACAGTTTAAAACTAAATATTACCTATAATTCCATTTACATCCCATATACCCTTAATATTAAAAGAACTTTTAAATAGTTAATTGCTTCAGAATCATACATTTTTAATAATAAAATTCTTTAATTCTTTTTATTTCATTTCTTTTATCGATTGTGTTTTGTAGTTGTTGTTTTGTTTGTTTGTTTTTTTTTGCTTGGTCTGTTTTAGTTTTGAACTTGAGATAATTTTGATTATTTTATTGACTAGTTTAGCTTTAGGCTTTTAATGTTTATATTTCATTAAATATTTTATTAAAGCTATTAATTAAACATTTGCAAATAAAACTAAAAAGAAATTTTAAAATGTAATATTATGGTCAAATAACTGTAATTAGACTTTATAACTTTTTAATAATCCAATTTAAGAAATAATATATACATATTAACTTATAATATAACTAGCATGCTAATAGCTCTAAACAAGCTTTTTCAATAAAAATGCTGCAAGAGAAAGCATTTAAAAATATTTATCTAAAAAGCTTGATTAGAGCTATTAGCACTCTCACTATATAACAATTGTAAACACAAGCTAATTAAGTCACATGATGTATGATTTGGTTTCCTTACTAATATATTAACTTTTATTGATGTCATATATAAAGTTAATCTTCTTTAAATGATCATGGTTATAGAGAATTCCATAGAAAAACATTTTTATAAAATATATTCCTTGAAGCATTATATTTCTAATAGTTTTTAATGTAATGATTATTCTGTAATTAACAATTTAATTAATAAGGTTAATTTTTTTTTTTTTTAAAAAAAGAAATAGTTAAAGTGATTTTTTTTATTTCAAAAAAAAAGTTTATTTTTTTTTTTTTTGTATCTCTAAACTGAATTTATTATTTAATTTTGAATAACAAAGAGGCAAAACTCTCCATACAGTAGTGTCATTTAATGCAAGCCAGAGTATTCAATGGATGCAGGAAGATCGGTACATAAAATTCTTATCTAGTGCCTAATCATCCAATATCTCCAGAGTAGTTTCTAGATTGTGGCTTTTATCAGTAAGGGGCCTTGGATATGAGAGCACTGCATCTAGATCTTAGGATCTAATGCAACCCTCCACCAGCCATCTTTTTATTTTATTAGCTAACTATAAAGCTTTCAGGAATGTTTTCAATTCAAGCTCATTAACGTGTGTAATCATATAGATCTGAACTCAGTTCAGCATCCATACTTTTTGGTTCTTTAATAGCCATAGTCACCATAATCCTATTGGATAGTATTCTCAGATTCAAGGCTCCTCATTGATGAAAGCCACAAGCTAGAAACTAGTCTGGAGATATTGGATGAATAGGCACTAGATAGAGATTTTATGCACATATCTTCCTGAATCCATTGATTATTCTGGCTTGCACGGAGTGTTGCTACTTTATAGAGAGTTTTGACTCTGTAAACAGCTTGTATAAACATACAGAATAGTGATTATATGATGTTTAGTGTTTTAACTCTGAATAATAATGATATTTTAAATTGTTCTATGCAGTGTCCACTTGTTTTTAATTTAAATATTTGTAATTATGTGTAATGTTTGGAATTGATATTGTGCTTCCAAAACTCCTATTGTGATGATGTGGGTTTTTTTTTTACCTACTGGTTTGATATTTATTTTTGGTCTTATTAATCAATTATTTGGCTAGCAGGTTTAAAAATTAGAGGATTGTTGTTATTATATATTTATGCATTTAATTTATCCACATATATATAATCATTATTTTCAACTATTATCTATTCACTGCAGAATGAAAGTCTTTCCAAACTTAATCCAGTTTATAGCCTCTCTTCTCCACATCAGCCTAAAAAACTTTCTTATTTCATCAATTTCTCTCACATGTGATCTCTTTCTAAGTCTTTAATAATCTCTTAGGATCCCTTATAGTATCCTAATTGTCTATTTATTATCATCTAACAATGTGTCTAGCCCAGTTCTATTTCTGTCACTTAATTCTTTCAATGATATCAATCATATTTGTTTGTTCTCACATCCATGTATTTCATTATATATATATATATACACACACACACATTGTACTGTTCACAATTCATTTTAGGCCTTATGTTTTATGCACTAGAAAGTGCAAGTTAATCAAACTATTTCAACAAGAATATTCTGACCATATAAGAATTCAGATATTTCATGAACATACTTATATTTCCTGATTAACTTGACCTAATATTTATTATGATTTGAATTTCTAGAAGAATCAGTATTTTGTTTATTTAAGAGGATGCCAGAGTCCCTGATTCCACACATTTTGTTGGTTCGCAGCAAATGACTAATACATAATATTTTAGAAAATGCACTTATTTTGTCACTTCAATATTTTATAAGAAAATTTTCCCAGGTTTTATTAAACAAGCATATTGGCTAAGGTAATTTATACAATTCTCTAAAATTAATAATCTTTTTAATAATAAAATCTAAATAACCTAAATTTTATAATGTACAATGAAAAGTTGATATTAAAGGTAAATATTTTATTAATACAATTTAAAATATTTAAATAATAATTAATAAACTGAAAAGAACATACACATGCTAATCCAGATAGTAATGCTAATCCAATAATTAAAAGTTTTTGTTACAAATTTCTTCTAAGAATCCATGGAAAAAAATATGAATGTCTCTTTATTGATATTTAAATTACATAGCTAACATTTATAATTAAATTTAGTTTGCAAACATTTAATCTGACATAATTTAGGGTGTGAATAATCTTACTGGCAAGTTTCATGAATTTATGTATTTCTTGAGATGAATGAGCTTGTGATCATTGATTTTAATCACTAATCCTTTATGTTCTTGGTCTGTCCTTTAAAGCTAAACATGAATGTTTTTTGGGTTGACCTCTTCATGGTGAAAAGTGTCCACAAACACTCCGGTTCACTCCTGCATGATGAATTAATTCAGAAGATGTGTAGTCTATCCTGGATGGAGACAATTTTTCTATCCAGTGGAACCACCAAAGAACAAGACAAGACCCCTCTTGAAGCTATTTTCTTTCTTTTATACTCATGACTAGTTTTTAGACCTCTGCACATATATCCTTATCTTTTATTTTATCATAAGGCAAGTTTTTAATCTTGGACAATTATTATTATTTTTTAGTTACAAAGTTTCTTTTTTTATAAAATATTTCTGCCATCTTTAATTAGTGTAATGTCTTTCTTTTATTTATCTGGATAAATAATCTGTATTCATTTACATTCTTTCCAATTTTAACTTTAATTAAATTATATAGATAATTTGAAACAAAAATAACTTTCATTGTACATTATCTAAAAATAAATCATATTAACTAAAAAAAAAAAAAAAGAAATCTAAATTGCATCTTTTGAACAATCTTTGAATTTTCTTTTTTTAGCTTTTTTAAATATTACCAAATGCGAATATATTTGTACCATATATAAATAAATGATACAACATATATACTATAAATTTAAATTATTTTAAAATAAAAATTGATTAAAATGGGAAGCTAATGGAATAAAAATACCTGGAAGTTACATAAATTATTTAGATTTTGCAGATAATGTGATCTTTTTTATAAATAATACTTTAGAACTTTAGGAAATATTGCAAAACTAGGATTGAAGATAAATATCAAAAACTCTAATGTTTAATGGATCCTCACAGAATTCTTTTACTGATTTTTTTAATTTTATTTTAATAATTATGTCTATAATATTCAAAATGCTATAAATATTTTGATTTACATA
The DNA here is from genome assembly GCA_028023455.1 of Epiperipatus broadwayi. NCBI lineage: Eukaryota > Metazoa > Onychophora > Udeonychophora > Euonychophora > Peripatidae > Epiperipatus > Epiperipatus broadwayi. The sequence goes on from JAQFVV010000320.1 coordinate 537,918, forward strand.
ATTTTTAGAAATTATATGTACAGTAATTGGGAATCAAGAAAAAATTAAAGAATGCAATATATATTTTAAATTATATAATATTGATATGATGGCGGTTTTCTTATTTACTAATCTTTTATACTGGTATTTATCTTTTTAAGCATTATTATAATTTTTTGACAGTTATTTTATGGTAGTAGTCATCAATAATTAAATTGTTCAGTTTCTAAATATATGTATGCTTATATTATATGCAAATTTAAGTTAATATATATTGAATTATAGATAAAATTCATTATGAAGTTAACTAAAGCATAATTTTATTACTCATTATAATTTTATCAATTTAAAAAAATACTAGGTTTGAACAGAATTATTCAGTATGTCATCATTCACAAATGCAAGAACACATGTGTTAACTCAAAGATCAGTTGGAGTTTCTAAGAAGAGGATTAATATGACCCAAGCCATAACCTTTGATCACTTTTGATGATAGCTTGCTAATGCTGAATACCCCTTTGGTATAATTTATTCTAGCACTCAATTGTATAACTTTAAAGAGCTTATAAATATATTAAATAACCTCAATGCTACCACATACTCTTTTAAATTCATATAAACAAAGATACAATAAAAGATAAATGCCCCCCAAAATGCATTTCAAAGATGTGGGTTGAGTTATTTTGACACTTGTAATTCAAAATGTAATTCTTTAATGAGTTCTTTATGTGATTAATACTTGTGTTGATATAAATATTATATAAATAATAATTAAAATTACCATGGCAACACAGATTTTATGATGTTGATGGCTTTAAGGAAGAACAAAATGTGTGTTGTTTTCTATGATGAAATAAATCTTAATAATTAGATAGTTTATAAAAATAATCCCAACAGTCAGTCTGTAAGATGAGATAATCATTTCTATTATGTTATTTGTTATTTTATGTATGTGTGTGTTGATAACTTATATCTACTGAGGGTGATAAGGCAGTTCAATTTAGCAATTTAATTGAGTAAGCATTTATTATATCACTTAAAATAAGCAATTATTTTATCTAGCGCCGTGTTTACAATTATATTACATTCAAATATCAGCCTTTCAAGCTAATTGAGCACGCGCCTTTTGAGTGTGTTAAATAAATGAATACTTTCCTCTTCAATCACTTAAAAGAAAAACCTACAAAAAGTTAAGAAGCATAAATCAATTTTGATTCCCCGATTCCCAAACAATTGAGTTGTATCAAATATGCAAAAAAAAAATATTCTAATTCTGTTTTTAAGCAAATTCTTCATAAATAAATAAAAAATTATGATAAATATTTTACACGCAAATCTCATATTAGTATTAAATTTGTCCACTAGAGCACTGTATCATAACCATTTTATAATCTCTGTAGAATTATAAAACAACTCAAAAATATGTATATAAACTTACTCAGCAGCTACTTAAATTGATAATTAAAACAAAGTCATAAGATTTAAATAGTGCAATGCAATAAAACATCAATAAAATATTTCTGATTAAATCCACATTATATATTAAATAAGGTTTTCAATAATGATTTTAAAATATTAGTGAAATAAAGAAATTTTCTCTTTTTTTTTTTATGAAAAATAATACAAACCTTGCTTTTTTAAAAAATTATTTAAAATTTAGCTACTGCAATTAAATCAGAAGTTGTTACAGCTTTTAGTATTAATATAAATTTATAAATGATTCTACTGTGGTGATAAAATTAAACAATTGGATTTAATATTGTATGTGCTAATTTTATGCGGATTTGCATTTCAAAGCTTCCTTATGTCTTCTGCGATATAAATAAAAAATAAATTCCTTATTATTTGTTTTTTATATTATAATCTAAAATTAAAAAAAAAAAACCTCCGGTCATTTGCATAATTATAAACAACATACACATTGCTCCAGAAAAAGAAAAGAGGTAAAGCAAAGAAAATATATTTAGAGAAATATATTTAATAGATGGCTAACAGATAAAGTTAAAATGAGACTAAATTAATTAGCTGTTATTGAAAAAAAAGTTAAACGAATTTAATATAAATGATAAAAAATATTTGCTTAAAATAAACAATAGAAATTAGTTGCATAAACGACAAACTTTCTGGAAACACGTCAACAACATATCCCCTTCAACTAAATTCACAATAAAATCAGAACAAGAACAAAAATTGGCATTCTTAGATGTTCTTGTGACAAGACTCCCTCATGGCAAAATCAAAACTACAGTTTACTGAAAAATCACACCTACAGGAAAATAGCTAGCCTATACATCCAATCACACCAGAATCACAAAACATGGAGTTATACTATCACTATGAAACAGAGCAAAAGAAGTTTGTTCAAAAACCAGCGATTTGGAAAAAGGAAAGATCTACATAGAACAAACTCTTATGAAAAAATGGTTATCCATCAGCTGTTATTAAGAAAACATTAAATAGGCAACAAAAAGATCAAAAGAAAAAACAATTATTGGTACTGTAGTGTACCCATACATTCCAAAAATAGCAGACAAATTAAGGGGAAATCTGCAATCAGTATAACATAAGAACAGCTTTCCAGAACCATACTACACACACACTATGAGGAATTTTTAACAACTACAAAGCCTAAACTTGAAATGCTGAAAAGAAAAAACTGCATCTATGAAATACCATGTGAATGTGGAAGAATATATATTAGTGAGACCAGTTGTCCCATTGAGAAGCACTTGCAAGAACACAAACTGATGATTAGAAGATAGAAAACAGACATGTCTAAGATAGCAGACTATGTATCTACCAATGAACATATGTTCAATTGAGAAAATACAAAAACATTGGATAGAGAAGGACAGGAACAAAGAAGAAAATTTAAAGAAGCTGCTCACATGACAATGGCAAACAATCCCATAAGCCAATGTAGTGTGACTATATATAATGTATGGAAACCACTAATCAACTTTGCTCTTATGAAAAACTGGAGAAATCAGGAGGAACTTTATAGATAGTATATGAAATTTCTACTGACTGTTGCCTTGGCAGGATGCCTCAATTGATTAGAGGATTATCTTAAAATTCAATACTTAAGAATCTAAGGGTACAGGTTCAAATATCATGCTAGTACTATTACTGGTCAGGCCAGCAACACCTGAAGAATGACGGAGAATAATACCTCTTGAAATGTTGTGCATATACTAACCTGGGTGCTATTACTAATAGTTGAATGTATTTGGAATATTTAAATAAAGTTGAATTGTTCTAAAGACATTCAATACTCGGATGATAGAAATAGTCCAATATATAAATACAACTAAAAGATCATCACAAACGTTCAGGAAAACAATAAATTGTGCTTGAAAAAGGATAATAGAGATTTACTAATAAGAATTATTTGCATAACACAATCAAAGTCAAAAATGTTTAATTAAAAAAAATACCAGATTGTAAGAGTTTTGCTTTTGCAGAATTACTTGGTTGTTCATTGCAAACCATTTTAATTGTGAATGTTAGTACTGGATATTTGAAGCCAGCTGGAGTTAGAACAGGTCTTAAAGAAGCCCAATGAAAAGCTGTCTGGGAAGCAACAGATGATTCTAGCACTGAAGAAAGCAAAGTACCAACAGCTGAATAAGAACCAAAGCAGATTGAACAGATCTTATATTATTTTTATACATATAATTGGCTCTATAGGAGGAAATGCAGAACAAACTGTGAGTATATTCAGTTGTTAATTTTGTACATGCCAGACTAGTGTGATAGACTATTAGAGTCAAAGTTTAACCCAATAGTGTTCTATATATATATAGGGTTTTATTTGTTTGTGTGTAAAGTAATCAATATTGCTGTTAATGATACAGTGTTGTGAGGGTCAGTGTTAAATTAATTTTAGTTAGCATTGATAACCCTTTTCGTAATTTTTGTGGTTATTAATTTTTGTTGTTATTAAATTCCTGTTTGCTATTCATATAATACATATATGTGCAAATACACAACAAAGTTGTTGCAGTCACCATCTCAAACCTAAGTATAGTGAAACAATTGTAAAGGCCAGTAATAGAATAGAGAATCTAGAATAGCAGAGAAGTCATTTAGTCAGTCTGCAATAAAAGAATTCAATGTTAGTAAGGCAAACCAGTGGCCACTGTATGTCACACAGAAAATTTATTTTTGCTAAATGAGATTAAGGATAATAAAAAAGGACCACATTAATGTGAATATCTGGACTAAAAGTCATTGATGTCATGAATAAATATTTTAGAATGCTAATAGCAGATGAAATAGTATGTAAAGAAAGAACAAACTGAGTGAATATTTTAATCCTGGACCATCAAAACACATTGCCAGATTAGCATAAAGAATCAGGAAGAATGGAACAATGAAAGAATTAGCAGAAAGTGTGGATATAGTGATTATGTAGATGAAATTTTGTTAGACCAATTAATCTGGGGCATGTCAAATGACAGGCTCAGACAAAACCTACTCACCAATGTGGAATTAAATTTTGAAGAAGCTATTGAAAAGGGAGTGGTCCATGAGCTTATCGTAGAGCAAGCAACACTTTTTAGTAAAGAAAATGACGGTAAAATAAACAGTTTGTAAAATAGATCATGAGTCAATAAATTTTTTTTTCCTACTAAAGCATTAAGCAAGAAAATTAGTTGTTTCTGCTTTGGTAAAACTATGCATATGAGAAAAGACTGTAAATTTAAAAATGAATTGTGCAATATTTGCAAGCTGAAAGGTCACCTAATAAAAAACATGTAGGGAGTCAAAAAAAAGATATACTCAAGAAAGTCAAACTAACCTAATCACAATGGATAGTATTTATATTAATGATGCAACAGCAAAGGGGCAGAGCAAGTTTATGTTGCAGCTACAACTCTTTAATAAAAAGGTAGACATGAAAATAGACAGCAGATCAAGAATCTCAATAATCTCAGAGAAACTATAGAAACAGATAATAGGAAATCCACCTGACAGGACACTATGTAAGACATTGATAAAGGTCATAGATATAAACAGAAATGTAGTAGAAATAATATGCAGTGACAGTTCTTATAAAATATGGCAATAAAACAATGAATTTACCTATATATATATAGTACAGAAAAATATTGGTCAGCTAAGAGGCTGTGACTAATTTAAATATATAGGGATAAGCATTAGCATGAATGATAGGGCAATTTTTCCAGAGAGACACTCTAAAGACAAAACAATTTGACTAATCTAGTATAAGAGGGAGGAAAGTTCAAAGTGGGAACAGCAGTCTGGATTAGAGATGTGCTAAGAAAAATCAGGATTAAGGGGAAAATACAAAATATATTGTCTAACCATATTATGTTAATTAAGGAAGAAAATAAATTGCAATATAGATGACATGAAAACCATGTCAGGGTTCAAGAAACAACTAATACAAATTTTGAAGTTATTAAAATAGGAGCAAAAGGGAAAATGTGCACCTCAAAGATTGATATGCAAGAAATTCGCCCACAATAGAAGAAAGAAGAATGGAAGACAAAAAGTCAGATAGACTAAAAGAAGAACAGATGGAAGTGAAAATTTATACTGAAAGTAAAGGAGAAATCACACAGGCCAATTTGCAAAAAGTGAAGACCTATTAAATTACAAGATTATATCAAATCAAGTTAAACTGGGGTTTTTCTGGAATTGGGGGGGGGGGTATGTTTCATACTAATATTTAAATTTAAACCCAATAATTATGAAAGTAAACATATTCATTACTCCAGAAAAAGGAAAACGATATGACAAATAAAATATATTTAGAGAAATATATTTAATAGATGGCTAACAGATAAAGTTAACGTGAATGAGAGCATAAAATTAATTAGCATGTTATTGAATAAATGATGAAATATTTGCTTAAAATAAACAATAGAAATTAGTTGCATAAAACAAATAATAAGAAATTCTACTTGATATATGATAATAGAGATTTACTAATAAGAATTATATGTGTAATACAATCGAAGTTGAAAAAGACTAACTAAAAATACCAGATACCAGAAGAAAAAAGTTTTGTTTTGTGGAATTACTTAAATTGTCATTGTAAACTATTTTAATTGGGAACTGTTAGTACTGGGTATTGGAGCTGGCTGGAGTTAGAACATGGCTTAAAGAAGCCTAGTGAGAAGCTGTCTGGGAAGTACAGGTGATTCTACTACTGAGGGAAGCAATCCCAGAAACTGTGTCTCTGAAGATACCAATAGCTGGTTAAGTACCACAGCAGATTGCACAGATCTTATATTGTTTTTTATTTGCCTACAGGTTTTATAGGAGAAAATGCAGAACAAACTGTGAGTATATTCATTTATAAATTTGAACACAGCCAGACTCTTTAGTGACAGACTGTTGGAGTAAGAGTTTAACCTAATAGTATTATATATATGGGTCTTTTTGTTTGTGTGCCGAGTGATTGATATTGCTGTTATTGATACAGTGTTGTGAGGATCAGTACAAATTCATTTTAGTTAGCATTGATGTCCCTCCCTTATTGTAATTTTTGTGTTTAATAATTTTTGTTGTTATTAAATTCCTGTTTGTTACTCATTTTGTTAGTATCCATATAATATATATATGCAAATACACAACAGATAAAGTTCTAAGTATTTTCTTGGCTGCACATCCATTTTTGAAGAGCTATCTCCCTTAGAACTATTTAAGAGATGTTTTATTTCTTCCTAGAAGAGAACAAGGATAACAGATCATAGAGGAAAATGTAATAATTTTTTTATTATTACCATGAGTCTTTGATTTTATTTGTTTAAATAAAAGTCATTTTCTGTTCACTGAATCCAAATGTCATTCATTTTTTCAACAGTGGATAGGAATAGATCACAATATTCTCCTCCCACCCACCCACCCCTGATGAAATGTCACTTATTTCATTATATCATTCTCTAAAAAATGCTTTGACGATTTTCTATTTCTTTTACTGCTTTTTTTTAGTAGTGGTTAGACTGTCCTCTTTCCAGGACTGGTTATTATGTGTAATTCTTATGTTGGCAGAACTTTGGTATGAGCTGACTCTTGGTTATCATCCATCGGTGGGATTGCTGTTTGTTAATGTATGGTATCTGTTTTGCTTACTGCAGGGTGATTCTAGCTGGCTAAGACTGACAAAATTGGTTCTGATAAATTTGTGCAAGTTGAACTTTAGGAGCTTTCACTACTAGTGCATGTTAATCTTTTCTGGCTCAACTTGTAACTGGTATCCACTTTGTTCAGTATATTGTAACGAGATAGCGTTACATCAGTATTAAATCTAGGAAGCATAGATCAGAACGGGACAAATCGATAAACACACACACACCAGCAAGCAACCTAAAACACTCGTAATTTTATTTTCGTAACTTGTAATAGTTTTCTTCCTCTCATAAATACATTTATAAAACACATTGATAAAATACAGACGGTAAACGTCTAATTAAATGATTAAAGCTTTCAGATAATAAAAAAAAATAATAACAAAATATAATTTGCTCTCCTAAATAATAAAATATAATATGCTCTCCTAAATAGTAAAATATAATTGTCAATCAAAGACACCACGGGGTATTTAAAAATGTTTATTTTAGAAATATAGTTTTAACTAGAATAAAACTTATAGAAAAGATTTGAGGAAAAGATTAAATGCTCGACTTCTAAATTTAATATAGCTTGTATTGTTCTGGTAAAACACACGCACACACGCATGCATTCGAGGTGTGAAGGAATAAGGTTGGTTGAGTGAGATTGCAAAATGAGATTGTCTCAAAATAAATATTGCCTTTAGCACAAAGAGTGAGTGAACAGGTACCTCAAACGCGGACCTGAACGACAACTCCAGGAACAAGGAACTCTGGGGGGAGATTGGATCCCAAGATAAGGATCAACCCTTATAAATACCAGTCAAAACCTATTCAATGGTTCGATTCGTTCGATTCAGTTCGATTGATACGGGGATTCAGTTTTTGTTTTCCGATTCTGTGTATTCCGAGTTATCACCTGCTCATTTTATTCCGATGCTTATGCTTTTATTTTAACAATAGAGTTGTTCTGAATTAGCTTGATTTATTCCTCAGTATTTAAGATGATCATTATGAAATTAATACCAAGAGCGTCGATTGTCATGAGGGGCTAATAAACCCTTCAGCGATTGATCGGCGCTCCGCTACTGAAATATCTCCGAAGCTATGAAATTTCGATAACATCGTCGTGTGAAGTTAATGCTCCTAATAATCGTAATGTTCCGTGAAACACCCAAACTCGTCCAGACCAATCGATATTCGTTGTAAACAAGCAAATCACTCCAGCATGGAAAGCATCACCTGCGTTCAAATCCTCGTAACACTTGAAGCAGCGGAAACCAAATCAAATCCTAGGTAAATATGTTTTATATTATGTTCACTCACTCAATTTATAAACTCGTAAGGCAATCTCATAATTAACCAACATAAATTTGCACAAACAAATCTTAAAACTTTCCTCATCATGATAATTTATCTTTGTTATAGAACTTTGTAAACATGAACTTTGAACTTAAGTGAATCTAAGGAAAGATAATATATTTTTCTCAAATAGAAAGGAACTTTATCTCGATATTCACATTATGTTATGTTTAATTATGATTCTCTGTGAGCGTGAATGTATGTGCGCGTGTGTAATAAATCAATTAATAATGTTTTCTTTTCATATTTAATAAATTTGTTCAATATCTAATCAAGTCGAGCATTTCTCAAATCTTTTCACACACACTCAAAACCGTAGTTTATTTATTCTTTAATGACTTATCTTTGAAGTATATTTAGTTAAATTTAATTTTCATTTCAATTTATTTACTTTATTAATTATGTCAACATCGTGCCGTAAGTCACGATGTTTCTTATTTAACCTTAGTTAAGATAGATTTAAGAGCGGGCGGGTCTATAATCAATCGAAGTAAACGTCAAATAATTATGTTATATACGATAGATCGGGGGGATGAACTTGTAAGCCTAGTGTTCGGGGCGTAAACGAACCACCTCATTGGTCAGTGACAACCAATAAATGAATCTTATGCTGTAGTCGACTAATTAGAAAACCATGCTGATTTTTCATTAGCGGACAATGCGTCTTTTCCGGGAGGAGTCGTCCTCGAAACAATCATGTAACGGCCTTGAGAAACCTTATTGGTCCATGCTGGGAGTTTTGAGCTAGTGGGTGGGATTAGACTTCGAAATCGTTTTGACATGATGTAAGGTGATGCGAGTAATTAAAATCCACTTAAATAATCGTATCTGGCGCCCCCTTGTGTGGATAGTGAATAACTGTCGATATAAGAAAATAAATAAAGCCTTACGCTATGTCATGTTTATTTCGAAGCCCGTAATCTCGGTTAGATAGGCGATCGGTTACATTGGCGCTTCCAACGTGAGGCTAGTATAAATGACGCTTCTAAACATAAAGATAAAGCAAATCTAGATACTAGCAAAAGCGGCCGAACCTGGGAGAAGACGCGGAAATGTTTATGTAAACAAAAGCTTGAAAAAAAAAAAAAAAAATAATAAACAAACGGAACAAAATCGCGGCGATTCTTAACATCGCAAATATGTAAACAAAACATCGGGAACCGGAGCAAAATAAACAAAATAAATAAAACATAGCAGGAGATAAGGGAGCGGACGCCGATCGGTCGCTGTCACCATAAAACGAATAAAATCAAAAGAAAAAAGAACCACATTCCCGTAAACAGTAGTGACAAAAGTTAGAATAGGACAAAGATAAAATAAACATCAAATCATGGAAGAAGAGACAAATGAGGACATGTGGGAACAGACGGGAGAAAGTCCCATCCAGTTTAAAAAACAGGATACGCAAAATGAAGGGGATATCAAAACCCTAATAAGGATGATGACGCAAATGATGGCCGAAATGAGGGAAGATAGAGAAGAGCGGAGAAGAGAGAGGGAAGAGTTTAGAGAGGAGATAAGGCAACTACTCGGGGGAAAGGAAAGGAAGCTAGAAGAGGACAAAGGGGAGGAGAGTAGTTTAACCCAAGTTAAGGAAGAAATAACTCAGAATGCGTCGAAGACGGACAGGACGAAGGCAGACCTGAGGGAGCTAAAGGAGAAAGTTGAGATCCTAACGGAGGACGTAGGAAAGGGCGAGAGGCATCAGGACGTGATGAAAGAAGCGATCAGGCAGACTGAAGAGGTGTGTCATGAAATTAGGCAACAACAGGACGAGATCCGAGAGACAATGGGGGAGTGGGGACAGAGAATTCAAAGGATTGAAGCCGACCAGGGGCATGGGAACATGAGTAGAAGGATGGAAGAGATGGAGAAGAGATGGGAAAGGCAGATGTCGCAACGGGACACAAGTCATGTATGGGCGGAGAGGCAGATGAAAATCGAAATATTTAGAGCCGGGATGAACGAAAACCCAATGGACCACCTCGAAAGCGTCAGGAATCTGTTTCGAGAGCCGACGGAGAGAGAACCAGATCGAGTAAATATTGCGAGCGGCTACTTACAGGGCCCAGCGAGAGACTGGTGGAGAACGCTGGAGTTTAAACCCCGGTCATATGAGGAGTATAAAGAGGAAGTCTTGCGGTGTTTCTGGAACACAGCACGCCAGGAGGGGACTTATTTTAGGATCACTAGGGAGAAGTATGGGGGAAGGCCCAACGAGACGGCCACACAATTTTATTATAGGCAGGTGGCGAGCCTTCAACAATTGCCTGCATACCCTATGACAGAGATGCAGATCATATCGATAATCAGACACAATATGCCGACCACCCTAAGACGCATGATGCTGGGAAGGGATTGCAAAGGAATCCATGAAATGGGGGAATTGGTCGCGAAATTCGAACAAGAAGAGGGAATAGGGGGGCCGATGGAGGGGTCTAGTAATGAACACCCCAGAAAACGTGTACCACCGGACCGATACTAGCTAATAGGACGGAGGGAAAACGAGTTGACGACCAGGGATAGCATAAGGACAATATTCAAGGGAACGCACAGGGGAAATAGATGCCACAAACCGGGAATGACCTAGGACACGAATCGGAATATGACGTTGGATATGGAAAAAAAAAAAAAAAAAAAAAGGGAGGATGACTAACCCCAAGCCCTGGAATAACACCGAACAGATCAAACGATCGCAAAGCAGCCTCTAGCCTATAGAGCCAACGTGTTGGCGGATCGACCGGAGAGTACCCTGCAAATCCAGGAGACGGCTGGCACATGACGGGCTCAACCTCAGTGCGGGAAATCACATAAACCATTTCGTTAGAGTTCGTGCTAGCTCACTTCCCAAACGTTGTTATTGCTGGGCGAGTCAGACTTTCCGAAATTGTAGATCGAGATCAATCATATTCTGTATCGGGGACTTCGGAAAAGTCCATCCCCATACCCCCGTTAGGGATGCACGAGACCCATTGGCCATAGTCGTCAATCGTGACATACCCTAGATTACCAAATAGTGTTATTGTATTTCTTCCGTTAAGAGTCGTTTAAAGGGGAAGTCTGACCGCAGAGCACTTGATCCAAATTTTAAGGGAAGGCGGAGCCGCAGACAAACGGCCGGAATAGCCGTCATAAGGGGAACAGTACCGCACAAAGGAAAAGAGGACGTTGGGTCGATTCGTTGGACGCTGCTCTCACAAAAAAAAACAAAAAAAACAAAGGGGGGATTAAGGGAACATGTAATGCCAGAGGGCCGATAATTTCGCTCCTTCACCGAGCTAAAACCCGCAGCATCGGATTTTACTCTACACCGGGCGGGGAGATATGTAACGAGACAGCGTTACATCAGTATTAAATCTAGGAAGCATAGATCAGAACGGGACAAATCGATAAACACACACACACCAGCAAGCAACCTAAAACACTCGTAATTTTATTTTCGTAACTTGTAATAGTTTTCTTCCTCTCATAAATACATTTATAAAACACATTGATAAAATACAGACGGTAAACGTCTAATTAAATGATTAAAGCTTTCAGATAATAAAAAATAATAACAAAATATAATTTGCTCTCCTAAATAATAAAATATAATATGCTCTCCTAAATAGTAAAATATAATTGTCAATCAAAGACACCACGGGGTATTTAAAAATGTTTATTTTAGAAATATAGTTTTAACTAGAATAAAACTTATAGAAAAGATTTGAGGAAAAGATTAAATGCTCGACTTCTAAATTTAATATAGCTTGTATTGTTCTGGTAAAACACACGCACACACGCATGCATTCGAGGTGTGAAGGAATAAGGTTGGTTGAGTGAGATTGCAAAATGAGATTGTCTCAAAATAAATATTGCCTTTAGCACAAAGAGTGAGTGAACAGGTACCTCAAACGCGGACCTGAACGACAACTCCAGGAACAGGGAACTCTGGGGGGAGATTGGATCCCAAGATAAGGATCAACCCTTATAAATACCAGTCAAAACCTATTCAATGGTTCGATTCGTTCGATTCAGTTCGATTGATACGTTACATTGTTGTTGTTGTTGTGGGGATTCAGTTTTTGTTTTCCGATTCTGTGTATTCCGAGTTATCACCTGCTCATTTTATTCCGATGCTTATGCTTTTATTTTAACAATAGAGTTGTTCTGAATTAGCTTGATTTATTCCTCAGTATTTAAGATGATCATTATGAAATTAATACCAAGAGCGTCGATTGTCATGAGGGGCTAATAAACCCTTCAGCGATTGATCGGCGCTCCGCTACTGAAATATCTCCGAAGCTATGAAATTTCGATAACATCGTCGTGTGAAGTTAATGCTCCTAATAATCGTAATGTTCCGTGAAACACCCAAACTCGTCCAGACCAATCGATATTCGTTGTAAACAAGCAAATCACTCCAGCATGGAAAGCATCACCTGCGTTCAAATCCTCGTAACACTTGAAGCAGCGGAAACCAAATCAAATCCTAGGTAAATATGTTTTATATTATGTTCACTCACTCAATTTATAAACTCGTAAGGCAATCTCATAATTAACCAACATAAATTTGCACAAACAAATCTTAAAACTTTCCTCATCATGATAATTTATCTTTGTTATAGAACTTTGTAAACATGAACTTTGAACTTAAGTGAATCTAAGGAAAGATAATATAGTTTTCTCAAATAGAAAGGAACTTTATCTCGATATTCACATTATGTTATGTTTAATTATGATTCTCTGTGAGCGTGAATGTATGTGCGCGTGTGTAATAAATCAATTAATAATGTTTTCTTTTCATATTTAATAAATTTGTTCAATATCTAATCAAGTCGAGCATTTCTCAAATCTTTTCACACACACTCAAAACCGTAGTTTATTTATTCTTTAATGACTTATCTTTGAAGTATATTTAGTTAAATTTAATTTTCATTTCAATTTATTTACTTTATTAATTATGTCAACATCGTGCCGTAAGTCACGATGTTTCTTATTTTAACCTTAGTTAAGATAGATTTAAGAGCGGGCGGGTCTATAATCAATCGAAGTAAACGTCAAATAATTATGTTATATACGATAGATCGGGGGGATGAACTTGTAAGCCTAGTGTTCGGGGCGTAAACGAACCACCTCATTGGTCAGTGACAACCAATAAATGAATCTTATGCTGTAGTCGACTAATTAGAAAACCATGCTGATTTTTCATTAGCGGACAATGCGTCTTTTCCGGGAGGAGTCGTCCTCGAAACAATCATGTAACGGCCTTGAGAAACCTTATTGGTCCATGCTGGGAGTTTTGAGCTAGTGGGTGGGATTAGACTTCGAAATCGTTTTGACATGATGTAAGGTGATGCGAGTAATTAAAATCCACTTAAATAATCGTATCTGGCGCCCCCTTGTGTGGATAGTGAATAACTGTCGATATAAGAAAATAAATAAAGCCTTACGCTATGTCATGTTTATTTCGAAGCCCGTAATCTCGGTTAGATAGGGGATCGGTTACAATATATATGACATAAAACTTTTATAGCTATTTTAAAATGCCTATAATTTGCTGCCTCGTACTCTTTGGTAATAGGTTTAGGTTCAAGGCTGAAATAAATTGTGTCTCACACTATGATTTATTAATATTTTAGCTGGATTTTGCCATAAATAGTATATGGAGTTAGTAGCATTCTAGTTATATGCATGCTCCAATCAATTGATGTTTTATTCTGTTTTTCATCTTTTATGCCAGACATTCAGCTTGTCCATTGCTCTCACGATGGAATGGTGGTGTCAATACATGTTTGATTTCATTATTTGCACAGGAATCCTTGCATTGGCAGGACATAAAGGCTGTTCCATTATCAGTAACAATGGTTAAAGCAAGACCATGAGTTGCAAATATTTTTCTCAAATATTTAATCATGGTTGAAATGTTGAAATTGAGTACTATAATTACTTCTGACCATTTAGGGTAGGCATCCGCAATAATAATAAATCTTTTGCCTTTCCAAAGTCAAACATGATGTAGGAGGATTTTTTTTCAATCTCCAGTTGTCTTTGGCCCAAAATATGCTAATTTCTCTGCTTTACCATTGAATGGTTTGATGAAAGTCATTTCTTGTTTATTGAATCCATATGATGAGTTCACTTTTTCAAAGGTGAATAGGGATGGATGACAACAAAAACAAAATTGGAAACCATTTGAATATGCTGATATTCTATCACTATACTATCTGGTATCCATTAATTATTTAAGTTTATAGTAAGTGATTTTTAAAATGATGAAAAATGTTCTTGAAAACACTAATAATTATATGAGAAAGTCATGTGATTTTTTTTTATTGTTGGTATTAAACATTTTAGTCATAAGGTAGAAGAAACATAAAAATGAGGTCTCTAAAGATCTAAATAACCTTTGCAATCAAGTTGGCTTGCATCCAAACCTTAAGATTTAACTGATATAAAGAATTAAAATATGACTGCTAAATGCATAAGCAAATTAACTCCAGTTTGAATTCTAAGCCACCTTAAGATTTAACTGATATAAAGAATTAAAATATGACTGCTAAATGCATAAGCAAATTAACTCCAGTTTGAATTCTAAGCCATTCCTTGTAAAATACCAAATCCAGAAACTAGCAAGAGATGTAGATATTATAGCAGTATAGATAATTCATATTTATAAAATACAGCTTTAGAATAGGTCAAGAGGATTGCTTTTGTAAATAGAACACTTACTAAGTTTGTATATTTTATCAATTTTCTGCTATGCATTACATAGAATTTTTTTATATTTTAAAGAGAAAGTAATGTATTTTAACTACATAATTCTAACCATTATAAATGAAATGTTTAATATTGGTAAACCAAAACACATCTATTGCTTTAAAAAAAATGTCTTCTATTGATTTTATTATGGAATAAGTTCATATAAATAATAGCCAAGTTCTGAATTTTAAACTATGGCACTTCAGTTTTCAGATTTATATATTATTAGTTCTTCAATATAATAAATTATGTAATTGATTATATATGTATGCATCCAGAAAATTTAATGTGTGTACTACTCTTAGTGTTTGAACTCTTTCATATAGAATTCTTAATTTTTAAAAGTCCATTATTACTTTATTCATCTTTACTAATAATCTTTTAATAAGAATTATGACTGATTGTTTTCTTTTCTACAGTATTATACTGCAGTTTTGTAAAAAATGAGGAAAGACTTTTATAACAATGTGAGGATCTTGAATAATTCGGAGTTTGGCATATAGATAATCAAAAGTTCTATTCTAAATTTTTTTATTACAATTTAATGTAATTCAGCTTTAAATCATTATTTGCCCTTTGTAAAACTATGTTTTGTATTACCATTTCTCAATCCTTTTTTATATAACCAGTGTAACTCATAGCTCATGTTAGTTATAATGCAGCTTCAAATATAATGATGCCAAATAAATTATTTTAGAACAATGGGAAACAATGGCAAACTATCACGGCCACTAATAAGTGGTATCTTTATTCATATTATTATAGTTTTCAGTTACTCCATCTGCTCTTGATCAGAGAACACTTGTATATATAAGAAGTAAATGCTGGGTTGTGTTTCTTTACTACATTTATATCACATTTAAATACAAACGGCATAATACAGGTATTACAACTTAGTTTGCATGCCGACTGCATATGAATTTTTTTATATATATTATTTGTAAAGACTTGACTGCTGTACTTTTTTTAGAACTAAAAGAATCTCATAATTTCCCTGCTTTTCTTATCTTTTTTTTTTTCATATATCATAGTATCAGCTGGGACGCGAATCCACACCCGTCTGCAACCAACTACTTACTTGCAAGGCGGATGCGATGACCTATCGGCTAACAACGCTTGACATCTTTTTTTTTTTTAGGTTTTTATCTTCCCCGGTAAATAAATTTTCAAGTACCTTTATTTTAATAATTTGTACACGTTACTTGAAACACTATATACCAAAAAAAAAAAGTATTATATATAAATTTAATGATATATGTGAAATTATCTTTTTTTAGTTAGCTATTTATTTTCTCATATTGCTCTGCAAATTAACAATCTTGATTATCCTTCCTTTTTAGATTTAATTTTTTTTTTTTTACTGTGTTTACTTATATAAACTTCGTGTTTTTATTTTTGCTATTATCAATAATTTCCTGACATCAATCTTGATTTATTTATTATTTTTGAATTACTGTACTTTAGTAAAAAAAAGTACCATGTGATTAAATATGAACTTAATATTTATTACTGGCACGATTTTATTTATGAAAAGCCTGCCCTTTTCTCTAATAAGTAGTTTATCTCGTTTTTATCTTATACAAAGCAAAGGGGTTAATTTGTTGAACTAGATATATATTAGATGAATTTAGAAATTGAAATGCATTAATAGATTCAAATAACAAATGCAAGTAAACACGAAGTTTTTCTTCACCACAAATCTCTAATCATCCTCTGACATTTCATTAAAATAAGTGAAAATAAATAATGGAATCTTAATAGAGAATATATTCTATCCAGCCGGGGGGGGGGGGTATAATCTTTCATTAATTTTATTTGAAATATATTTATACTTAAAATATCATTATAGTCAAACATATTTTCAATAATTTATGGCAATTTAAGTCAGACTATACATTTTAAATAAAAAATAAATTTATGTTAGACATTTTTTTTATATTCATGTTATTAATCTGTGTAAAAAAAATATATTTCACTTAATTTCTATCATCTTGTTGGCCTTTTTTATTTCAGTAATGGTATAATATAAATTATTTAATTATTCCTTTTTATTTGATTGTTTATTCAGTAACTTTTTTATGCTTAATAAAGTTTATTTTTAAAAAAAAGCTGGACTAGTATACTTTCCTGTTCAAATCAGTTTGATTTCAAATGTCTCAGATTTTCAACTATCAATATTAATATATCTTCTCATGCTATAAACTCTTTTGCATATTCAACTATTTTTAAACAATAAACAAATATTTATATCACTCCTTCATTCATGACTTTTCTTTCATTTGTCCAACAATTTATCCATAACAGAAAGCAATATTTTCTAAGGCAATAAACCTAAACCATGTGCGGTTGAAAATACGAAGATAGGGACCTCTACAGGTCTTAACCAAAGCTTACGCATTGGAAGACCTCATTTATATGTGTATTTTTCTTTATATAAGTTTTAATTCATCAGTTATTTTTAAATCTGTTTTTACTTACCATTCGAGTTCTGCCTTTAAATTTCCATAGTTACTAATAATTCTACATTTATTTTATTATTCATAATGTCATATGTTTTATTTTGATTAAAAGAATTTTGTGTTTCAGTAATACAAAGTTTAAGAATCCTTTTGACAATTTTTAAGTTTTTATAGCTGCTGAAAGTTAGGATTTAATTTTATGCATTATCCTTTTTAACCTTGGAGTACAGTAATAGATGATTTGTCCAATAGTAAACTTATATACCATAAGATGTCATTATTATGTTCATGAATGCATCCAAATATAATAGTTATTTAATGCCTTTGATATTAAAGCAATTATAATATAAAGTAATAATGTCAAAATAATAATCTAGTTGCATTAAAATATAATACATAGCAAATACAAAATATCAGTTATATTACTAAATATTGTTTGAGTTGTATGTTGTCCAAAAAATTGTAAATAAAGAGAAACCTTAAGAGCCATAAATTTAGTAACTTTTATAAATCTATATCACTTATGGTATGGCAGCAGCCATTTTTTCTTCTTAGAATTCCGTCAGTAAATCTTGCAATTTTAAAGATTTATGAGAACTTAATTGTTAACTGCATTTTCCTTCTGATTTTAATAAATTGAAGTAGACACATTTTTTTCTTCCAAAAGTTTGATATAATTTAATATTTTATTTAATTAAATGTTTAAATTTTTAAAAAAATCTCTGAAATATTTTCTTTTAAGTTATAAAGTAATATTTATTCAGGCACAAATATAATATATATATGCACGGATAATGAAGCTAGAAAATATATGTTTAAAAGCGAAATTTTACTAAAATATATAACTATTAAATTATAGAGCTTAGCATTTTCAAGAGACTACTTGCTCTCATACTCATAGCTGCCGTTGTTATAACTGTATTGTGGAAATGGAAATTTATGCAAATTGATGCAAATGAGTTATAACTGCCATTTCTGAGACAATGCAAAGCATGCTTCTTTTCTATTGATGAACTTTGGGTCACTAGCTATATGAAGTGTCTCTCTAATTTTGTATAGAGAGGTGTTTCATATAGCTAGCAATCCCAAGTCCATCAATAGAAGAGAAGCATGCTTTGCACTGTCTCAGAAATGGTAGTTATACTCATTTGCATAAATTTCCATTTCTATTTCTACAACAGCAGCTATGAGTATGAGAGCAAGTAGTCTCTTGAAAGCACTAAGCTCTATAATTTAATAGTTTTATATTTTAGTAAAAATTCACTTTTAAATATATATTTTCTAGCTTCATTATCTGTATATACAGCACATATATATATATTTGTTTATAATGTTTAGTGAAGTAATAATTTAAGTATTTTAAATTATAAAATGAAAGGTATTTGTAAAAGAAAAAAAACATATTCCAAAGTAAGGTGCAAATTTAAAAAAGAATGATTCATCTATTATAGATATAGCCACAAAACAATGGCAAATTTTTGCCTCTGTTGCTTGATCTCCTAAAATGGCTAAGGTTGGAACCATGTTAAAATATAATTTTTTGATAAAAATAAAAAATCATTAAATATATGAATAAAAGTTACAGATGGTTTTTTTAAAGTCTGCAAAGTTTAGTCAGGAATCTGAATCGGTAACTCCAAGCTATTCACTGCAAGCAATAAATGTCTATAGATTTCAAAGTTTATATGAATTTAAAGGCATCAAAACAGCTGGAGAGGTCATGTCTGTTGTTAATAGGACTGTTATGACATTTCTGATAGAATTTTGGAAAATAATAAAAAAAGAATATTGTTCATAACAAATGCTTAATTGTAATATTCATTCAAAATTGCATAGAGCAAAATTCTAAAGAATTCCTTTTTATTATGCCAATAATAAGATTTTTAAGTCATCATCCAATAGTGGATATTTTTTCCCAAAGATTCATTTGTGGTTTGCTATTAGTGATATTCTGCATGTCAAATTTGATGTCAATTACACTATGAATAATAAAAAATAACTAATAAACAAACTGGAAAAGAAAAAAAACATTTTTGGATGTCTGAAACATAATCTAAGCAGGATTTATGAAACATAATGAGAAGTATTATAATATAGAATTTATTTATCAAATAAAACTTGTATTTTCTTCTTTATCAACAGAATAGGCCACAAAATGAAGATGAGAACATGAGATAAGAATCCAAGAGCAAAGAAGGGTGACAAGTATCAGGTTTATCAGGAAAGTCGCATTAGTATCAAAAGTTGTGTTCATATGATAAATGCATTTTTAGTTTTTTTGCTAAATACTTAAGAACGGCTGATAAGTTCCAAAAAATTTTATGAGAAGTTTATCTCAGGAATTGAGAAATTTAATACCTATTCATCTAATCTATTGTAACGGGATATATATTGTAACAGTCAAAACATGTGTATCTCGTTAATATAGTGCAGAATTCGACCACCACACAGAAAAAAATTTAACTATGTAACAGTCAAAACACGTGTATCTCGTTAACATAGTGCAGAATTCGACCACCACATAGAACAGCAGCACCATCGAGTAGCGAAGCCACCCATGGTACCGAGTTCGAACATAGTTTATCGGTTCCACACTACAATCTACGGAACAACGCCTCTGATGCGACATAAGTAAACACTTCTTTAGGCACGGTGGTCAGGGAGATGCACGAGATTCATGGTTTTGTTTCCGAGCTGGCCAACAATCAAACGAATATTAATTCACATATATATAATCGAGGAAATATATATAATGGGCATCGAATAAATGAAAACTTAACTACAGACGTACAGTTAAAATTATTTATTTACGTATTTAATAAAAAAAACATTATTAATGTTATTAATCATATTTTATATTCAGAGTTTCAATAGCTAATTGGCAATTTTACTATATATAAAAATACATTTATTTATAAAGAGCATTCATTTATATGATGGCGTAATCTAGCTACCTAAGGTTCCCGAGTGAGTATTTCTAATGCGTACTGTAGGGGATTTATACTTTGCACTGCAAAAGTCATCCGTGGCGGCGGACATACATTTATTTAATAAAAATATTTATTTACGACTAAGGGCGAACATTTATTTGAGAGTGGATGACGAAGATAATGCCGAGGCGGAGTGATATAGAGAATGATAAACTAAATAAAGGAACATGTGGTACGCTTTAGAAGGGCAATATAAAATGGCAGCACTGAAACTGCAATGCCGTGAATAAGTTTATAAGGGCTTCGGGTTGGTCTCTGCCTCGACCCGAAGAGGTAAGGTGTCACATGAGCATAACCAGGAACAAGCGGTCCATGTCGCAATTTGCCAGCTGGCTGCATGATGGTCGTCAAGCCCTACGGGAACATTATCATGTCCACTTGTGTAGGACGACTGGGGTTAATTCAACCCTATAGAATCCGGAGTATTCACGGCATGGAATGAGCCATCGTGGCTTCAAAACGTAACACTTGTATAAGATCTAAAAGATTATGGTAATATTTAACTAGATTTCAAACTCGGCCCCCCATTATCAACGTTGACTGAAAGAAAATTGGTGACTGTCAAATAAATGAAATTTCCGTAATTATTCATTAAAATTTAATAGTAAAAAATATCTAAAAAGGGGACTTATTACAGCGAGCATGCCAGCTATTACGAAGTAGTAGACCCTGCATTACAATAACTGATTCTTTGAATGCGTGTCGATTTATATGAAATTTAAGTTATTTATAAAGCAAATATTAATGACAATTCGACACGCATTCACTGTTCAAGCGATTATGGATTTAGCTTTAAAACTAAGACAATTATGAGAAGGTAATAGTTCAATGATAATTATAAATAAAGTGGAGATTTGAGAAATACACACCTAAGAAGGATAGGGGGAGGTAAGCTAGATTATGCGAGAAATTTACAGATTACATTAATTCTCAAATTTTAGTTTCACAAAATTACAATTTTAACATTTAGAAGTTAGACAAATAGTAGGAGATGAGATATAGCTTATTTTACTAGAGTACTCTATAATTTGGAATACACACACAGGTACCTGTTTTATAAGATGTTTTCGTCCATTTGTTTAATAGTAGATTGTTCGTGATTAGCAGTTTTCTTTCTTGTCTTTGGTTTTTTTTTATTGATTTTAACAGCAGCGGCTTTCTTGTTTATTTCAGGCAGCAGATCATTATGGTGTTTTTACGATGGGCAAGGTGAAGTTCGGCATCTGGTGGGCCATCTCCGATGGAGAATAATCTCGGTGCTTACTCGTCATACCTTGGCAATATCAATTTATTTTAAGATATTTTAGACTCTCCACTCGAGAGCAAAGCTAAAATTCAAGTGAAAGTCTCCAGCAAGTCCAAGATGGCCTCCTTTTTTTTATCTTGATCTTTTAATTTTTCTGTTGAGATATTTTTAGGTTTTCTTTATCTTGCCCTCAGGATAATCAATGCTTTTGCTGGTTTTAATTAGAAAGAAATCTGCTGTGCTATTGTTTGTTTTGTTTTTTTGTTTTTTACATTCGTTAATTACATTTTTTTGGAATTTTCCTATAATTAATTTATTATCTATCACTGACCGATGCTTTTAAATTTTCAAAGACAAAAGGGAATAAAATTATTTTAACTTTAATTAATTATTGCATCAGATTTTGTTAGAATTATTATTTAACAAAATTTAAATTAAACAATAAATACGAACTTTATAAATTCAAAATAAATGATTAATATTACACAAAATTTATTTAGCTAAAAGAAATCTAAATTATATTACTTTATCCGTATTTATTGCCTTTAATTTGAGATCGAAATGTGTGCGTTTTATGTTGAATTCTACATATATTTATACATTTTTAATATTGTTACACACACAACTCGATACCAAAAGTTTAAATTTGGGTGGGATAGACCGGTCAGTGAGAGACGACAGAAAAGGTGAAACTTAAGATTCGAATACGAATCTTACTGTTTCAATATATATATGCGTTACATTCAAATTTTAATAGTAATTTTTTTTATCTAATACAGAATTAAAAACAAACTGTCAAAATGCACAAATAACGAATTATTAATTATTAATATGTTAGATCGATTTAAACATTAAAATAAGCTTTAAAAAAATAAATAAGTTATAGAATCGAAGCAAAGATTCTAATCTTTAAATAAAATATATAATAAAAACCTTTTTAATAATAGCGAAGATTTTTTTAATTATAAAAAAATTACAAACAGATCTTTAAGTCAAAATCACAATTAAAGAAATGATTACGAAATAGAAACATCTCGTTATTTGTGCATTATTAAATTTTAAAAATAGGTTAAAATAGTATTTCTGGAAAGAAAATAAGTTAAATATAATGCTCATTTTAAAATGATGTTAAAACTATAAATTAAATATTTTTTGTTTTGAATTACATTAATAAAATGATTTAAATGTTAGTTGAGTATAGATGGCTGCTAGACTAGTTTAAATATGTTACTTTTAAAGAGGGTTTTGATTTCGGACTATTTGTTTCGTAGTTGTGTCAATGCTGGTGGAGAGATATATGGACGTTTATATCAATGTCATGTGAAGTATGTTCGCACCTAGGGCGATGAGTCCAACTGAAAGCATGACCCCAAAGAGGTAGTCATATCATTGAAAATGGACGCAGACGTATTTCTTGCACCATTGAACCATTCCAGCTCTATGGATTGAGAAGATAAGTCGGCAAGATAAGACCACTCTCCCATCCATACGTAGCGTGTTCTCTTTATATTACATACGATTCCTTCGCCAGATAGAAGCACTTTCCTATACTGGTTGAAGCTCATGATTTCTCCAATAATATCACGCTGTTCAGACGCACATTCCTGGCGGCATGATTCGATGCTAACTTGTTCATATTGCATTGGTTGCTGATATATATCTGGAAGCGAGCATTGGTGTGGCTGCGGATTTTTTAGACCGGAATCAAATGTTTGAAAGTCTTTTAGGTGCGTGGTCTGGGTAGCTCATCTATACTCAACACTTCTAAGATTAAGAATAAAAGTTAAAAACAAATAAAATAATAACTAATGAAACAGAATAAAACAACTTTCTTTTGTTATAAAAATTATTTTTGAAGTTTGTGCATTATTAATTATATACGTAAATAAAATCATTTTTTTGTGTTATTAATACTGACAGTGATTGCCTTTATTATTAAAAATATATTTTACTAAATATATAAGTTTCTGTGTGACAAGGGCTGACGGCCGTGATCTTAACAGCACGTATCTGTCGACTTTATAAATTTTCTATGTGATGTGATGTGATGTATTTGGCTTCTCCTTAAAACAAAGTCAAGAATATCTCAGCAACTATGCCCAGACAAACCTGTTAGCCACTTTATTTTCCATTCCCCACTCTAAGTCTTCCCATATTCTGCCCCATCCCATTTCCACAACATAATCTTTGTCAACTCTATGGCCTTTAAATCTAAATCCCCTTTATCTTTTCGCAAACCCAGCATAAAAACTACTAACTCACTTTCTGTATTGTCACTTTGTTCATACCTATTCTCCCATAACTTCATTATCTGTACCCTTTCTGCTTTCAAGCATTTACATTCAATCAACAGATGCCTAATATTTTCTATACCTTCCTTACACAATTTGCATGCTAAATCACCCATAGTTTTCCATTTACATGTATATTCTCTTGTTGCTAAAGATCCCATTCGAGCCTTAAACAATAAACTACTTTCCTTACTATTATCATAAATTAACTCGCTTCCAATATTCAGTTTACTTCTATATATATTTAAACTCTTCTTACCCTCCATACTACTTCTCCATCTCTCCAACTCCCTATTTTTTATTAATGCTTCTATTCTTTTATCCCATTCCTTACCACTATAACACTCAACAATCCTCCTAACACAATCATCCCACCTTTTATACAAGTATACTGATATAAATTCTTTATCCAAATCTTTTGCATACCGCATTACCTTTCTCACCCATCTTGTTACCTGCCCTTTACTCATAACCCAATTAAACACTATTTTGGCTATTCTTTTACTATCCATAAACTGCAACCTACCAAACATTTTCATTTTACTTTTTGCATCTCTCATATAGAAACTTGACCATCCCATTTCTCCTTGAATTGCCTCCTTTGCTGTCCACATCTCTGCATCTAATGCATGTCTTCCTACTTCCCTTTGTACTTTCTCTAAATAATCTAAAATCCTTTTACTAACACATAATGCATCATTACCATATGTTAACCCTGCTACTGCAACTCCCTTCCATACAATTCTAGCTACATCATATTTATTATATGAAAATACTGTTAGTTTCTTTACCAAACCTTTTCTTTTCTTTGCTTCATTTACCAATTTTTTCTCCCATTCAACCAAGCAATTTTCCTGATTACATAAGATGATTCCCAAATACCTATATCTATCCACCACACTTAACTTTATATCCCCCAATAAAAAAACTACATCCTCTCTTTCCCCAGTATTAACCATCATTATATTTGATTTTTCTTCACTAAATTTAATCCCCATCTCTTTACCCACCCTTGCACATGTCCTCAACATAATATCCATATCTTCTCTTCTTTCTGCACATAAAAAGATATCATCTGCAAAAAAAAGACCCGACAAAGTATATACTCCTTTGCCACCTATTAATGGTATCTCTACCCCTCTTCCTAGTCTTTCTATTGCTTTTTCCATTTCACTCAAAAACAACAAAAACAAAATCGGTGACATAGGGCATCCTTGCCTTAATCCCACTCCATTTTTAACTTTAACTGATTCTATATCCCCTAATTGGTAAGTATAATAATTATTTTCATATAATTTCTTAATAATATTTACTAAAGCTTCATCCATTCCCAAATTGGCTAATCTTACCCATAATCTATCCATTCCCAAATTGGCTAATCTTACCCATAATCTATTTCTATTTACTCTATCATATGCTTTCTCTATATCTATAAAACTCATATATAATGATCTACCTGAATTCCTACTCATAATCCCACTCCATTTTTAACTTTAACTGATTCTATATCCCCTAATTGGTAAGTATAATAATTATTTTCATATAATTTCTTAATAATATTTACTAAAGCTTCATCCATTCCCAAATTGGCTAATCTTACCCATAATCTATCCATTCCCAAATTGGCTAATCTTACCCATAATCTATTTCTATTTACTCTATCATATGCTTTCTCTATATCTATAAAACTCATATATAATGATCTACCTGAATTCCTACTCATCTCCATAAGTTGTGTAACTACAAACAAACTATCTCCTATATGCCTATCTGACCTAAAACCTCCTTGCATTTCCCCCACTACATTATTCTCTTCCATCCATTTTACAACTCTTCCAGCTACCATATATGCGAAAACTTTATATAAAACTGATGTTACCACTATCGGTCTATAATTATTTAACTTTCTATGATCCTTACCCTTTCCTTTAAATAATAATCTTATTCTTGTATTACTCCAACTACCCGGAAAAACTGTCTTCTGTGCCATCTTATTAAAACATGATAATAACTTTGCTTTTGCTCTATGCCCTAAATTCATTACCATCTCTGCTGCCCATCCATCTAAACCTCTCGCCTTTCCACTTTTCAATCTCTTTCCTGCCTCATTCAATTCATTTTTTGTGAACCTAATATTCCCACTACTAACTGCTTTCATGTTTTCTATCACTAATTCCTTCACATCTAACATCTTTTCTATATCCATTACATATCTATTTAAGATTTTCTCTAGCTTGCCTCTAGAGCTACATTCTATTCCCTCATCATCTATTAATACTATCTCTCTTCCCCCTACATTTCTCCTTTTATCTGTAATTCCAAAATTTTTTACTCCCATCTCTTCCACTTTTATTAATATCCTCCAACAATTTATTATTTAACTTCATCCTCTCTCTATAATTATCCATTTTAGCTAGCTTCTTCTTTTCTAAGTACTTTCCCCATTTAGCATTAATATCATTTTCACTTTCTTTATTCTTAATAGCACACTTATATTCTCTGCATGCTTTTTTCCTCTCTTTTACACTTTTACTAACTCTCATTTTTTTATTACTTTTATTCTTCTTCATATTCTCGACTAAAACCCTATTTGCCACTTTTTCTACTTCACCACACCAGTCCTTATACTCATCCCCAACCAACTGCTCCATGGTTTCTTCAACTTTTATTTTATACTCTTCCAACTTATTCTTATCATTCACTCTCCATCCACATCTTTCACTATTATTTCTACCTTTATTTCTATCCTCCATCACATTACTAACCATTTCTATTACAATAAAGTTATGATCACTATTACACACTCTCTCTTCATTATCAAACACCTTAATTTTTCGTATTTTATTCATTCCCTCTTTCTCTACCAATACATAATCTATTGTGTGAAATACATTATTCCTAGACCATGTGTATTGTCCATCATATACATTTGATAAATTCCCAATGCTCAAATTTACTCTTTGACAAAATTCCTTCAAAAACTGACCATTCTTATTATCTACATCATCAATTTCTTCAATATGCCCATTCATATCCCCTATAACCATTATTCTCTTCCCCTTTTCTTTAAAACTCTGTATATCCTTAACTAGGCATTCATATATACTATTGTTCCACTCCATTACAGTTTGACTATCTCCAGTGGCGATATACACTACAGCCACCATCCATTCTTGTCTACCCAACCTTATTTCAAACCACAAATGTTCTTGACATTTAACAGTATTTAAATTTTTTTTCGATATAACACCTATACCACCACCCCTTTTTTCTTTTTCTTTTCTGTTTATACCCTGCCATACTACCTCTTCCAAAATAGGTTCTTCTTCTTCTCTTAGATGAGTTTCCACTACTGCTAATACCTCAAGCCCTTCATTTTCAATTGCTTTATTTAATTCCAGCCATTTTTCTGGTCTCCTACCACCTTGCATATTCAAAAACCCAATTTTAACAATTTCTTCTTTCCTAACTACTCTTTTATAAATTCTTTTGCTTCCTTCTTCTCCATTACGTTTATAACAAACTTTCTTACCACTAATCTTACAAAACCATTCCCTCTCCACATCTACACTTATATCTAAATCAACCATCTTTTGCTTATTTCTTATATCCCCTCCATTCTTCTTCTTTTTGATAATATTACAATTTAAAAGCCCACCCCCCTTTAAAGGTTTCCCGAATTATATTCTTTAAATATCAGACTCCCTAAAACTTCACTTCCTTGTTTTCCTAAGTGCAAACCATCTTTACTATACAACTCCCTCTTTCCAATAAACCAATCCCATACATCCACAAACACAACATTATTTCTCTCACACAATTTTTTCACTCTCTCATTTATAGAACATGCCCTATCTAATAAATGCCTCTTATCAAATCTTGGTAATAGTCCCACTACTCCTACTCTTCCTTTAATCTCTCTCAAATTCCTAATCAATTCTACATACTCATCCATTACTTTCTCTGATGGCTCTAACAAATTATTAGTCCCTACCATTACATATACATCTCTACTACCTTGCTTTCTTACTTTATCTGTCACATCCCTAATTTTTGCTCCAGGCAAACATACTCTAACATACCTGCTTCTATTTTCTCTTGCAATTATATCCCCACATTCTCTTATTAGTGAATCTCCTATCAATACTGCCTCATAATCTACTTTCTCTACTCCATCTTTAACCTTTTCTACCACCTTCTGAATTTCCTTATCCATTTCTTCCTTATCATTTCTACTCAATAATTCCTTTATCTCCTCACACTTCATCTCTAACAATTTTAACTTTACTTCTACATCCTTCATTTCTTCCTCTATCTTACTTATTCTCTGTCTAACCATCTCCATTGCATTACTACTTCCTTCACCCATATTTTCTGACACTCCACTAAAACCATACTCTGTCCTATCTTTCTTAACTACATTTTGCTCCCTCTCCTCTGACTTTCTCTCTAGACTACCTACACTTAAAAACCACTTTCTCACCTCTTTAATCACATTTACACACTGACTACATATCCAGAAACCTGTTACATCCTTCCTATTCTTATTCAAACATTTCAAATGATACACCTCAGCACACACTGTACACTCTACTACTGCTCGTCTAACTCCTTTCTGTCGATCGTATATACATTGTGCCACACAAATGGAATCCATATTCTTATTTTTCAAATCACCTATTCTATATTTGACTTTATAATACCTCTACTATTCTTCAAACACCCTTATACTGAAAAATAAAAAAAACTTTTTTACTTTTTCCCAAGCTTGATCAAACTACAACCACGTGTTTACTAACGTTAGGCCTTTTATCTCAAAATAAATGCCAATTTTAAAATTTAAAAAACTCTCAGTAACAAACTTAACTAAAACGAATTAAACTTACATACAATTTTTTATAAATACCTCTTTATAATACCTCACCTAGTCTTCAAACACACTTATACAGAAAAATAAAACTTTTTTACTTTTCCCAAACCTGATCAAAACTATACCCACGTGTCTTCTAATGTTAGGCCTCCCAAACAAACGTTACCTTTTTTCTCAAACCAAATACCTATTTTAAATTCAAAAAAACCTTCAGTAACAAACTTAACTAAAACAAATTAAACTTAGATACAACTTTTTTATAAATATCCTTATGCTATCACACATTCAACAGGAACAACTTTTTTTAAAAAAAAAAAACTTCTAACCTAAAATGGCGAACGAAAATCTTTCAGACAGTTAAACACAAAAATTTTCAATCTTTCAAATAACTCACTCTCTCGATCACAATTTTACTCTCATTCACAATAATTGTTTTTTATCTGACTGCTCTCAAAAGATCAATCTCGCACGTAAAGCAAAGCAGAACTAAAACAAATTTTAAAAATATCCAAATTCAACTTAGCTCCGTTTGCTTCCAACGCCGTGATTCTTTTTCTAGGTTCAAAGTAGCCTAGTGGCGCTCTGTTGGCAGATGCGGTAAGACTGGTTATTTCATCATCATCCCCAACCGTTATACTATATTATATCTATAAATTAATACTTATTGTTTTTAAGGCTTCTGGTTCTTCTACTTCATCTTCTGTAACTACATTGGAAATTACACTTGGCAATGGCTGTAGTAGTGTGCTATAAATGAAATTAATTAGTATTAAAAGTGTTATTTATTCAACAAAAGATTTTTTATTCCAATATTTCTACATATGGAGCAGTATTCTTCGATTTTAGAATTTATGTATCTGCAGCTGGATTTTATTATGTGACAGTTGCTGAATTAGCTGAAAATTATAATGGCTCTAGTTATTCAGTTTGTCCGTTACTTATGAAATTCACTGGGTGGTTCATCATTTTCAATATCACAAATTTTATATCTCTTTACTCATATCTTTTGGGTTTTATTTAGGAACGGTAAGTACAATCACTTGAAATCATGATAATTATCTTTTTGACATTCATGCACATACATAAATTTAAATCAGTCAAAATATAGAATCAACTTTATTTTGTGTTAATGAATTAGGCGATTTTATATATACAGTGAAGTTGCAAATTATGCTAAATGACTTTTATAAAATGCTAAATGAAAACAAAAAAAAAAAAAAATGTAAACAAATGAATAAAAACAAACCATTGAAATTCATAAACTTATTCAATTTTATAGCAAATATTTTTTTTCCTCGCTAAATATAATGTTATCAAATCTTAAACACGAATGTTTTAATCACATTTTCTTCATGATTTAAATAGAATTTGTAGCATATTTTTAAACACATGTATAAAATATTTTTTTTGTGTATGTTTTTTTTTTTCCAAAAAGGTTTATATACAGTAATGTGCGATAAATTCAAAAATAGTTGTAAAACCCTTTCATTAATTGAAAGAGAGAAAAAAGATTTAATAGAAAGTCATATTCTGAAATCAGCCATGTTTAAAAAAAAAATGCTTTATCAATCAGAGAAATTACAAAAAGCAGATTTATGCCACTGTCCCTTGTACCCTTAAAATAAATAGAGTTGCAACTAAAGTAAGGTATAATTTTTGGTTAAAATTAAAAAAGCTTTAAATCTGTGATTAAATAATATAAATTGTAACAGCATTCTATTTGATCATCATGTATTGCATCAGAAAGCCTAAATCTGGACCATACAGTAGCAAATAATTCACTTCAAATAAGGGAATAGTTGTATAGATTCCGAAACCATTACAGTCTTAAAAATATTAAAATTATCAGTGAAGCTGCATCTGCTGATAATGAAGTTGCAACTACATTTTCATTAAAATTTTTAAAAAATTATTTTAAAAAAAAGGTTTGAAATAAGTATTTAATTGTGGTCAAACAGAATTGTGAACAATTGAACACACACATAGTATACTGTATATATATAACTGGGCTTTCTCGATTTATTTTTAATAACATTTGTAAAAAAACTGTTTATATCATGATCTTAATATATAGATATATTGTAACCTGTTGATTGGTTATCCATGGGAAAAATAGCATATAAATGTAAAGTACAGCTCCCAAATTTTAAATTTATGAATTAAGATAATAGAAATAATCAAAAATTTTGGTATAATAGAAATAAATGATAAAAATAT
Organism: Epiperipatus broadwayi; assembly: GCA_028023455.1. Classification (NCBI taxonomy): domain Eukaryota; kingdom Metazoa; phylum Onychophora; class Udeonychophora; order Euonychophora; family Peripatidae; genus Epiperipatus; species Epiperipatus broadwayi. The sequence continues at coordinate 569,158 of JAQFVV010000320.1, forward strand.
ATGTGTGATTAAAGAGATAAGTCTGTAGAGATGTTGTAAATCTAAACAAACATCGTTATATATAAATTTGATTTTAATTTATTTTATTGCGATGTTTCTTCAAAAGTTAAAAACATAAAATTGCAATCAAGGAAAGAAGGAATAAAATTATCATAATAATAATAATATATTTTAAGTGTAAATATTTATTAATAAACTTTATATTTAAATTCAACTAATAATATCATATATTAAAAATATAATGAGAATGAAAATTTTAGTCTTAAAGAAATGATTTAAATTAATTTCGTTTGTGAAATATTTATTGATTTTAATTACTTTAAATAGAAACAGAAAAATCTTCAATTTAAAAGTTGTATAAATTGATTTGGCATATTGACCAATAAGAGTTTAGTAAGTAGTTTTCTAACATCACTTTATCCTAGGGTTTTTAAGAAAAAAGATAGCAGCAGATGATCGGAGAAAGAGATTCAAGAAAAATTATAAAATAGATAGCAGTCTCAATTTATTTTCTCCATAAAAAGTTATAAAATTAAAATATTTAAAGTCTTAAGCAGTATAAAAAATTGTATTCAAAAAGCTATCAAAGGATATAAAATATAAAGTAATTATAAAGACCATGAAGTAAATTAAATTAATCTTCATTGCAACCTAACTGCCAATCCTGATCATCCACTTATAGCAGAATAATATCCAAGAAGTTGAAAAATCAAAGTTGTTTTAATTTTGTTTAGGATAACCATGAGAAAGGAAAGATAATGACATTGCTTCAAAGAGAAACTTAACTGCATTCATGTAAGACGGCATTTATTTGTTTATGTTAAGATATGTGTTTTTGTTAATTATAGATTTAAAAAAAGAAACCAATACAAAATTTCCAAAAAAGAAAATTGTAAAGCCTATAAAGATACTTTATTGAATGTTAAAAATAATTAATTAGTCAAGAGTGATAAGTTTAAAAAGACTAATCTTTGTTTGAATTGAATCATTGATCTTTAAGAAATAGTTTACAAAATTTGGGGGGAAATTGAATTAAGATTTCTTATATTCAAAGAAAAGATGGACTTTTATTATAGGACTTTAAGAATGTAACATTAAACTAGGAAGGATAAGTTAAAAGTCTGTGTAACTTTGAGTAAGAAATAATAGTCACAAAATGAATATACTTGGAGCCAGAGAATTAAACAAATTTATCAGATATATGTTTAAAAATTTTCCAAGTCTAATAAATAACTAGAGAAGGAAAGAAATGCTGAAGTAAAATTACTGAAATCTTAGTTAAACTTGTTTTAAAGTGTGCATTGAAAAAAATAAAAATAACGTGGAGATCTGTTAAGAAGAATTAGGAAATGTTTTCATAGTCTATTTTTTCTTTAAGAGCAGAATTATGCACATAGAACTACAAACTAGCCAGGAAGGGAAGATACATCCAATTCAGAACTTTTGTTCCTTAATTGTGCTTGTGTGTCTAATGTTTTGTTTATCATGCATGTATTTTAGCAATACAAAGGGAGGAGAAACACTCAAACTTGTGACAAATGGTAAAAGTCTACAGGGTAATCATGCTTATATTAAACTAAAAAAAAAATTTGAAATGAGTTATCAATTACTACTATTTGACAATTCCCAAGACTAAATAAGTTTTCTTGTTAACCCATAATTGCTCTTTTGTTTTAGATTGAAGTAAAAAGGACTCTTTTACTTTAATAAAAAAAAACTCAAACAAAAGAGTTATTATAGGTTAATGAAAAAAATTGTTTAGTCTTAGGAATTGGAAATTAGTAGTAATTGTTATAATTTCTTGGTAACATCAAAAGTTAAAGGTGATCTCTGTTTATATGGATATTATCTCTTCCATTTCTTTTTTTATTATAATAACAATCCATGAAAATATTTAATTCATATATAATATTAAAACACAACAACAGAGAATAAAAAATACAATTTAAATAAACTAATTATATTTTCAAAGCATTGGAGTTATAAACAAAAAAATCATAGTATTCTACTGTTAAAAATTTTAAAAACCCATTTTTGGTTTTTGAACCCAAAATAAACACAATAAATCAGAGAACCAATAGCATTAAAACAAATAAAAAATGACTTTTTAAAATAGTTAATGTAAAATATTATAGTGTTTTTTTTTTTGTTTGGTAACCATGATTATTATGCTAACACACTGAATGCATATTTGGTTTATTTAATTAAATTTTATTTTCATTCTCTGTTGCAGTGTTTTAATATTATTTATAATAATGGCAGAACTTCAATCTGTTATATATATGTGTGTGTGTGTTTATGTTGAAAAGTTATTGCACACTTACAGTACAATAAACAATACTTATTAATTGTAATCAAGGCTTGTCAACAAAATGTGAGCTATTATATGCTATATACCAGGGGTGGCCCAACTTTTAGAAGTTTGGGAGTAACTTTTTTGTTGAAAATGTATCTGAGGTGACCACATTTTTTTCAGGACTTTGAACTGGAAACTGAAAAATTTTGCACCATCTATCAGCCATTTTTGGTCACATTTTTGCTATTTTATGCTTATTTTATTTAGCTTTATCAGTATTTAAATTTTAATTCCAAAAAAAAATCCACTATTGGCAGTATTTTCACAAAAAATCAATTCCTGATTGCAGTCTATAGTATATAGTTCCACTTTTTTTCTTTTATAAAATGCTGCAAAGCACTGACTGTCAAATTGGGCTATTGTTCTACAGGCATTTCTAATTGTCAAAATCAGAAATCAAACCAAAATGTTTTATGCTTTCATAATAGATTTTGAACATAAATAAATATATTTCTCATAATCCTAATTAAGTTTTTACATTAATTTATTTAAATATAAACTTTGATTTGAAAATTTTTAAATTTTACAAGAAGAATAATCAAGGAAAAATGAATAGCACTGGACCACTATTGCTTTTGTAATAGATTTTGAACATAAATAAATATATTTCTCATAATTTTTTATATTCATAACTAAGTTTTTACATTAATTTACTTAAATGTAAACTTTGATTTGAAAATTTTTAAATTTTACAAGAAAATAATCAAGAGAAAATGAATAGTGCTTGACTGCTATTCAAGACAAGTGAATAACATTGACCGCTATTTCCATGTCAATAACACTCAGTGATATCTAGCAAAATGCAACTATTTTTCATAAATATTTATGAATTTTATGATTACTTTTTACACTATATTAACTAATAATGTGACCAAATTTAGATTTTTATTTAAAATATTTAATTTTAGATGAAGAAAAGACAACAGAAGTGAATAATTAGCTATCATAATTTCTAAGACACAAGAAATCACTGTTCACATAATGATTGGTTGAGATATAATTCCTTTGTTTTAATTACTCCATTTTTTATAAAAATCTTTATTCTTTGTACAATGCTTACATAACACCCATCAACATCAACAGTTTCGATTGCCCCTGCAATCTTCTTCAGAACTATAAAATATATACACATATACATAAATATACAAATTATATAAACATACAAATTATATAAAAAAAACCATATATATATATTCATAAAAATACACAACATACCTATATTTGTATATCCCCTCAAATACATAAATACTAATAAAATAAAATAAAACCCTCTAACATTTTAATTTTAATCTTTTTTTTCTTTTTTTTTTATTAAAATTCTTTAAATTTTCCTTTGTCTTACTGCAGGCTATTTTTCATATGTTTTTTGTTTGTTTTTTTCCAGTTATTAACATTATTTTAATTTTTTTGTTACATTTAACTAATTTGAATGTAAAATAATTCAATTTTTAGAAGCTAAATTAAAACAATTCTGATTATTGTACAGAAAGTAAACTGTCTAGATCTGTATCGAACAAATCAAATCACTCAAATTTTTAATTAATCTGGCCAATAAGAAAATTCATCAAACAAAAGGTTTTAAATTACCTCAGCTCCCTCTAGTATTATAATTTGTCCATAACGCTTTATAAAATATTTATTAAATTATAATTTTAAATTATCTATAAATAATTATTTTTTAAAGCTGGTCCTGAATTTTTTAAAAAAGAAAATTATTGTTTTAGAATTATATTAAAATAAATTAGATACAAATTTTCCAAAAAAAGATATGCAATCGACTTCCCGAATCCTTACAGTCAATGTCTTGGACACCTTTGCTATATACATTTTACATGAGAGAGCTTTAGGACAAAGTATAATATAGTTTATGGTTTCACTGTATATGGTTGTGAATGAATTATGTATATAAGTACATATGTGAATTGTACATGAGAGTGCCTTAGAACAATGTATAACATAGTTCATGGTTCCACTGTATGTGGTTGTGAATGATTTATGTATAAATACATTTGTGAAATTGCATGTAAAACATTTTTTATGCAAACTTTATGTGGAGCATATAATTGACATCAATCTAGAAATATAATTCTTAACATGTCATACAAGGATTTTCCCAATTCTAATTTGAATCTAAAAATGTTATTTCATTTGCACATATTCCATTGTAAATTATGATTAGACTTGTATAATTTCATTTAGTAAAAAAAAAACATCTCTAAGTTAAATTATGCCTTATGTGGTTAGGGCTGCTACATGCGAGTGTACAGGTTGTTGAGGCACCAAGATGTTTCATCAATGAAGGAGACAAATCACAACAATAATTAATAAAATATATATGTAAATGAAAATGTTTAGATTTCCAAATCATTCCATTGTTAGGAACATGTTCTAATTGTATATATTTTTTATTTAAATATAAGAGGTTTACTTTTTTACTCAAATTCTTTAAAATATATTAAATATTATTTATTCTACCATTATGCTAAACTGAACAGATGACACCATTTTATCACAATAAGTAATAAAATTTATATGTAAATGAAAATATTTAAATTTCTGAATCATTCCATTGTTAAAAACATATTTTATTTACAAATATTTTTGATTTAATTATAGTCTGCCATCATACCAAGCCAAACAATCAGGTCTCATTTTATCATAAAAATTAATAAAATTTATATTAAAATGTTTAGATTTCTGAATCACTTTTAATATCTTAATTTATATTTTAAAAATTTCACATTAGTATTAATAATTTATTTAAAAATAAACGTATTTAAAATTTATTGGCTCACAATAATTACAATAATTCTGCAGTAGTCACATAGTACATAATTCCATTTATGTTATATTTTAGAAATAACACTATAGATTGTTTAGTGTAGCACATTGGTTTAAGCATTTACATCTGGTCTATCAGAGGCTGAGATCAATTCTGATGGTGCTTCTAAGCTTTTCTTTATTTTAAAAATCGATTTATTTATTTTTTCATTTTAATAGCAATAATTTTTTTTACATGTTTTACTAATATACTTTTCACTGGATTTGAGCTTATGAGGTTTGTTATCTATTTAAAAACTTGTAATTGATCTGTAATATTACCCAAATATATTCAGAAGTTGTTTTTTGTTTGTGGGCCTGCCTCCTGCTTTGGCTACATGATAGCTCAAATTTAAGTAAGACAGAATTAGTAAAAAATCATACTTATTAAAAAAGATATGCACAAAACTATTTAATTCTTAGCAAATTTGATTAGATTGATATTTTAATTCCACTCTTTTGGATTTAAGAACTTAATAACATCATTTGAAAGCTCTTCTAAATATTACTCTATTAGAAAAGTGTCTAAGACAAATCCAATTGTTTGATTATTTTTTTTAGTTACCCAACATAATCTATCATTAAAATAAAGTGCGCATGTGGGTTAATGGCTATTAAAAAATTATTGAATAAACAATGTATAAAAATTTAAAATACCATACTATATAAAATATAGTTATTAGTTGTGGAATAACATACACATAAAAAATTAAATAATAGTGTAAATATTTTATTATTGAAGGAATATAACTTTGTTAATAGGATATGTAAATAAGTTTATGCATGAGAAATTCTGAATGGTTTTCAAACAAATGAACTATTTTTAACTATTTTAAAAGAATTATTAACATGCTGGTTAAAGTATACCTAAATGTTGGTAAAGAAGACTCCATCAATCTTGTTATAACTATTGTGCTTCAGAAGAGATAATGGCAACAAAATGAACTCTTTTTTGCCTCTCTATGCTGCAAAATTGTCCAGACTTCAAAGGCAAAGCAGTGGACAATGCCATTGAACATTGTGAAAATTGTATCCTGGCTGTAATAATATTTTTAGTAAGCAAGTAAGTAATCTATAAGTAGAGCTTACATAAGAAAAGGGTAGTGCAATACTTTTATTGTGGGTAGGGGAAGGGTTCTTTAAAATATGATAAAAACATAGATATTTTAAAAACTAAACTTATTTGCAGATATTAGCAATTTTTCTGGATTATCCAAAAAATAACAAAAACTTAAAAAATTAAAAAGTTCAAATTCAATAAATTTCCACTTATGTTTCTAAATATAGGGGATTTGAACTAAGACTTTCAAGCACCCTCCAATTATCCACACTATCTCATACAACTGATACACATGATCACACATATGTAGAAAAGATAAATAATTACCAATACACGTATTTCATGTTAATCAGCACACATCAGTTGGTCCATATTATCGTTTCCCACACATATATATATAATCAGTGCTCAGTTTATATTAAGATAGCAAATCTTCACACTTTAATGGACAGGCTTCTACTCCACACTCCAACTTTTCAGCCATTCATATCATTGAAAATCTGATGATGGAAAGCCCAAATTCCAATCTGATGCCAATATTATTGTATACCCATGTTGACCTGAAGTCACTCTGAGCCTCATGTATAGGGCTGTATCCATTTAAATACATAGAAGAGGGATGGACAATGTGGGTATGGCAATAATATTGGCATCAGATTGGGATTTGGACTTTCCATCATCAGATTTTCAATGATATGGATGGCTGAAAAGTTAGAGTGTGGAATAGATTGAAGCCTGTTCATTAAAGTGTGAAGATTTTCTATCTTAATATAAACTGAGCACTGATTATATATGTGGGAGGGAGGGCATTATAATCTGGACCAACTGATGAGGTCTGGTTTAGCATGAAATATGGATATTGGTGATTATTTATCTTTTCTACATATGTGTGATCATGGGTATCAGTTGTATGAGATAGTGTAGATATTTGGAGGATGCTTGAAAGTCTGAGTTCAAATCCCCTATATTTACAATTAAGCTCCAGGTTTGTGAAGAGTACCTGATTTTCAAATATTTATGTTTCTAAACAAATATTTTTTGTTTTAAAGTATTATTTAATTATTCTTTCAAAAATTAATCTTTTAAATATTAATTTGTTTTATTTTAGTCGGTATATTTTAATTTCCAGTTTTATTTTATAGAAATAAATGAAAAGACTAGAGATATTTTCAAGTTTTTCTTGTGAAAGTAGTGGAATAAATGTCTTTTAATTCACCAATTTTATTTCATGGGATGGAGGGGGGGTCACAAAGAGTCTTTTACCCACGCAACAATGCAGTATGTGCTATTTTACTAACTATAACAAAATTTAAATCTTTCAACACTATTAAATTTTGTAGCAATTGAGAAACAATTTTATTCTTTGCATTATTTATTTACTCTCCATTCATTTTAATTTTTTTTTTTTGTTGGAAATAGTGAGCTAAGCTCAGTTAATAAATTCATTTAAATTGATGATCTATTGCTTCAAGATATTCTCCTAAGGCAATTTAGCAAACGTAAATGCATTTATTTAGAAATCATCTGAATATTTAATAGAAAAATGATGTCTTATAATTCCTATATGTCTCTTTAAAATGAAATAATTTATCAAAACAGAAGAAGGTTTTCTTTATAATATAAAAAAAATTATTAGCTTCCAGAAAACATTACATAGCAAGAGATTTGCATTTTAAGGTAATTTGAAATCTTATAGGAAAGTTTCATCAGCTACAAATGTAGATCATTAATTTCCATGAATCTTTTTGTTCATTTTCTTTTTATTGGGTTTGAATTGTCACTAAAAAGAAGCAGTAAAATTAGAATAGCTAATTTTTGTCTCTCTTTCCCTTCATTTCCACGTATTGATCAGCAATAAAAAAATAATAATAATAAATCTTTAAAATGCTCACAAACCAGCGTTTGACTATACTGGAGAATAATGCTATCTCCTGCAGTATTTCTATGGGAGGTGTCCTGGAGAGACTTTCCTGGTTATCTCCTATTTCATGCCATTTTACCAATATTTTATTTATAGTATACAATCAAAAGTTAGGAGATAGAAAATAAATCAGTCGTGTAGATTATATGTTAGCATTTTCAAATCATATCATCTTCGTTTGCTTTTGTAAATAAATTAATTTTACTTATGTATAATATATATGAATAATTATAAAATTATTTACTGCGTAGGTTAAATATTTTATTTCATGAGTGTTCTGAGTGTACTACTTAAAAATGTTAAAGATTAACAAACTGCATTACGGATTTCCGATTGAGTAAATGAGAGGATAGTATAAAAATATTTTTCTAATGAAAAAAAAATTACTATAGCAACCGGATTTTTCTTATTATTCTTTTCAAATAGTGATTTATTTTGAAGAACACTTTATGCTCGACTAGTTAGAATTATATATCTGCTGAAATATTTCAAACTCTCTTTTTAAATAATATCCATATATATTAGATTTTTGCATGTGCTGCAAATTTCCTATTTCTAATCTTGTCGTTGGATCAAATCAATTTTTGTAATATTTGTTTTATAATTTAAATTATTTTCTAATTTATTTTCAGATTCATAATCTAAATTTATATAATCTTTTAAGTTCAACAATATTATTTGATTTTCCAGTTGTCTAGGATACCAAAATCTCTAGCATAGGTCTGTATGATTTTTAATACGTAATATATAATATATAGTGTATATGAGCACAGACTTTCACACAACCCACCACTCTCCACTCTATCTAATAACACTGATACACTTAAACACATATATGTTGAAAAGATAAATAATCACCAATATAGTATTTCATGCTAAACCAGCAATCATCGTTGGTCCAGACTATCATCTCTACACATATATACTATAAGTGCTCAGATATATATTAAGATAGACAATCTTCTTACTTTAATGGACAGGCTTCAATCTACTCCACACTCCAACTCTTCAACCGTTAAGGTGTTCATACATAGTAGAGACCTCAATAATAAAGATAAGTTAAGGTGTTCATGTGATAGCTCAATTAAACTTTAGCGTTTACATATTCACATACATACAGTTTCTGTTCTACATACATCTAATGAAATGATACAAAATTTGAGTGTTGCAAGAAATACTTTAAACAAAATGACAGTGTAGAAATATGAACTTTTATTCTTATTAAATAAAACAAAAAAGGTTTGATCAAATCAAATTTAAATCACTATTATTGATAGGTAAACCTGCAACATAATTTATGATATATATGGACAGAGCCAGACCAAGATAATTTCGAACTCAGAGCAGGCTATGTGCGATGTTTTTAAATTGTTTTATATATATATACTTAACACTTTCTAATTTTAACTACAAATATTTTTTCTAATTATTAATAATTTCAAAACTTCAATATTTCTATTTATCATTTTTATTTACTCGGGCATTCTTTAAGAATTTATAAAGCTGAGTAATACTCTCACTTTCTAAACACAAGATAGACTGTTTGAAAAGATAGGAATGAATCCACCTTATCGTGTCTACCCAATTTATATATATAGGTCAATCTAAATAAAGCATTTAAAACTGAGACCATGAAGATCTTAATCACTTTCAATTCCATTCACTGTATATTAACAAATGATGTTTGCAAAATTTTACAATTTACTGCATGCCAGTATTTGATGTAATATTATATATATAATTATTTATTTATTTATTAATCTAGTGCCATGTTTTATTTGTAATAGTAATAATGCTTTAGATTGGCCTATATATGTAAATTATGATAAAGTGGATTATTATCTTTTCCAAGACTTTTTTTTTGTTTAGAAAGTGAAAGTAGTCCCCAACTTTATAAAATCTTACAGTGCGTGTGATTGGGGGGGGGGGGTGATTCGTTATGACTATTACCTTATAGAATCACGATTGCATCAAATCTTTTTCAGGCAAAAATGGACAGCTTGTTTCAGGGTATGAAAATTATTATTCCTTACCTTGATGTCATTTTAATGTTTGTGGAATCAGAAAGTCAATTATCAGCATGTGTATTTAAAGTCTGTGATAAAGTGGATTATATTGGTGCAAAATTAAATATTCCTAAATGTATTTAGTCCACCACCAAAATTAAATTTTTGAGATATAATTAATTCTAAAGGAAAGAACCATGACCTGGGAAAAGTGAAGTAGTAAAAACTGCCACAAAACCTCTAATATCAAAGATTTGCAGGCATTCCTAGGCTTGCTCAATTTCTTTGAAAGTTTTTTGAAGGGAAAAATATGTTATCATGCCATTTTATTAACAGTCTAGAAAGAGACAGTGATTGAAATGGAATGCAGAGCATGAAAATGCTTTCAATAAAGTTATGGATCTGTTAACTTATAATGACCAGAAAATTATTGTTACAACTGATGTCTCAGAATATAGCATAGGGGCAGTAATATTGTATCACTATCATGGAGGTAAAGTCTAGAATTTTATGCATCCAGAATATTGACTACTGCAAAAAGAGTATACAGTCATCTTGATAAAGAAACTTTGGTGAGAGTATATGCTGTGACAAAATTTCATCAGAAGGTTTATGGATGCAAGTTTAAAATTTATACAGAACCCTATCTATTAAAAGTTGTATTTTGAAATGTAAATAAAACTGAACATGCTAATTAAAGAATGATTCACTGAATTAATATATTAGCAGCACATGATTTTGAGGTGATACATAAACCCAGTAAAGAAATTAGGCATGTGGATATACTATCTAGGTTACCAGATATGTGCAAGTCAGAGAGTAAAAATTACAAAGGTCAGCAATATAGACTTCACAGAAAACAAAGCATTAGGTAGGACAGTAGTAGCTAAATGGACTAAAAGAGATCTTAGATATGGTTGGCCTAACAATCAGTTTATGTGCAAAATCTATTTGGCTCACACAATAGAGTTTGTCTATGTGTAACAAATGTATCTTAATGATGAATTATCTAATTACATCAATTGAAGGCAGAAAGAAAGTACTAACTTTACTTTATAAAGGACACCTGGAAATAGTGAGAATTAAGGATTTAATGTGGTAATATGTATGGTGGTCAAATATGAGTTGGGAGATTGAACAGACAGTTAAACATTGTATCATTTGCCTTATAATGATAGATTCATATTCTAAATGGACAGATATAAAATTATTAAAAGCACTAGCACTGACAATACCATTAAAGCTTTGAATGAAATATTTTGGTGGCATGAATATTCCAAAACTAGTGTTTGATAATGGAGCTGTTTTTAATGTCTATGTTATTCAAAGACTTTTTGGGCTATTAAAGGGATATTAATACTGCCATACCATCCTGAATCAAACAGCTTCACTGAAAAGGCAGTGCTGCATTTAAAATACCATGGTAAATAAAACTGCATACAAATATATTAGTAAAGCTTTAACTGTTGTGATATTTTATCAACATTTTATCTCCTTCAAGTCTACTAAAAGAATGCCTGCTGAATTGCTAAGGTGTCAGATATTTCAAACACATATGTTAGAGTCAGTTCCTTCCAAGAATCTATCAACATAAAGTTATTTACACTAAAGAAAGTTTCAAAATTGATGACAATGGATGCTTGATATTGGGGGGGGAGTCTTTGAGTAAAAAGAAAAGTTATGTTGAGACAATTAAGAATAGTTCAGATGTCTAATGGAATGAAAACGAGAAGACATATTAAATATTTCAGAGTTTATTAAACTAAGTCATTAGAGGTAATAGATGTCAGTACACATTCTACACTTAATGAAGGTAATTAATACTACCAGACATGGAATTAAAACAGGCAAAACTCTCCATACAGTAATGCCATTCAGTGCAAGCCAGAGTAATCAATGGATGCCAGAAGACTAGTTCATAAAATCCTTATCTAGTGCCTACTCATCCAATATCCCCAGACTAATTTCTAGCTTGTGGCCTTTGTCAGTTGCCTGTTTTAATAACAGTTATGAGCAAGCATAAGAAATGGTGATCATGCAGACATAGAATTGTTAAGTGAGAAGTGGTTCAGTCTAGTAAGACCAAAATTTTAACAAATGGGATCCTCCCTTCACTAAAAATAAAAAGACCCATGATGAGGAAGTGACAGTTTGTGGCAATATAACACAGTATATGTGAATAAAGATATTTATTTGATAAAATTACCACCACACAACATATAAATAAATTATCCATCACTAAGTCCACTCTAGAAAATGTACATATTATAAGTCTTCATTGGATTTTATTAAATGTATGCTAAAATATTTATATTTATGCAAAAATTGGACTGATATAAAAACTGCAGGTAATCTAGTTAATTTTGTGTGTATGTACAAGTGTGGGTAAGATGGCACAGAAATGGACTGTGCAAAGCATGGCTGTATAAAACTATTACACACACACCAATGGAAGATAATTCTACAAATAGAGATTTTTGTTTCTGAGAAGATTAATACTTTATTTTCATCTAATTATATATATTATTTTGTTATGAGTGAAGAAACTCTTGTTAACTTTTATTTGTGTTCATGTCTCTTTGTTTTATTATTGATGCAACCTGGCTGGTATTGTCATATACCCCCAGGGAAAACAGCATTTGCTAATACATCTTTTTGTTCTTGATTCTATTACAGGAATTACCAGAAAATTCTCAATGCAATCCACATATTTGGAACTATATTCTGCAATTACTTGCTTTTAAAGATTGTAAAATTCTAATGATGAGTTGGTGTTTCAGAAGAAAACTGTTTAATGACTTTATGTCTTCTGTTTTATTCTCGTAAATGTCATTAGATATTTTCATTAGTAAAATTGAATGTAAATCCATAAAAATATTTTTTCCTTTTGCTTAAATTGCCCATGTTAGCCAAATTAATTTTTCTCAAATCTTTCTTCAAGAAATGTCAGAATAATAGTAATTATCAATAAAATATCATGACTTATTACAAGACTGCTACTGCTAATAAATATTATCATTTTAAACATAGTTTTTTTCATCAAAAACAATGATGGTGTCTTCAGTTTTACAATTAAATAATTTCTTTTTATTATAATAGTTATTTGTATTTGTTGTATGTATTTGGATTATTGTGGAATATTTGTATTTATATTTCTTGTGTATTTTTTAGTTGTTCCTTGATAAAGACTATAAAGAATATAGTCAAAACCTTGGAGTCTTTTTTGTACTTTATAATAGTTCATATAATAAATCAAGATTTATAAAGAAGTTTGCATGTGGTTTGTTTTGAATATACATTGAAATTAATGGACTATTTTTAAAATAGAAGACTGTATTTGTTTGTTATTGATTTAATTTATTTCACACAATGTTGAAAAAAATTTCTATGAATTTTGGTGTTATGTAATTCTTAATATAGATACAAGATAGGAAATATTGGCCTTTGGCAATAATAATAATAATAATTAGTATAGATAATTGTAATGGGGTTAGTATTTAATTGTTTATATTTGTTTATGTTTATTATAAGCAGAAAATACTTAAATTAATAGTTTTTATTTCTTTTCTTTTCCCTTATTCATACTTTTGTGGAATAGCTCAGTTGGTAGAGCTTTGCTTAAATTCGATATTCAAGAATCTAAAGGTGCAAGTTTAACTTCTAAGTAAATATTGTCACTATGCATATAGGCCAGCAACACCTGAAGAAGAGTGGAGAATACTACTACTCAAAATATTGTGTAATTACTAACCTGTATTGTCTATTTGTGTTATTACTAACAAGTTGTTTGTATTTGGAAAGTTAAATAAAGTTTAAATTTTTCTATATTTATGATGGAAATAGTCCAACATATCACATCTAATGTAAAGTGTTTGATTTTAATTCTTTATTTTAATTAAGCTTTATTATTGTGATATTTGAAGTAGATAGGTAAACAGCATTTTTAAATATAAAACTGTTTTGTAATTTGCTAAATAGACATTTTTATCAATGGAAGATAATAAATTATTTTATGTTCTTTCAGTGGTTGCATCTTTTTAAAATGGAAGAAACTATAATAATGCTTTCATTACCAAAGAGTATAGTCTTTTTTTATGTGGGTGTTCAGTCTGTCCACTCTTCAATTTGGTCCTGTATATAGGGTTAAATAATTAAATTGTGATTGTTGACGATTAAGTTTGAATTCTCGTCCAAAACAGTGAAATTAGAAAATTCAGTTACAATGATATTATCTATATTTGATAAAGAATTTATTATGAGTGGAATACCTGAGAAAAAATGGAAGGATAGCAATAAAGTATGAATAAATCACTTCATTTATAGAAATCTACCATTTTAAAGATTTGATTAATTTAGTTTTGGTTTAAAGATCATTGAGATTTTTTTAAAATTCATTACAAATATTAGATCTAGTTGTAGCAAAAAATAAAGAGCAAAGTAGCTGAACCTGGGTTAAAACATTGTCACAATGCATATAACTTTTATATAAATCTGTTTATTAGAAATATAATTATAAATAGTGGAAATCAATCAAATATATAAAAAAAAATTGCTAAAGCTTTGTTAATAAAATGTTCCAGCAATAAATGTCAATTACCTTTTTAAAATCTATTAAACGAAAAATAAATTTATATCTTTTTGAATTTTCGTAAATTAAATAGCTTTTTTATGTCAAGCATTGGTGGTGGTCGAGAGATCAGCGACAGCAGCTTTACAAGCAGTTGTCCCGGGTTGGGGGTTCGCTTTCCGGCTGATGCTATGACACCATGAGAAAAAAAAAAAAAAAGCTTTTTTATGTAAGCAAAATTTTATCTTGTCATTAACTAACTGAAATATGTTTTTCCTTAAATAGAAACTGACAATCATTAAGAGCTCTGAACAAATAAAACAATTAGATCATTGCTAATTTTTAAAAATCTGTACTGTATATTGTAATATAAAAATTTGAATATTAGCTCTGAGATAATTTCTGTGTTAATTTAATTTTATATACTTTTAAGAGTAGTAATTTAATACATTTACTCTAGAATCATCCCATGTAATCAATGGAGATTAGACAATAGAGCTATGCTCATTTTCTCACACTATTTTCTAAATATTGGATTTTGTCAATAATCAATTTCGAACTTATTTTTCATCAATAAAAACTAATATTCAAACATTAATCTGCTGATGTGGATGTCGTACTGCCATCTATTGGCCATTAATTACTCGGACTTATAATAGATGATTCTGAAGTAGAGTTAATAATAGAAATTACTTTTCCTAAAAAAATACATTTAACGTGAGCAGAGTTAATGTAATTTTAGACACTGTTTAGAAAATTGTGTGATTTTTACAAGTAAATACTACGCCATTCTGTTGTCAATTATATAGTCAAAATGTCGAAGCAATTGTGTACAATTAGCTTGAATTTCTTTAGATACACTATATATAAAAATGAATACATCAAACTTATTTTTAAATCTTGTTTTTATATGATTATTATAAAAATATAAACTACACACCAACGTTTCGACTATTTTATAATATAGTCTTTTTCAAGACTATATTATAATAGATTATTCTAAAGTAGAAATTAGGGTAAAAACAGCATTTAAGTGATAAAAATTTTGTTATTTATAATCGTATGAATAAATTTAAACATAGGGATTTAAAAATAAAACCTTTACAATGTATAAAATTATACTATGAAGGAATAATAAAGAAAGTAATTTACATTAGTGAAATTAAACCTGAATTGAAAGTTAATAGAAAAAAGAAAATAATAGATTTGTTAATTAAATGTTTTTAGGATATTTTTGGATGGGTATATAAATGTAAAAAAATTGATAAAGTTTTGAGATTGTTTGTAATAGAAAGGGTGTGAGATAAAAAGTATGTTTCAGTATTTTTTAATTTGTTTGGAATATGTGATATTTATATTTATTAATATATTTGTATTTGTATTTTTCAGTTTTCCATGAAAAATATTATATTATAAAATAGTCAAAACATTGGTGTGTAGTTATATTTTTATAATAGTCATATAAAAAACAAGATTTAAAAATGCTCTGTGAATGCTCTATCCATTTATAGATATTGAAAGTTATGAATTATTTTTGAAAAGAAAACTGTGTAGATGATATTTTAAATTCTTTGATAGAGACACTATAGTAAATTTCAATTTAAGATATTTTTTAAAAAAATATTACATTAATTTTTGATGCAGTCACAGCATGTCTAATTGACATGGGTCAGGTAAAAGTTGAAGTTTTTTTTTGAGTTCCAATCAGACTTAGGATTATTTTCAGATAGCCAGTGCATAACCAATTTAACTAATCATCCAATATTAAATACCAAATTGGTATCTAATCAATTTTAAATAGAAAATAAAACTAATGAAAATTACTCAACCATTCAGTACCCACCAATTAGAAAACCTAATAGGAAAATGGTATAGTAAAGTTTAAAAGAGCTCTGATGACAACTGCAAGGCAGTTGAAACTATAAGCAAGAAGAAAGAAATCATATGTTAAAATTGCATTGTAAAGTGTTTATTAAGAAATATGTGGTATATATAATTAGAAAACCTGTTAGAAAGGTACTGTTGCTCTATGAAGGGCTGCAGGAGATACCTTTGACTTGCAATAGGTATGCAATTTAAAGACAGTTTTTTTTTTAAAAGAAAAAAAGAAAAATTCCTGTATTATTGAAATGAAAAACTTGGCATAATTCATTATATATAAATTTTAAGACATGTGGATTAATCTTACATAATATTGTCATTTTGTTTGCAAATATTATAAAGAGATGCCTATATTTTTCTCAAATGAGTAGGCTAATAATGTTGAAAAAAACACAAATAGGTTTAAGTGTGGAATTTATATGATATATTTAAGACTTAGTCAAGCAACCATAGTGGAAGATTTGAAGCATTTCTAAAGTAATAAATAAACAAAATAAGGTTGGAGAAATCATTGATTGTTAAGCTACAATCATTAAAAATAGATTTTGTAGTAAATTTACAAGGGACGTGTTTGCTATTAAGAAAAAGAAACAAACAAAATCTGAATATTCTATAGGAATTGTTAGTGATGGGTTCATAATTAAACACACCTATTTAATAGTTACATTACCTGTGGGACACAAAAAATAAAATAGCATTAATGGCAACAGCAGTAGGCTTTGTTTGTATTACAGAAAGTAAAATATCAAATAAATAGTTGGAATCTCTAAATGATAAGAGTATCAAGAGTGTGGGTCAATATTGAAAAATATTTAATATTGGCAATGTCTTTACTTTTATAAGTTGATAAATGGTATAAGATAAGGCAATTAATAACATTTGAATTAATATTTCAATTAATAGTTCAATCATAGTTATGACTCTAGTAACTGGGTGTAAATTTGGCTCATGAAAAAGTATGAAATCATGAATCGCATGCAATAAAAAAAGTTATTGTGGCTAAAATTTGTTTCAATAATGATTAATGTATCAGAAATATGACTTTGAAAATATATTACTTAATCTTTTTGCTTAATTAGACTGAATTTTCAGACTAATTACAAAATTGTAAGCATTGAGATAATTATTAGATCCTTTTGGCTTCTTTACTTGCTAGCTACATCATTATTAAGTTTAGCAATTAGAGACTTTTATTGTTCATTAATAGTCTAATATATATCTATGGTTTCTTGAAATTTGGGAAAATATAAACCAGTGTCATTGGTGTAAGATGAAAGTTCCATTGCAGATTGGGAATAATATGATGGTTAATTAATTGGCTGAAGAATCAAACAATCTAATTGTGAGACATTTTTAATTTATCACCACATTTGATATATGGTTAACTAGAATTGTGTAAAAGAAAAATGAAACATTATCAGATGATAAAAATATAACAAAAGAAATCTGTAGGGTTGTCAAAAGAAAAAATGTCTTCTTTATGACTTTTTTATGAAGAAATTAATCTGTAAACATTTTGCTATATATGTATATACACGTAGGTTGATTATATTTAATCAGTGGTAGTTTTGAAAAACTTCAACGTATTGTTTTTGGAGAGAGGTTATTTTATATTATAAATGATTTTATTTTTATTATTTATTAATTTCATTCGAATATCGGCCTTTCAAGTCAATTGTGCAAACGCTTTGCGAGTGTTAAATAATAAATGAATACCCTCTGACCAATACAAGATTCAGATTTGCTCA
Source organism: Epiperipatus broadwayi (assembly GCA_028023455.1). NCBI lineage: Eukaryota > Metazoa > Onychophora > Udeonychophora > Euonychophora > Peripatidae > Epiperipatus > Epiperipatus broadwayi. Next base: position 587,517 of record JAQFVV010000320.1, read on the forward strand.
TATATAAATATTTGAATTGTAGGAATAAGAGGGATTCTTTTTATTCCTGCATAAATTCTATATCTTGTATTGGTCAGAGGGTATTCATTTATTATTTAACACTCACAAAGCGTTTGCACAATTGGCTTGAAAGGCCGATATTCGAATGTAATTACAAATTGTATACAGACGCTATAAAAATAAATGCTTATTTATATATATTTATTAATTTATTTTTTCTAAGGAATAAATATTACATTAATATAGACAAAGGAAGTTGTATTTATTTTGTCTAAAAAAGATGTTTCAAATAGTTGTTGTGAAATATTGATTTTATATGACATTTCTCTTAGTCTAAATTTAATTGTTTTAAATTTTAGTACAGGAATGGGCAAACTTTTCTCACTGTGGCCACACACATTTCTGTAGGTACCTAATGAGCCACATATATGTGTTTTTATTTTTCATTACATGATGTATTCACAGTAGATGAAAATATTGTAATCATGCTGAAAACTGAGTTTCTATTTTGAATGAATTTTCATGAAATAAAGCTTTTAAAATCCATTTCAGGCAACTTTAGGATGGCATTCATTGCCATATGTGTGTTGTATATGTATTTATTCATACGTTTATAATCAGTCACATACTTAGGGACTTGTCATATGCCACTAAACATTCACTATTTGTTTATATAATGTAATATTTTTATGGTAAAATGTGTACTTGTGCAGGGTTTGCCTACTTTTGTTTTAGTGACAGATTTTAAGAATTAAAAATGGGAAACGGAGAAATAGAGGTTTACGGTTGTAGTGTTTTGTAAAATGGCAGACATGTTTGTGCACTCCAGAAAAAACTAAAATTTATTCGTAAGGCTGTTTTTAGATCATGCTCTGATAGCTGAGGAATTTAATTAGTGCACTGATGTAATGGCGATCGACAATTCCTAGAAATATTTGCTAATTACAAATGTTTCTAGATAAGAGACGTTACCTTATTGGTCAGTGCATTGATTGATCGTTGCAGTTGTCAGAGAGCGATAAGAAGACTGGGTAACATCTAGCAGTGTAACATAGAGAGAGCAATCAAGCAGTATTGAGTAAGCAGTATTTAAGTAAAGATATCTCGCGTCAGTGCTGGTGGTTAATGATCAGCACCTTGTGGAAATGTAGTTCATGGGTGTAGCTGAAAGAGACCGCAGCGGAGATATTGAGAGCATTCATTGGAGAGCTTCATTGCAGACCAATTCATTGGAGAGCTTCATTGCAGACCAATTCGTTTGGAGAGCTTCATTGCAGACCAATTCGTTGGGGAGCATTCATTGCAGACCAATTCAGTGGAGAGATTGCAGACCAATTCATTGGAGAGCATTCATTGCAGACCAATTCGTTGGAGAGCATTCATTGCAGACCAATTCATTGGAGAGCATTCGTTGCAGACCAATTCGTTGGAGAGCACTCGTTGGAAAAGAACAGCGTGGGAATTGTATAACATTATTTGCTGACCGCAGAGTATGACTTGCAGTTATAACATTGGCACAGTCGTAAGTGCGGATTTAACAACGGTCATGTGACAAATGTGGATCAAACTTGTAAAAATAATTCAAATGTTAACGTCTGAATTAAAGAATAAAAACTATTATTATAAACAATATAAATTTATAGATGCATAACCTTTTTGTTACTGATTATTTTTTAGAATTTACAAACCCTTTAAAAAAGGCTATATTTATGTGTATTTATATTTATGTACAACATAAGTACTCATGTGCATAGTAAGAATTTTATTATACAATGCTAATGCATTCACTGCTAAACCTATAACCTGATTTTAAATATAGAATGAATAAATTTAATCAGACTTATGTTTTTTTTTTTTAAGATAAATGGCTCTTAACCAGTACAGAGTCTAGTTAATACGTATGCAAATAGGTATCTAGCTATTCTTAATTAAAATTAAAAAATTTTTTCAAACTCTCAACACTTGGCATTTGACAAGACAAGATTATTGCCTTTTTATTCACTGCTTCTCTATGAGGGGACATGGAAAAATCTTTTACCCTGAAATAAATTATTAAAAATATATTTTAGCTCATTAAGATATATATAATATACAAATAAGCAAGTAAATAATAATTATGGTGGGATAAAATAAGCATAAACGAAATTTATTACTCTGCTAAGTCAGGATTTTGATAGTGAGTATCTTTGTCAAAGCACGACTGAGTGGGAGTTAGCAAAATGTATCGGCATTTCCACCAGTTAAAAGTGTACCTTGTATTTTCTTTTGCAATATTTTATTCCACCCAGTTACTATGAGGTTTTAACCTATATACCATATTATTCTATTTATCAAACGTTACATACTGTTAAAAATGGTTTACGATTTTTAGTATGACTAAATCGCATTCCCTCTTACAAATAAATCAGTAGCAAAGTATCTGGATAATACAATATTTCTGGTCAACCAAGCCCCAGATAATATTATTTTATATTCTACTTTTCTACAATATCAAAAGTGTATCTAAATAAAAAAAACCCGTGACAGCTTTTTTTTCACAGGCACCAGTATTCGATGGATCATTTCATTGAATACACTGTTCCAAAGTTAATTAATTCAGAATTCTCTTTCTTTTTTAGGAGATCCCTCCCTATGCTTATATAGAAAAATAATTAAGCATACTAACATTCTTTTATTCAGGAAATTAAAGGGCGGAGATTGCTGAATTTTACTTTTAAAGTAGTATTTAATAAACAAGAAATAATAATCAAAATACAAATTATTCATTCATACACACCCATATTAAACAATACTAACATATACATAGTTCATTATTAAGAATAAATATGAATAAAATGTTATAAACTACAAAATTAATCTTGGATATTAATAGTAATCATAATTATTAAACAGTGAAATTAGTTTATTAAGAGTTTGTATATATTTTGTTTAAAAGTTAAATCAATATAAAGAGCTCACATCCATTTTACTGGTAATATTTCTTTTAATATACATGCCATGTCCATGCATTTTAGATTTCTTATACACAATTCTTTTATTCATGATTTCTGGGAGATGTTTTCTAATCAGCTTGCTAGGGTTCTTGGTGTGATATAGGCAAAGCAGCTCGAATCAAGTTATCATCTTGATAGCAGAATAGGAAGAAGGCATTGACGACCATATCTGAAGACTTAACAACATATTGGTCAGTGGCTTTCACCAAAGCTAAAGGCAGCTACATGGTAAATTATATTGTATCTCTATATGGATCTTTTCTATGCAATTTTTCACTAGACAATGCATGCTGCAACTCCAATAGCAGCAAAAGCAGGATAGCAAACATTGCTTTATATAACTAAATAGTAGCACAATCACAAGAAAGAAAGAGAGACTAACTCACAAAAGTTCTCAGGATCACTTTTTATATACTATAGCCCATCTCCCACATATGTACCTTGTCACACATTTCTTTTCTTCTTTCTTTAGAACATTAATGCCCTACAAATCTTATTTTCTTATAAGTTATTTCAAAATTAATTATAAGTAAAATATATAATTTTCTTATGTTATAAATATATCACTCATTTCAGGCTGCAAAAATAGTATACTCGGCAACCAACAAAATGTATTTTACAAGAAAAAAACTGTTTACTACATTCAATTTATTTATACAATATTTCTACATTTTCATTTATTCTTAAGTTTCTAATTCTACTAATCCTCTAATTATCCTTGCTATTGATCGTAGGTAAATACGTAGATTACATCTTTTTTAGGTAAATGGATTTTAACCAGTACAGTGGTTTATTTAATATGTATACAAATAGGTATCTAGCTATTCTTAAGTAAAATAAGAAAAAAATTTTCAAACCCTCAACATTCGGCATTTGGCAAGGCTGAAGATTAATGTCTTTTTCTTTACTGTTTCTCTATGATGGGATATGGAAAAACTTTTAACCTGAAATAAATTATTAAAAATATATTTTACTTTATTAAGATATATATATTAATTCTTTTTTTATTTTCTAGTTAAAAGTTAAAATTTTTCTTTACTTCAGGGTACTAGAGATTATCTAGAGCAGCGGTGGTGAACCTATGACATTATCTAGAGCAGCGGTGGTGAACTTATGATATGCATGTCACAGGTGGCACATATGAAAATTTTTCTAGCACATTATCGATTTTCAAATTGTATCCTCATTTTACAATGAAAAATGCAAGATTTCCAAAATTGAAGGTGCCATCTAGCCATAGAATAGCAAATTTGAACAAACGGCTGAACAAAAATTTCTGAATAATAAGGGTGTAATTGTGATATGGTAGGAACTTTATATTCAAAGGGGGGAAAATTCACACAGACAAAGAATGCATGCATGCACACAAATAACATATTCTCAGAAAATGAGACTGAAGATTCATGTGGCAAGTACATAAATTATGTTATGTGACAGAAGTTTTTTTTAATTGGTATTTTGTCCATAATTTAGCAAGTTGCTTCAATTTTTGTTGTTTAATTCACATGCATCAGATTATTCTTTCATAAGTTTTATATTTATAATAATCTCTCAGCTTTATAGCTATTAATTGAACACCACTAAATTTGCTTATTTTGTGTCCTGATTATACTTTACGATATGACATGAGTTGGGACATGTCAATACAGACAGTGTGTGCACAGTTGAGTTTGAAATTGGGTTGTGACAAGAATAATAATATTGCACCTGTGAACTGTGTAATACTATTGCTCTGTAGCTAAATTTTAAAGGTAATTAATTTAAACATACATTAAAGTGAAGATTTTTGAAATATTTAAAGAAATATTTTCATTATCAATTTTCGTAAATTTCTTCTGGTTTTGCCCAAGATGGCTAGTGAAAATAAAAAACACAAACTACTATTAAAAACAAGCAGCAGAGAATTCCAAAGTTGGTGGACTCAAGAGTATGAAATGATTAATAAAGGAAATAAAGTGGTGTGTGCTTTATGTTCCAGGACAGTTGTATGCAGGACATCCTCAGTAAAATGGCATTATGAGACCAATCATAAGCTGCTTCTTGAGAAACACAAGAAACAACAAAAGAAATTTATTGCTCAGGTAATTAAAAACAAGAATATGCAGTCAGTATCTTTAATAAAATTTATCAGCAGTTCTTCAAATATAACCACTTCTAGTTTTGTTGTCTCCAATATAATTGCTAAATGTGGAAAACCTTTTAGTGACAGGAAATATGTGAAGGAAACATGGTTGAAATGTGCACCTGTTCTCTTTGAAGACTTTGAAAACAAGGAAAAGATTATTCAGAGAATAAAGGATTTGCCTTTGGCTAGGAACATGGTAAAAGACAGAATTCTGGACATGGCTAAAAATATAACTTATCAGCAAAAAATGGATATAAATTCTTCTGACTTTGTGTCTCTCTGTCTTGATGAAAGTACTGATATAACTGGATCAGCTCATTTGGCAATTTTCATTCGTTATTGTGTTGGGAATCATATTAAAGAGGAATTGATTAATATAACATTGTTAGCAACAACAACAAAAGGGGTGGATATTTGCAATGCAGTTGTAAATGCACTTACAGAAAAAGAAATTGATTTAAACAAAATTGTTTCGATTACTACTGATGGTCCTTGTAGTATGATTGGAAAGGAAAATGGTTTCCTCAATTTATTCACCAAACAAATTGGTCTTTCAGTTTTTGGTTTTCACTGTATTATACACCAGCAGGTTTTATGTGCCAAGACTAGTTTCAGGTCTTTGGAAAATGTTATGAGTGATGTAACAAAAGTGATGAATTTTATATCTGCACACACTTTAAATAAAAGAAAATTTTTGGAATTACTACATGAAGAAAACTCGGTCTATAATGGTTTACTTATGTACAATAATGTTTGATAGTTAAGTCACGGAAAAGTTCTCCAAAGATTCGTGGACTGTTTAGATGAAATTAGACTTTTTTTTTCATAATGAAAAAATTATGGAAAAATATAGTCGGTTACTGGATGTCGAATGGCTTTGCAAATTAATGTTTTTCACTGACTTATGCTCACATTTGAGTGAATTAAATGTTAAGTTGCAAGGTATTAATAAGACAGTTATTGTTATGTTCGATTTAATTGAAGCATTTGCAGTTAAATTGCAAGTTTTCAACCATGATGTTATTTCTAACACATTTAGGTATTTCTCAAATACAAAAAAATTCTTCTTAGATTTAAAAACTCATGAAAAACCAGATAGAGTTAAAATAATACAAGAATTTTCTGCAGTAATTCAGGTGATAAGCAATGAATTTTTTTCAAGGTTTCAAGATTTCAGGCAATTTGCAGAAACATCAAAATTTATTTTATATCCTGATACCATCGGACTAGATAAACTCAGTATAGAGATTTTTGATTGGCTCAACTTCGAAGATTTAGAAATGCAATTAATTGATTTTCAGTCTAGTTCCATATGGAAACAAAAATTTGTCGATTTAAGAAAGGACTTGGAAGCAATTGAAAATGATCGGTTATTGGACACAATTAAAAAGTATGCAGAATATGAAATAAGAAGAACTTGGAATGCCATTCCCGAAACCTATAACTGTTTAAAAAAACTAGCAACTGCTGCTGTCTATTTTCTCAACTTATGCTTGTGAGTTGTTATTTTCTGAAATAAATTTTATAAAAGATAGTTATAGAAATAAGCTGACTGATGAATCCAGCACAGCATGTGCATTGCTTAAAGTTACGACTTATGAACCCAATATACAACATTTGGCATCCAAAGTACAACAACAAAAATCTCATTAATAAAAGTTATAATTAGTATTGACTTTTATATGGCAAAATGTATTGTATACAATTATTTTGTGAATTTTTAAGTCAACTCCTTAATTTAATTTAATAAAATTTTATAACAATTAAATTTTTACTGTTTATTTCCTACTAAGAATTTCCTAGCATGCCAGAGGTTGGACAAAAAATAATAATTGTAATATTTGGTATGTGCATATAAAAAGGTTCACCACCATTGATCTAGAGTATAAAGTAAAATAAATAAAATCTTCATATTCTTTTTTTAAATTTAAGAATATTGAAAATTTAGAATAAATTGCAAGTTTGAAAGAATAGACTAAAAATAAAATTATAGATCAATGCAAATAGCAGATCCCACTTTTGTCTTGTAAAATCTCAATGTAAAAACATTTATTATTTATTATTATTATGAAATATCATCTGAATGGCATTGATTCTTGGTGATCATATAAATAGAAATATCATCTATTTGCTTTGTTCAGGCTGCTTAAAATTCTTTCATTATTGTAGTGATGGATTTCATCAAACTCACTGAAGGTCATTTCAAGAATTGTGTTTTGTGATGAATTAGATTATCTCATGATATGATAAAAATAGAACAATTTCAACATGGTTATTTGTACTTTAAGTAAGAGTTCAGATATTACAGATGTAATCTTTTCACTTATTCACTTAATTACTTTTTTTCACTTTCCATGAAATTTTTGAGTTTTTGTCAGAACCATAATTCAAATGTATCAATACTTCGTCTATCCTTTTTCAGTTTCCAATATTCACATCCATAGAGTCACAAAAATTATCATATTATAAACAAATCCAATATTAGTTTATATGACTCATAATTAGAGAGCTAAATAGTTACTACAACATATACATGTTAAATGTATTTAATTTCTTCTTCTCTATTCTCCATTATATCTGTTTATAAAAGCAATTCCATCTTATTTCTGTCCAAAAAAAAAACAGGTGAGAGGTAATAAGTTAATGTAAAAAAAAAAGTCATTCTATATTTTGTTTTCTGGGGATTTTATGCACGAGTCTTCTGGTATCCATTGATTACTCTGGCTTGCACTGAGTGGCAATACATATAGAGAGTTTTGCCGGTTTTAATAACAGTTATAAGCAAGCATAAGAAATGGTGATCATGTGATGTTTATTAACTTCCATATTTCTCCTTTATTTCATAAATAATTTCATATAAATAAAGATACAATAAAAGACAAATAACCACCAAGATGCATATAAAACTATGTCACTTAAATTTCTTTATACATGTTAAATATTAGCTCAGAAATAATAAAAAAATAGAGATTTCATAATGCAAAAAATAATTCAGCAGTCATATATATTAGGGTAGTAAATGATTATCATAGAGAAGTAATTGATATATATTGTTTACTGTAACTGTAGATTATAATTTATTAAGTTACATTCTAGTGAGATAAACTTTTTGATTTTAATAATTGTTTTTCTTTTTCTTTTTTAGGAGATCCAGAGAACAATGCAAGCTCAGTAACAGATGTTTCGTTTTCTTTTATTACCGATTGTTTAAATGGCGGGAAACTTTTTTCTTTATTATAAATTGCAAACAGCTTATTTGTTATTCTTTTCAAGACTATCAGAATTTTTTAAATATGTAGATCGATCAAATGGGGGGGGGGGGACAGTTTACATCATTTTCCGACATTTATTCAGTTGTTTATGTATTGTTTATATTTACATTAATGTAACAAATTGATTTTTTTTATTACAGTACTATTTTTAATTAAAAACTAATAAAAATAAGCTTATCCTTATTAGTAAATTTGTTGTATTTCATGTTTATTAATTATCATTAACTAAAAGTAATACTGATAAAATATCATTAATTGGAAATTCTGTTTTCTAGGTCAATTCAGATTAGTGAATTTTTTAGATTTCAAGAATAAGTCTTTTACTCTTTCATTAAAAGTCCAATCAATGTTAACAACATAGATAAACGCTAATTTTACTGTATATAGTTTTGTTTATATAAAAATACTTTCCAGATATCGTATAAATTTGGGTCCTCCTGTACTATACAGTTTATCCACTTAGTGGAGCTATGTAATATTTATGGTTGACAGATTTCTCTGGGCATTGTGGCGGAGAGATTCCTGACTTTGATAAAGGAGAAGTCATAGTGCATCACATCACATCACACCAAAAGAAAAAGGAATTAACAAAAAATAAAATATCTGCTTTTATTTTTGAATTTATGATGCAAGTGTATATTTAAGAAAATGAAGCAAATAATATATTTTTCAATAAAAAATATATATTAAGTAAAAGAAAGCAAAAGATGATCTGCTGACAAGACAAAATGTGTATGAAATAATAAAAAGTTAATATTTAATATACTTTTGGAGCCATAAATTCAATAATAAATGCAGATATTTTTTATTTATTCCAATTTTACAGTATCATCTTCTAATTTTAGTAATTATTATTTTTGTTTGCTGAAATGTGATTCAATTTAATGTTAGATTTTAATTAGACCATCATAACTAATTTTGCTTTTGGAATTTCATTTGGCCTTTGATTAATTATCTATTGTTTTTGATTAAAATAGTGCTTGGATTAACTTTTCTTCTTTTCGTTTTTTTTTTAATACACATTTGTTCATGGACTACTTTTATGTATTTTTATTGTACACAAACTTACTTAATAAAAGCATTAAATTAAATTACATTATAGCAAGCAAAACAAAAAACAAACAAATAAGTAATCATAGAAAATGACACTTGATACTATAAAATTGCAGTCAATAAAAAATAAAATATATGCATTTATTGTTGAAATTACAGCTGCATAAGATTGTTAAATATTAATCTTTCGTTTATTTTTATTTCATGCACATTTTGCTGATGGGTTACCTTTTATTTTGTTTTATTTAATACACATTTTTCGTTGCAAAATATATTATTTTCGTATTTTATTTAATAAATATTTGTGACCATAAATTCAAAATTAAATGTAGATATTTTATTTTTTATTGAATATATATTTTTAGCTCAATACTAAGACCATGAAGATCAATTAAGTAGATAGACTATAGACTATAAAAGCATCTAAATTCATTAATTAATAACAATATGAAATTTTACAATGCAGTACAGTATAATTTATTTTATCTTCGAAATTTTTTTGGATAATAGATGCTTTTGGATATAGGTATTTAGATTAACGCTGCTGTATCTGCAATGTACTGCTGCTGATTTTACCAAGTTAAAAAATAGAGAATTTCATCATAGGAAAATAACTACTTCACCTAAGTTAGCTGTATATATAGCTGCTATTTTACCTGACTATTGTTTGGATGTGAAACTTGGATGCCCTCTCAGCTCAAGATAAAAACATATGTGATACTATTGAGTCCAATATTGTAAAACCACATTTTCAGTGAATTATACATGTAAAGTGAATGGACAATGGAAGACATCTAAAAAGATGTTTTATAGTGAATTTGAATATGGCTTTTGTAGGAGAGATAGATCTCATCTGCATGATAAGAATTATCTCAAAGACATTCTAGAAAAGTGCAACATCAATTGCTTTCATTAGGAAAACATGGCAGAGACTAGAATATGTTGGAGATATACAATTAGACTTGGTACTGAAGTATTTCAGAAAGAGAAGTTTCCTACTGAGGAAACTACAAGACAACATCATAAATTAACAAGTAAACAGAAATTTGGACCATCATGTTCTATATGTAGATGTATTTGTAGTTCATAGATTGGATTGTATAGCCACTGCAAAACTCATTTAGGGTAGTTTTTTTGGAATTGGAATAACCATACTCTTTTTTGAGTGATTGTTTGTTATTATTATTATCTGTAATTCAATATTCTTTAATATACAGTCAACGAATTGTTTAATATATTTTTGATGAATTCTTTAAATGTATTTTAAGTAACAGCATATTAATTTAATACTATAACTTTACTTTTAAAATTAAAACTTTATTTGCACCTTAGAGTAGATACAAAAAAACAACAATGATAGTATAAAATTATGCCAATAAGAATGTTTCAATGTATACATATAAATATGGTATGCAAAACTATGTATATAGAAAAATCAAAAGTTGTATTAGATCAATAACATGGTTTCAAGAGCTGCATAAGAAAATTATGATAGGTAATTAATGTAAGTATGAAAGAAACATAAATAAATATAAATAAAATCAAAGATTACACTAATGCCTTAAGGCAGTGCATTATATGCATAATTAGCTAGGAATATAAAGTAAGTGAAACCTATATATAAGGTTTGTAAATTCCATTGATTAATGACTATCCTGACCCAAAGAGTATTGAGGACTATAACAATATTTACAAGTTGATATAGGTAAATTAATTATACAGAATGGAATTAATGCAAAGTTTATGTATTAAATATATAGGATGTATGAAAGATCTACATAGTTAAAGTTTAGATTATTCTTAGGTGAAAGATGGGATATATTATTTATTCAGTGGATGGGAGAAAGTTCAAGTTTTAGGCCTAGAAATACATGAATTAAGTCTCTAGCCTCATCTGGCTCCAGGTTTGGTCAATTAGCCAAGGCTGACAAGTTCGTTTATCCTCATCTTTTATCTTGTAGAGGGATTTGAAAAATCGATTAACCATTGAGTCATCACAGCCATGATCAAATATCATGCTACATCTGGTGGTCCAAATTGAGAAGTTAATGAAAGTGGCCAGTCTTATTGTTCCGAATTGACCCTTTTTAATTGTGGCCTTAAGAGAAATGTTAGCTGGGTCATTGCCATTTATCCGGTCTAATGCTATATTACAGAGATAAGTCCATGAATCACATTGATCCAGAATGTGGTCAATGGACTCCTCCTGTTTGTTACATAGGGGACAAAAGGGGTTGATGTTGTAACCCCTTTGGTAGTGGAGAAAGGCCCCAGTGGGGAGTGCTCTAAGGATTATTTTTATTAAAAAATCACCAAATTTAGGACTCAGTTTGATGAATTTTGTTAATTTGGAAAAATTGAGAGATTCCTATTGGGAGTATATTAACGGATTTAGTTTTTCTGGGCAACATTAATCGATAAACTTCCCAATATGATAATTCCCCTGAAAAAGGGAACCCAATGACTGGAAGTTTTGAATAATCACCGTAACTTGCTTTTTAGCCAAATGCTTCTCCATCTATGTGGAGGTCGATCGGTAGGCTCTACCTTTTCCATGGGGAAGGGCCATTCCATATTGGGATTATCCTTAAAAATCTTGAATAGTATATTATGAGTTCATTGGAGGTAAAAAATCTTCAGCGAGTGAAGGCTAAGGCCATTAAGAAGCTTGGGTTTTTGTAATACATTGAGGCTGATGATGGGAGTCTTGCCTCCCCAGCAAAGTTTTCTGCATAAGGTTTCAATTTTTTGGATAAACTTGCCCATGGGGGAAAATCCTGCTAGATAATATGTTATTTTGGGCAATACTATAGCATTAAGTAGTGCTACCTTTCCCAACAAGGACAGGTAGACTTTAGATAGTGATGTTATTGTAGAATTGACCTTAGCTAATAAGGAAGCTTTGAGTTCCCTTCTCATAATGGATGGGGATGGGGGGAAGCTGAGAAATTTCTGAGGGAGGCTTCAAACTCACCTGGTATTTGCTTGTCTGATAGAATTGACCATATGGCTGATTTTGCTCTGTTTACTCTGAGACCAAATTTGTGAGAAAATTGGTCCAGGAGTTCCTCAAGCCTAGTGAACTCATCCCAAGATGAGATGAACACCAGCACATCATCCATGTAGGAAATATGGCGAATGTTCTCCCTCAGCATAGGGATGGCTATCCCAGGAAAGACAGCCTCAATGCTTAGCAGTAATGGGTTCACATAGGCTGTGAAGAGGAGAGTACTTAGTGGTGCACCCTGAGGAATGGAAATACAGGGCTGAAATCCTGAAGCCACTCTATCATTGAGAGAAAATACCTCCCGATTGTGAAGTAGGTTCTCTATCATCTGGAAGTATGCTGAGGGCACTTGGAGTTCCTCCAGTACACTAAGTAATACTTAGATCCTGATGCAATCAAAGGCCCAGCAAAGTCGAGTTGAACTGCCATCGGTTGGGACATTCTTCTCCTGCGAACATGATCTATGAGAAGGCGAAAGTGACTGACAGCATCGGAAGTTGAGCTCCCCTTCTTGGCAAATTGGTATGAGGATAACTGGTCTATGATGTTGTCTTGGATATCCTCTTTAATTAGGCCCTCGATTGTCTTCACTAGTAAGGGCAACCTCGAGATGGGACGGAGGTTGTCCAATTGATGTGAGGCTTCCCATTTCTTAATAAGGGGAACCATGGCAATCAGACACATTCCATCGATTTCTTGGGTGCCTTTGGCCAGAAGGTCAATCATTCCTTTGATGATCAGGATGGTGAAGGCATGAAGGTGTATGAGTACAAACTTGGGAATACCATGTAGGCCAGGATGAGTTCTATCTGGGAATGATCTTAATTGTAATAGGATTCTAGTTTCAGTGAACTTATGTGGAGCTGATTCCCTACTGATTAAAGACCTATGTGAATTAATTATTCCCAGAGGCTGGAATTTTCTGTAGTAAAATTCACGAACTTTGGCCAACATGGAAGAACCAGAGTATTCGTTGCCCTGTACCTCAATTGACCTAGGGGCCCTAGACCTTTTTCCAGAGCCCAGGGCCCAAAATAATATAACTTGTATTAAAAAAAGGCTACTAAATACAAACATTTTTGAAGATATATAATAAAATCAATATTTTACAGCCAAATAAACTATTTAAAAAATGCAAATGTTTAAAATAATTTATAAATCATATAGATAATCTGACTGTATTTTTTAAAAATATTTTGCTTATTATAAAAGCAACATCCAAAATACTTTCGACAATTTTTGATTTCTATTATTTTGGGCATATTTTTTGCAGCATTATCTTTTGACTAATAGAATTTGAAAATATTATACAAAACAAAAAAAAAGGGGGAGAAAAAAAAACCCCACCCCCCCCCCCCTGCGCGTCTTTTTTTTGGTTTTTAAAAAATAATTTTTAATTTTAAATATATATTTTTATAAATAAAATGTTAAAATCCATAAGTTATTTATTTCAAATTTCTTATAAATATTCAAAATGATTATTATTATTTTCAAGATATGACATTTGAAAGAGCATTGATATAAATATATTGATAGGCACAAATAATAATAAAAAATAAGCTTTCAAACAAACTAAAAATGATATTTTTATTTGTGAAAAACAATAGTGGAATTAAGAATATTATTACAACAGTCTTTTAGAATAAGATTCTTAAGTGTACAAAGCAATGGTAAAACTAAAAAGGCAAAGAATAAGGATTTATAATTTCACATCTACATTCTTGTAATTATTCATAAAGAAATTTTATATATATATAAATATACCCAATTTGCATATTTGCTTTCATTTAAGGGGGGGAGAGAACATATGAATATTGATTTGCATCGCAAAAAATAAAGGAAAAATACAAATCATAAACTAAACAATGGCCATTCTTATTCAAAAGAAGGCATATGACTTTATTGCTTAGAAGTCATAAGAAGTTTGAGCACCAGAATCGATCCTGAGACCTTACAATCTCAAGTCCAATGCTCTACCAACTGTGCCAAACCACACAAACTATTCTTATTCAAATGTAGATTTACATATTTTAGATAAAAATTAATATAATTGAATGCAAGAATAAAGTAGTTTGTTCAGAATCTATATCTTGATTTAAAAATGCAAAAGTGTTTATCATTAAAAAAGCAAAACAAAAATCCATAAGAAATTAAATGCTTATATGCATTTGTCCAAAAGAAAAAAAAATTGTAAATAATAAAATAAGTAATCCATAAAACATGGAAATGATGGTTAATAAATATTCAAATTATGATTTCAAAGGTCACATACTAAAACATGAAACTTATTGCTCCTTACATTTTTAAAGAATATAGATTCACTGTTTTTAATTTAGTTCTTTCCGTTGTTTTTTTTTCTAAAATTAACTAAAAAATTTGATCTCTATTGCCATTTGAGAACGAGAGACCATCAATTATTCAATGTTAAATTGAAAATTTTCATCACTCCTTAAAAAAAAAGTCAATTGTTTATTTTGAAAGTACTAATGAGAAAATGTTTATTAACTTTGTTGCTATATTATAATCAATTACATTTGATACATTTAATTGTAATTTAAATTGTTATGGATTATCTTTTTTTTTATTGCTTACAATTTTTTTTTGTTTTGCAATTCAATTTTTTTGGAGAAATAAATGCATACTGTACATTTAATTCCTTTATTGATTTTTTTTCTCATAAGTACATAGATCACATATTATAACAATACCAAAAAAATGAACTGATCAATATACAGGTCTCATATTTAAAAATAATATAATTGATTAGTAAATATATAAAGCTAATTTTTATTAAAATTAAAAAAAAAAAATACATTTTACTAAAAAGTATGTAAAAATGTGCATTCATTAATTTGAAGAAAATAGCTTTTTAACAATTGCAACTATAATTGCTAAGCACAGTTATATTCATAAGAGTTATTAACAAATGACTTATACATATACAACACATACAAATAAATAAATATGAACTATATTGAGTTTAAAAATGAGAAACAAATTTAAAACTGCAACTATAAGATGATCCTATAGTTTTAAAATGCAGCAGTAAATAAATATCGCATGTACATTGGATGTTTTGATTGAATAAAAAATTTCTTTTGATAATTTCACAGTAGTAGAAGGACAGACTCTAAAACTCAATATCTATATATTTCATATCAACTGTCATTTTTAATATCTGAAGTTTATATGAATTCCCAAGCAACAAATCACTTGATTATTTTTATTGTTCATTTACACATGATTGTTTATAGATGTTTTGACAAATAGAATTATCTTTTTAAAATGATCTCATGGGAAAAACTATTAAAAACAAATTAGATTGCCAATATATTTTTGTGGCAAACATTTACAAAATAATTCATTTTGTTAAAATATTAAACAATCCAGAATATTAAAGATTAAGAAAACACATCATTATATAATAAATAATAAAACAACCACTTATAAAAGAATATGGTTCTTAATGTCCAAAAAAAAAACCAGAGAGAGAAAAAAAACTAGTCTAGAAATGAGTTTTGTAATGACTGTACAAAACAATTTATGAAATACAAATTCATCCATGTATAGAACATACTGGTTCATTTTTCCATCCACATGATATTTTATGATGTTGTCTTTTAGTTTTTTTAGCAGAATTTCTGAAATATTTCAACAACATGTCTAATTCTAGCTTTACAATGTATTCTATTCTCTGTCATATCTTCCCAATGGAAACAATTATTATTGCATTTCTTTAGATTGACTTTGAGATAATCCTTTTAACACAGATGGAATCGATCTCTCTCATAACATCCATGCTCAAGTTCACCATAAAACACCCTTTTATGATGTCTTCCATTGTTCCATTCATGTTACATGTCTAATCTAATGAAGGTGTGATTTTACAATAGTGGATTCAATAGTATCACATCCAGAAAATTGAAGAACATATTGATTGCCTTTATAACCTTGCCATTGTGCACTAATACACAGCTGAAGAGAAGTTTATTCTTTATAATTGAAATATCAAAATAATGTTGAGTGCTTTCAGGAGTTACACTATTCTCATAATCATATATGGATTCATTATAAAGTGATGGAGTGAGGGTGTGTGTCACTATATATATATATATATATATAGTAAAAATTTGACACACTTCTCACTCCATCACTTTATAACTGAACCCAGCTATGAGTATGAGAGTAATGTAACTTGAAAGCCCTCAACATTATTTTGATATTTCCAATTATAAAGAATACATTTATCTTCAGCTACATATTAATGCACATCTTAACCCATTACTTGCTGTGAAGTAGAAGTATAAATTATCATGAACATCCTTAAGTGAAACTTTTTAATGATTTTATATTGTGCTCACAGTATCCAAGTTTTACTTCTATGTAATAAATTTGGCAAAATAACAAGTCTAAATACAGCTTAGTTGCAGTATTTACTTCCCTGTGATGAAATATTTTATCATATTAACTTATTAAAAGCAACTTCAGTACATTGGGGTCTGGGTTGCATCTCAGCATCTAAGTTCATCTTTCTATTTATAAAACTACTAAGATATTTAAATTGGATTACATTCTCAAATTGGTAAGCAATTGCAGTAGTTACTTCCCTGTGATGAAATATTTTATCATATTAACATATTAAAAGCAACTTCAGTACATTGGGGTCTGTGTTGCATCTCAGCATCTAAGTTCATCTTTCCATTTATAAAACTACTAAGATATTTAAATTGGATTACATTCTCAAATTGGTAAGCATACAAACTAAAACTTGGTGAGGATTTTTCTTCTATCATAGACTGATAAGAATTTGAGTTCTTTCAATATTGGTTATTAAATCAAGATCTTTATATGCTGCATTCAAAACATTAATAATATTCTGTAAATAGTGGTTTTGAGCTCACAAAAATTATAATTATCAGTTTATTATAAATCCAGAATCCAAGAAGATAAGGTTCTTGTTTTTTGCTTTTAATTGATCCAAATTAAATAAAAATTTTGGCATCAAACCTATATTGTATCTGAATTCTTGTTAAAACCACCTATAAACAATTTTAGTCTACTGTTATAAAAATTGAAAACAATATTGTACTAAGTATACACCATTGTTTAACACCAGGTTTTATGCCTCAGATTTTCCATTTGCAGTAGTAACATTTTCTCTCATTCCACCATATATAGAAACTGTATAATTTAAATAAATTTTGGTGGATAACTTACTAAGTTTAAACAATGCCATGGATCTGCCCCATTAATTAAAGCAATATGTAGATCATTTCATTTAAATCCCCTAACACTTTTCTTTTACTTGCCTAGAAATAAACATTATTTCTACAATGCATTTTGATTTTTTAAAACATATGAGTGTGTGTGCTCAAATTAATCAATGATTAATTTTAATAAATAATTACCAGTCATTATAGTTTTTGAAATACTAATTGATATAAATGCTATGTATACATATTATATACAGTATATTCATATTATATATCCACATCTAAAGTAAAGAGAATTGATATACATTTATGCATATACAATTTAAAAACAAGCAACTATAAATAACTTTAATAAGAGATTGTCAAATCATATAGTACCATAATAAAATAGGCTTTAACCTTATATCCCACCAGAGCAATGACAGTATTATATAAAAAAGAATGAAACATCTTTCATCTATAAACCACAATCTCATTTGCAGCATCACAATAATTGTAATTATACTATAATGACCACAGCTTTCTATGAATAACTAGTTGCAAAATAGTCCATTTTAAAGAGTGAGAAATGTCAATTCATATTCCAAAATAATAACGCTGTTAAAAATAAATTTAGGTTGTGTTACATGTTATCTTGTTTTATTGCATTATTGTTTTAAATATAACATAGTTTTACGTTTATATTAAAGAACTTTTATAATTTGAAACAAATTTATCATTGTTATATCATTACTAACCATCATAAATAAGTACTGTATACCCAAATAAAGTTAATTTAACACTAACAGTTCTAATTTTAGAAAGAAAAAAAAACTTTATAAAAAGACAAGTCTATACAAACCAAACCATAAATAGATTCACATATATATTATATTGTGATCATTTATTTTATATGATATACTGTAATTCTGCCTTTATTTCCTTCTGCTATTTTTTTTAATAAAAGATTTCAGTTGTTTGCCTAAATGCAGTTTTCTATTGTATTCTATTCTCAACCATATTCTCTCAATGAATGTAAGTATTGCACTGCTTTAGACTGTTTTTGAGATCATATACTTTACTTAAAAGTTTGTTCTTCTTTGGGAAGATGTGGTTCTTACATTTATAGCTTCAATATCATCAGATATAGCAAAGTGCAGAATATAGTAATTGGTCATATCTTTTTCTTTATTTTTAGAATATTACATAACATCCTTAAAAACAAATTTTCAGTGATTTATATTATATTGATTGGTGATCCATATCTCATTGTCAACTATAAATTTAGTAAAATAATAGTCCTATCTACAGCTACTTTTATAATCCTATGATGAAATAACCTATTCCATAAACTTAATTGCAGTGACAATTCATTAAAGTCTGTTATTTATTAGCATTCAAGTCTGTCTTTTTACTAAAAAAAATTCTGAGATATTTAAACTGATTCATATAACCAAATACTGCTAACTATTTTTCTTTTATTACTGGTGGGTAAAACATGTAAGCTTTGAAACATTACTAACTCAATCAATTTATGCTTGCTTCATGAAGCTGCTTGTATATTATCTAAGAGACCACTGACTATTATAAAAATTGAAAACAAAATTGGGGTTATTATACATTTCTGTTTAAGTTTCATATCATGATACAATTGGGAAAGAATATGTATTTAACACTCGATATAATTTTAACCGTATCTTATACAAATCCAAAATATATTCAACAGTCTTATAAATTAGAGTACCAAACTATCCATATAGTAGTGCCACAAAGTTTAAGCTTTCATAATCAAAGTATGCAGGAAGGTTTTTTTATAAAATCCCTATCTAGTGCCTACTCATCTAACATCCTCAGACTAGTTTCTAATTTGTGGCTTTCATCAATGAGGAGTCTTATATTTGAGAGCACTGCACCTAGATCTCAAAATCTAATGCAACCCTCTACCCAAACTCATTTGCTTTTATAGTCATACAGATCTAAACTCAGTTCAGCTTCTGTACATTTTAGTGTTTTGGGTTTTTCAAAAACCACAGTCACTTAATAGATAAAGGGTGACTGATGGAGAATTGCATTAGATCCTAAAATCTAAGTGCAATGCTCTCAAATCCATGGCTCCTCAATGATGAAAGCCACAAGCTGGAAACTAGTCTCCATTGATTATAAAAGTTTGCACTTGGTGGCACTACTGTGTGAAGAGTTTGGTACTCTTATTAACAGCATGTGTAAGCATATGAAATGGTGATCATGGGATGTTTTTGGTATTTTTAGTCTTATAAATGCTTGTGTAAAACTGACATATTTTTTTAATTATAAAATATCCCTAAGATGCCATTATTTTGAATTTAGATGCATCCAAATAATTTTGCAAGAATTTTTTATTTAAGCATAGTTGCTTAATATAATTACCTCCACTTTAGTCACAATTAGATTATTATATCAGAGATAGGAAGACTTTTTCAGGACAAGAAATGTTACAAGTGTTCCACCACCCATCATCTATATATTGTAATAATAATTGCAAATAATGATAGCATCCCATCAGTTATCATCAATACACCTTTATAAATTGGAATTTTTTTATCCACTATTTTTTTTTCAAATGCAGTAAATATCTTCATTTTATCTTTTCTTCTTCAAAGATATTAATTGTGATCTAAATTCTTTTAACTTTTGTTTGTGTAATTTGTTTTTAATGAATAATTTTTATCAAAATTTGCATGCATGGTTTTAAAATGTTTTTTGTTTCCATTTTTGGAAGTGACACACATGCATAAGATATATACCACACGTATTTTACATTCACCAATGTGAATAAAAACCATTTTTTCCATTCTATATTGTCTTTCTTTTCTTTGCACTTGTTTCACATTCACACATTATATCCCTTTTTTAAAATATGATAAAAATACTATTTTTTATGATAAACTACTTAAAACTTAGTGCCTGTCACAACAAAAAATGCAGTTATTAGCTTCACAATTGACAGAATATTATTCAATGCTGCCAATTGTAGCTTTGCATTATAAAATGAATGTATTTGGGCTGATGAATTTGCAATTGATATATGTAATTATTGTGCACTTTGAATTGAGGCATGTATGTCATTTGACATATTCATCGGCTAGTTTACCTAACTGTACAACAGCTGTCATGAATGTGAAGAGCTGATTCTCACTTTATAATAGTTATATGTGTCAAAATATGTATTTCTTTTATATATAGCAAACTAATCGGGTATAATGTACCATCATTTATATTTTCTTTTCATTTAGGTGGTCACTCCAAATTTTTTTAGACATTTGACCATGAACAATGTCTTATGATGTACTGAGACTTTTTCTTATATGCTGACAGGAATCTCTCAGCCACTATGCCCAGAAAAACCTGTTAGTCACTTTACCTTCCCTTTCCATTTTTCACTCGTAAGTTTTTCCCATATTCTTCTCTATCCTGCTCTATCCCATTTCCACAGCATAATCTTTGTTGACTTCATGGCCTTTATAACGAAATCACCATTATCTTTTCCCAAACCAGCATAAAAACCAATAACCCATTTTCTGTATAATCACTTTGTTTATATTTATTTTTCCACAACTTCATTATTTGTACTCTTTCTGCTTTCAGGCATTTACATTCAATTAACAGATGGCTAATATTTTCTATGCCTTACTTACACAATTTTCAGACTAAATCACTCACATTTTTCCATTTATGTGTATATTCTCTTGTTGCTAAAGGTTCTGTTCAAACCTTAAACAGTAAACTGTTTTCCTTGCTATTGTCATAAATTAATTCACACTCCATATTCTGTTTTCTTCTATATATGTGTGTGTGCACTCTCCATATTAGTTCTTCATCTCTCCAACTTTTTATTATTACAACTATTCTTCTATCTCATTCCTTGCCACTATAACACTCAACAATACTCCTAACAGAATTATCCCACCTTTTGTATAAGTATACTGATATAAATTCTTTATCCAAATCGGCTGCATACCATATGACCTTTCTCATCCATCTTATTGCCTGCTCTTTACTCATAACCCTATTAAATACTATTTTGTCTATTTTCTTATTAACCATAAATTGCAATTAATTGAACATTTTCATTTTGCTTTTTACATCTCTCATATAAAAAACTTGACTATCCCATTTCTCCTTGAATTGCCTCCTTTGCCATCCAGTCAACTGCATCTAATGCATGTCTTCCTACTTCCCTTTGTACTTTTTCTAACACCCCTTTACAAATACATAATGCATCGTTACTATATTTTAACCCTGCTACTACCATTTCCTTCCATACAATTCTACCTACATCATACTTATTATACAAAAACACTGTTAATTTCTTTATCAATCCCTTCCTTTTCTTTGCTTCATTTATCAATTTTTTCTCCCATTCATCCAAACAATTTCTCTGATTACTTAAGACAATTCCCAGATAATTATACCTATTCACCACACTTCACTTAATATCCCCAATAAAAAATTATTTGTCCATATCTGGTTTATGTCAATACTGCCCTCTAGTATGCAATCTGTTTTCCAAATGAAAAAGAAAACCTTAAATAGACAACAAAAAGAAACATCTAAAGAAAAAAACAATTATTGATCTGGTAGTGTATCCATAACTATCAATAATAGACAAATTAAAGAAAATCTGCAATAAGTATAACATCAGAACAGCTTTTCAGATTTCTAACATCTTTAAAGCCTAAAAAACTTGAAATGTTGAAAAACAAAAACTGCATCAAAGAATGTAAATGTGGAAGGACATATATTGGTGAGATCAGTCCCATTGAAAAGTGATTGCAAGAAGGTAAACTGATTAGAAGAAAGAAATCAGATGTGTATAGAGTAGCAGATCATGTATATACCAATTGGAAAAATACAAAAAAATTGCATAGAGAAAAAAAAGTACAAAGAAAAAAATTAAAGTTGCTCATATGACAATGGCAAACAACCCCATAAATCAACCTAGTGTGGCTATTCAGAAAGTATGAAAGCCTCTAATTAACTTTGCTCTTAGAAAAAAGTGGAAAAATTAGGAGGAACCTCATAGATAAATATATGAAATTTCTATTGACTATACTCGGTGAGAACATAACCTTAAAATTCAGTACCCAATAATCTAAGGTCTAGGTTCGATTCCCATGCTAGTACTGTCACTGGTCAGGCCAGAAACACCCGAAGAAGAGGGGAGAATAATATCTCTCAAAATATTGTGCATATATTAACCTGTGTGTCATTATTAGTAACAGTTGAATGTATTTGGAATATTTAAATATAAAATTAAATTTTTCTAAAGACATTCAGTACTTACATTAGATGATGAAAATAGTTCAATGTATAAATACAAAAACTTCAGTTCTTTTGGTTGGTTCGCATAAGAATAACACACCAGATAATTGATATTAAATAGGACAAACATTCAATCCAAATCAAATGTTAACAAAATCTCATTTAATATGGCTAATAATTTAACTTCCCATGATAAGACTTAATTTTTAATCATTTTTAATAACATTATGAATAAACAATTATTATCAAATTTGTAAATATCAATTAGTATAATATTAACTTGCAGTTTATATCAATGACTTATCCTCCAATTACCAAATCTACTTTGCAAATACAGTTTCATTTATTTTCCTTGTTCCTTTTATGAATAGAAGATCTGATAACCAATACTAAATAAAATTATATTTCAATATATATTTTAATGATCAATTTGAGGATCTGCGGGTGTGGCTAATATCATTGAGAGAGGTGCTACTAGATTTTCAGGCTAAAATTTCTTATCTCTGTTTGTAGATGGTAAAATTCTAATGATATTTAACACAGTTTTTTATCTGATGTTTCACATACTGATATGTAGGAAATTTAAAGTTTACTAGAGAAAATATCCAACCACCACTTCCTACAGAGTCATCTGGAAGAACCTTGAGATCCTTTTACACTTTCCTATAATCTGGAAAATGGATCACTTATTATTTTATTTACAATATCATAATATTATATAATTGATAGAATGATGAGTAATGAAATAAACTTCAAGTTATAAACTAAATAAATAACAAATATTTATTAGAAATCAATAATTATTACAATGTAACATTTAACATAAAATTACTCTTCATGGTTATATTTTACAATTAATTTTCCAAATCTAAAATTCATGAAGTACATAGAATAAATAAAAGTAGTACATCAATAGGCAATAAATCTAGAATAAAATATGATATACTCACATCATGTATATAACATTTCATCTGCTTATTCCTACATACTTTCATGGACAATATCATAATAATCTATAAATAATGCACTTGGTAGTTGGTTTTATCTATAAAATAAGTCCTGTATGTGCACATAAATATTATTTTAGAACTTAATATTATAGTAGAAAAACATAACTTATATTCCAAACATGCAATTCTATGATAATCACCAACATGGATTTACCATATTTTAATTATTATCCTAATGTACAAATCATTATTAAAGATATTATAACTATCTTTAAAATATATAAGTGAGATGCATAAATCATTAATAGACTATAAATATGTTTCAATAATATAATACTGGCATGCATAAATTTCACTTATTTAATATATCAACATACAAATGATATATATATCATACTAGATACAGAATCCACTTTTAAAGTTTCTAATTACTAAATTCAAACTTATTCTCATTCAGTTAACATGATACATGCATATCCAAACATTAGCTTTAATAGGATTCCTACAAATCCCTAAAGTTTCTCCCTCAATTAATATTCTTTGGTCATAACTAAGTATTGTGATTTCAATAAATGTGATAGTATTATTTGCTGACTTTCAATAAAATGATTTCTATTTATATATCCACATTCATATTAATGCTTTAAATTGGTTTCTAAGCTTATCTAGGTGCATATTTTTACTTATTTTCTAATTAACATTTTAAAAACTAGATTATTTCATAAAATAATAATAATAAATGATTAGATTTAATTTTGAATGATGAATGATTTCTAGGGATTAAATTAATACTTCTTCTTAAATAACTCAAAATAAATAATTATATATGAAGTTTAGCCCTAGCAATTCACTCTCTCATTTTGAAACTTAAAATTAATGTGATTACAATAAAATATTTCATTAAATAAATTCAAAATCATTAATCTTAGCATATGTATAATAATCATTAAATCAAAATAAAAGAGTATTGATCAAAGAATAAATGACAAAAAAAATATTAATTCTTTTAGATGGCTATCTAAAAAGGAAAGTTCATTTTGGAATTTAAGCAAAGTTCATAAAGTCTACAAATTCAAAATGACTTTACTATGATTACCTATGATTAGTGAAGAATCTTATTATTGGACATTCAGCAAGTTTTCATGTTGATTTGTACCTCCAATTTAAATAATCATTTCTTTTACATACACTTATTTAATAGCTTTGTACAATATAAAGTTCATGGTTTTAGATCAATTATGGAGGATCCTTGGGTTTTCATGTATAATTATTTTTGTCATACAGTCGGGATTTGCATAAATTTTGGAAGATTTGTTTTGTCATGATCAGTTTACTACATAGGCAATGTTATCATTACAGTTAGTTAGGTTATAGTTGGTTAACTGCTCTTCAAAACCATTCTTATTGGAATCAGCTCTATGTCTTGGGTAAACTGAGATAAACTAGCAATGGATAAGAAAGCTTCCCAGTTTAATTGAGGTTTGTACTTGACATATAGTAGCTCACAGCTACTTTCTGATGCACAGCAAAGAAGGAGAAGACAAGCAAGAAAAATAAGATGAATTGATTTATTTTATCAGACTATTTATACTAAATTTCCATTCAAGAGAATGTTAATCTCTTAATTATTAAGGAAAACTATTGTATCAAATTTCTGGAAATTAATCAAAGATTTACAATAAAAGAACAATATGTATGTTATATATTATACATAGCAAGTATTATAATTACCATATCAGGATTAATTAGTTTCTGATAACATATACAATTTATTTTATTAGTAAATAAAGCATTTATTTTTATATGACGCTATGCATACAATTGTATACATTCAAAGATCAGCCTTTCAAGCTAATTGTGCATGCGTCTTCTGCAAGTGTTAAATAATAAATGAATACTTCACTCTACAATACAAGATATAGTATTTATGCAGGAATAAAAGGAATCTCTTATTCCTACGACTCAAATTCTTTTATAAGAGCAAATCTGAAGTACTGTTGGGTAAAGCGTGAGAGTAGAATTTATTTTATTGTTTTTTTTCTAATTTAATTATTTTATGTTAACCTTAACTAAATTGAATACATCCTATCTAATTTGAGTATAAATTTAGACATTACTTTTTTAAAAAAAAAATCTTTATCATTTTTTTAATAAGGGATTTTTTTTTTATTCTTAAAAAATGTTTTCTTAAATATTTATAAAAAAAAATTTCTTAAAAATTTAAATAAAATTTTCTATCTAAAATGGAATGTTGTTGATATGTATATATTCACAAAATTTAATTCTATTGTATAAAATCTTATTTTCTCAAATATTTAGCTGGTTTTACTACCTTGCTAGCCTTGATGTAATGTTCATTGTTAAACTAACTTCCTCCCTTGCTGTTACAAGAAATATAAATAAAATAGATATTTATATTTATTTCAATATATTAAAAAATATATTCTTGTTATTATTCCAAAGCAGCAATGGTAATATTTTTTTCTATAGATAAAATTTTATTATATTTTACAATTATTTTGGTAAATTCTATTATTTATTATATTAGGATTATTGAGATAATTATTTAAAAGGAATCATAATTTTTATATGACAAAGTGAATTTGGCATCTATTTATTGTATTTATTAATTTATCCCTTTAATAGACACTCACTTAACATCAGTCTTGAAATAAATCAATAAATATTGTTTCTTCATATATATTCTAGTTGATATTAAATTACAGATGATAATTTTGATACACATTTTGTTTTATAGATCATGCTCATTCTATTTTATATATACCTTGGCACTATCAAGGTCTTTGAACGTTCCATCATCAGATTTTCAATGAAATGGAAGGCTAAAGAGTTGTGAGTTGGAATAGTTTGAAACCTGTCCATTAAAGTATAAATATTGGCTATCTTAATATAAAGCTGAATACTGATTATATATATGTGTGAGGATAGTAATCTGGACCAACTGATGATTGCTGGTTTAGCATGAAATACGAATATTGGTGATTATTTATCTTTTCAACATGTGTGTGATCAAGTGGGTCAGCAATATGAGATGGCACTGAGAGTGGTGGGTCGTGTGAAAGTCTGAGTTCGAACCCCACACATATTACATATATAAATGCAGGTTTAAGCCTGTACAATGTATTAATTTATATAAAGTGTGTAAAAGATCTGCCCATTCCTCATATATGTGTGTATAAATGGATTATTCTCCTGTACATGAGGGGTCAGAATGACTAATATGTCAACATGGGTAGGATGACAACCTTGGCACTATCAAGGGCTTTGAACATTCCATTATCAGATTTTCAATGAAATGGAAGGCTAAAGAGTTGTGAGTTGGAATAGTTTGAAGCCTGTCCATTAAAGTATAAAGATTGGCTATCTTAATATAAAGCTGAGGATAGTAATCTGGACCAACTGATGATTGCTGGTTTAGCATGAAATATGTATATTGGTGATTATTTATCTTTTCAACACGTGTGTGATCAGGTGGGTCAGCAATATGAGATGGCACTGAGAGTGATGGGTTGTGTAAAAGTCTGAGTTCGAACCCCACAAATATTACATATATGAATGCAGTTTTAAGCCTGTACAATGTATTATTTTATATATTGTAAATATAACTAAATGTAATATGTGAACATTACTTGATGTAAACTTTTAAAGACCTGAAATAGCACTTTTCTTATAAGTAAAGGAGTAGTCAAAATTTAAGATTAGATTGATGTAGCTGCTTTTAATGAAATATGCCTTATAAAAAGTTTTATCAAACAGATAGATAGCTCTAGGTTTATTGAAGAACAGATCATCAAGTAAAAGAAGACTGAATGATATTGAATTTTCAGTGAAATATTTTCTATTCTTAAAATTCCTAGCCATGTTATTGACAATTTAATGATGGTGAAAACTGAATTTGAACAATGAAACTTTACCCATTTTATCTGCTTTATGCTTTAGTATTACATTTACAAAATTTTTAAAAATAAAAGTTTCATTTATATTACATATAAAAGCATATATTTATAAGAGCAATAATGAACTGTTCTTCAAAGCTGTGTAAAATAATAGCATTAACACTATGAACTTGAATGACAAATGCTATTGAATTTATGCACAAAGCATAGATTTGTTTTAAAAACTTGTATGTATTCGCGCTCAAAATAATGGCATTTTATAGATTATTTTATAATTAAACTTATTTATGGCCCATCTAAGTATGAGTAGATTATTATAATATACAAATCAGAATCCTAAAGAATAATTTTTAACAAACTTGCAAACAATGTCAGCTTCCTTCTATTAATATCTATTTATTGATCAAACAAACAATGATCATCTTTTGTCTGACCAATAAATTGAATATGGGCATTGTTTGAAAGTTTACCATAATTCTTTAGGAATCTGACTTATGAATTATATTAATATATTCAGAATTGGTCCATGAAAAAGTTTATTTTAAGTAATTAACAGTCATAATTTATTTATGGACTTATCAAAAGTATTAGTTAGAAATTAAAAAGTAAAAATAATTCATATTATCACAAACATTTATAAGCTCAAGTTTTCCAAAAATCATAGATTACTACAATCCAAAATTAAAATTATAGTGGCATTAGAAAGACAGTCCTGTCCCCTAACACATTGGTTAAATATATATATATTAAACAATTGTTATTTATGCGCTAAATTTCAATTGATGTTAACCACTAAAATGTATAATTTTGATTTTCAAATTATTCATATTCCTAAAGCCAGGAATTTTGTTAGTATGTATGAATAAAAGAAAATGTAAATCAGTTTTAGAGATCTATTAAACAAAGATGCTGACACGTTTGAATTGTAAATGAATTGTTTATAATTAAACATATGGCACTCACCTTAAATGAATAATAAAATGGAAGTGGAGATCTATAAACAATCCAGAAATTTAGTGACAGAATTTCAGTCTTTTACATAAACATTTTAAAGTTATTAATGAATAAAACTGGAAAGCAAAACAACTGGTTACTTTTGATTTTTTTTTTTTTCTATTGCATTGAAATAACATATGAATTTGGACAACACTATCATTTTATTATTACATCAATGGCTGACTTTTTTAATATAACAACAGTGACCTGTTGATGAAAGAAGAATTTTGTTCATCTCTATTTAGTTTTATTCTTTAACTTTTTTTTTGCTTTTTAAAATTTTTTTTGGGAACCAGTTTAGAATTATATGTAGTATTGTTTATGTGTGTAATATCTATATCAACTTCGTTTTTAGTTCCAAAATCTTTGGTTCTTGGCAATATAACTGAGTACTTCTGGTTAGTAGTGACAAATCACCACACAAGCACAAATACATGTTTAACACCTCCAAATGTCAGAGTTTCTGTAATTTAGCAACTTCAAAAAAAAAAAATTCTGTGAACTTCAAGCATAGATATAATCTATTAAACTATTTGCAATTAAAGTTTTTACCACTTGATAAGTGACCAATAAAATGTCTTTTTTGACCATGGAAAAATGTCTTAAGTAATAAATATTATTATTTTTTATTCATTTATGCTTACTTTCCAATCAGATAAACTAAATAAATTAAATAATTAAATAGTCCGATAAAAAATTTCTCAAAAGAAGAGAAAAAATATGTGCTGCAACAAAAAAATTTACTATTTAAATTTTTAACTAAGCATTTTATTTTAAATACCACAACAAACAGTAATGCAATATGATTATCATATCTATGAGAGCACACAGTTAAAAATAGAGATTATTTTAAAAAACAATTGATTAATCAGTATTTTTTTATTATGCAATAATTTTTTATTAAATAATAAACTGATTATTGGTAAGTTACTTCTGTAATAAAAATAAATGATGGAACTATTACTAAAAAGAGAGATAACTTAATGAATTATGTGAGGAGTTTTATAAAGAATAGTATACACAAAGTATCCCCTACAATTGCTACATTTTTTTAATTGCCCCTTATTTCTTATTTTAAATGAAGAAGTGGGGCATACAATTGAATCTATGAAGAAAAAAAAGTCCCAGGAAATAATGGGATTATAATTAATAACTTTAAAAAAGCAGATGAAGAAATTGAAAAATTGTTGGTAAAGTTATATACCAAATATCTAATTGACAAAGATGTGCCAAATGATTGGGAGAATGCTTTAGTAATATTGACATTTAAAAAAAGATGTCAAAGAAGATATTAGAAATCAGAGACTTGTCAGTTTTCTGTTAGTCCTTTACAAAATCTTTAATGACATAATTACAATACATCTATAGCAAACTTTGGATTTTAATCAACCCAAAGAACAAGCTGGATTTAAAAGTAGTTTTAGTGGATCATATCTAAATATTGAGAGAAATTATAAAAGGACCAATGTCATTATGCTTTGGATTTGTAGATTATAAAAAGGCATTTTATTCCATAAGCATTTCTATAGTGATTAAAGCATTAGATCCTCAAGGTATAGATGGGGAATGTTGTTATATTCTGAATAATATTCATCAAAATGCAACTGTTATGATTAAATTACATATTGACATTAAAAAGAAACACTGAAAAGAGTGTACAACAGGGTGATTCCATATAGCTAAAACTTTTTATAATAGTTTTGCAAGATGTATTTTGTGTTAAAATGGGAAGCTAAGAATATAAAAAAAAATGGAAATTATTTAGATATTGTAGATAATATTGTTATTTTTATAAATAATATGTCAAAACTTACAGCTGTCTTACAAGCAGTTGTCATGGGTTCGCTTCTCGGCCGATGCTTTGATACATGAAAAAAAAAAAACTACTAAAAAACAATCTAATGTAATGTTTAATAAATTTTCTCAACAGAAGAAAATAATGGTTGATAATATCATAATCAGATTATTAATATAAATGGAAACATAATGGATGAAAATAATTATAGAATTAAATTTGGATGGAGTGCTTTTGATAGAAATAACTTCATATTAAGAGAAAATATGACTGTGTATTTAAAAAGGAAGGTTTTTAATAGATGAAGAATTGAACACTTAACAGAATAGCAATTTATTACTCAATAAAATATGGAAAATATACATATTAGAAATGATAAGAAGAAATCGCAAACAAAATACATGAACAAGAGAACAAACAATATCATTAATATGAAACTGGACTAGTTCTTTTAAGAGATGATGATGATGCAATTTTTTTTTCACTTTTCTCTTTACTGTATTTGAATAACAAATCTTTAGCCTATTCTTGGTGATCATTCCTTTTGTTAATATTAAATATTAACCGTTATCATTCATCACCAATGTTAGAATTTTCTCCTAACTAGTGATGACTCCGAGATAATCCACATTTTAGCATCAGTGCATCACTGCTACTCACATAAACTTTGTAGCATTTAGTCTATCATTCAGTATAATATTGGTTTATTTAATGAAATTTTTGCTTAATTATTTATTCGTGAATAGTCAGACATCATGCTAAAATATTTACTAAATTCTCTCTATATATTGTAGAGTGCGCTAAGTATTAAACATTGCTTCGCTATGAACATTTATCAATCAATAAAATCACTCAACATTAACATTTTTTTTTTTTTACATTTCATTTTTGAAAATCAAAGCATCTGCCGGACTGCGAACCCGGGACAAGTGCTTGTAAGACAGCTGTGCTGACCATTTGTCCACCAACGCTCGACTGAACTGTTTTTTTTGGGGGGAGCTAATATTAAAATTTGAACTTATTCTTAAAGTAAAAGATGTTCATTAGTGACATATCTAAATTATAAATGGTTACAATTATCTGCTGACCAAATTGAGATCAATTAGATAATAAGGTACTATGATCGAGCATCAATATTTAATTAAGCTTCATATGATGTTTTTCTTAATATTTACAACTACATAATACATTTTTATTAACTACTACTTAAGGTTATTAAATAGTACGTGAATGTGTGTGCTTATAGATTTTTTTTAAAAAACAGTCTCATTATTCCGAAAAAATCTTCCAGAAAAAATATTATAAACAAACATTGCCCGGTGTGATTTAGCTCAATGGGAGTGTCAGATCTGGAATACATGTTCAATTTCCGTACCGCCACATCCAGCGCCCGAACTTCTTATCAACTCTCGAGTAATAAAGCTATTGGAATATATAACAAGTAATGAAAAACATTTTCTCTTCAATAATATTTTTCTTTCGTTTTTTACGTATTTTTTAACAAATTATTATAACTTTACGTAAGTATATGAAGTAAGAGCTAGTATCGATAAGATCAAAAGTATTTAAAAATGTATCAAACGTCTGGAAAATTCCTTTCTTTTAAAAATGTAGGCGTGGCCTATATTTAAATTTTATTTCAAATGTACCAGTATGACAGTTATGAGTAATTGTCTAGATATTTATGAGTAAAGAATTAAAAAAAGTAAGTCTAAAGTAAAAAAATCAACTAGAGCAGCTCTTCTTAAACTTTTTTCATTCATGACCCCTTTTTATCATCGAGATTTTTTCGCGACCCCAGATATTAAATATTTCCATAAATAATTTATTTCTTTGGTAAACATTATACATGTGAAAATAAGTAGTTTTAGGATTTGTTTCAAGTATACAAAAATTAATGAAAGAAAACCACGTTTTAATGACACCGATCTTGGTGAAATATTTAATACTGCTGGACGTAAAGCATCTTCAACGTTTTTCAGCGTTAAACGATATTTGGATTTAATATACCTTATAAAGCTGAAATAATCATTTCACATAAGTATGTGCTGCTTAATGGCTGAAAAACATTTAATGCCATTTCAGAAATTGTAGGAAATTCAGTCCTAGCTCCGATCCAGAATTCAGTCAAGGATTTTAGTGGAAAGTCAAGTTTTAAGTTTGAGTCACTCGATAGCTCAGCAAATTTCTCTTGGGCTTTATATGGCAGGTGATTAATCTCATTAATGTCAATCAAAAATAGTCTTTGAATCCAAGATAACTTTTTGAAATGCAAATTCGATATAAAGTATTTGCAAAACTGTGTTTCTAGGGTTTTTAAGTGATCTATAATAATTTTTGCAATTAAAGTTTTACAATTATTTTTTTCAATTATAAAATTGTCAATAATCGAAAACATATCCAGTGAGTCATTTTCCACCCTATTCTTTCAAATGTTTGATTTTTTTAAATAAAATCTTCAATTTTATTATTCAAAGTAAAAATATTGCTATTTTTTCCTTGAAGAGACAAGGTAAGATCATTTAGCTTCTCAAAAATATCAGACAAATAGCACAGCTTTGATAACCATAAGTCATTTTGAAAAAGAGCAGCAAGATCAGATTGTTCCATTAAAAATACAATAATTTATTTTTTTAATAAAAATAATCTTCTTAAACTTCGCCCTCTTGACATCCATCTTACTTCTGCATGTAATAATAAATTTTTGTATTCAGAGTCCATGTGAAGACAAAGATTTGAAAATAAATGGCTATCAAGGGCACGCTTTTAATAAAGTTTATAATTTTGACAGCATCCTGAAACATATCATTCAATTCCATTGCTAATTTTTTTGCTGCAGGGGCCTCTTGATGGATCAGGCTGTGTGTAAAAGTTACATGATTATTAGAAGAAGCTTTAATAAATTATTTAAAACCAATATTTTCACCAGTCATTGCTTTTGCACTATCTGTGCTGCAAGGGCCTCTCGGTGGATCGGGCAGTGCGTAAAACTTACACGATTATTAGCAGAAGCTTTAATAAATGATTTAAAACCAACATTTTCACCAGTCATTGCTTTTGCACCATTTGTGCTTACTCCAAAGCAATTTTTCCATTCTAAACCTTCAGTTTAAAAAAAAAATTGTCTACTTTATTATATATGTCTTCCCCTCTTGTATGTTCTTAAAAAGAGTGACAAAATAACAATTCTTCCTCAATGTTTTCTTTATAAATGTATCCGACATATACTAATTATTGAGCTATTTTTGAAATATCAATTGTTTCACCCAACTGAGTTGTAAATATTGGACTTTCTTTAAGTCTACTAATAAGTTGCTCAAATTGGTTATTGCTAATTTTAGAAATTCTATTAGTGACAGTATCATTTGACAAAGGAATTTTCCAAAATCCATTACCATATTTATTACCATGAAGTATTTCTACCATTTTAAAGCAGCAGATAATATAAGATCTCCAATGGTATATTGCTTTTTATTGTTAGAAATCAGATATGAAACTTCATATGATGCTAGTAAATATTTTTCATTAGTTATAAATTTCTCAAAATATTGTTTATTTGAAGTTATTAACAGTCTTTCGAAATATTCTTTTGGTTTATTGACATATGAAGGATTCTTAGATTCAAAATGCCTTTTTAATTTTGATGGTTTCATACTCTTCATAAACAAAACATTATTGCAAATTAAACAAAGAGGTTGTTCATTACCATGACAGTTGTTGAAAGTAAAGCCAAATTGGAGAAATGTCTCATCATATTTTCTTTTTTGCATCTTAGATGCCTCTTTCTGATTATGAGATCCTGCTTGAAGAGACTTTGTAGCATTGCCATCTGCATCATTACCTGTGGTACTCAAATTCAACCATTTATCCATGGATAAAAAGTATTTTATCCTAAAATATAAATAAATAACAGTACTTATTAGTTGGCAGAGACATCAAGTGGCAGTCGTGTTTTTTGTTTAATTATACGAAGCATATTTACGTCCATATGTTATATTTTTTAATACCCCCATATGCCTTATTTTTTCATATTTGAAAAATTAATTATAAATTATCTGTTTGTTGTTACTTGTTAAATGAGATCCTGCTTGAAGAGACTTTGTAGCATTGCCATCTGCATCATTACCTGTGGTACTCAAATTCAACCATTTATCCATGGATAAAAAGTATTTTATCCTAAAATATAAATAAATAACAGTACTTATTAGTTGGCAGAGACATCAAGTGGCAGTCGTGTTTTTTGTTTAATTATACGAAGCATATTTACGTCCATATGTTATATTTTTTAATACCCCCATATGCCTTATTTTTTCATATTTGAAAAATTAATTATAAATTATCTGTTTGTTGTTACTTGTTAATAAATAAATGACAATAAGTTTTAAATAAAAAATAAATTTTTACAATAACTAATAGGATGATAAAATTTGAATAAAAAAGTGAGAAAAAAAGTATACAAGCATTTATATATATAAAAAATAACATCTTTCATAATATTTATTCAAATAAATGCTAATCTTAGTCAAGCAAAACAGTAAAATACAATATTGTATTGTTCTTGTGATGTGGACATTTGTTGAAATGAAACCAAAACAAATAAATTGACCGGAAATGCATTATATGTCGCCAACTTTATTCTCACCACTGCAGCATATATTTTGATTCTGAAATAACTTGTATGCTGAAATTGCAATGTGACACCACTATTATGATGCATTTAGTGTTATTTTTCAATATAAAAATATAATTTACAGCCAATTTGATCATCGTTACGATTTTATAATTGTGCTGTACAGAAAATGTATGTAAAGATCATGGATTGCGACTAATATGTCTTTAAATTCATGAATTTGAATTGGTGTCGTGACTCACAGTTTAAGAAACACTGAACTAGAGAATGACTTAAAAAGATAATGCTAATAATTGAAAATAAATATTGCCTTCTTAAAAAGATAAACTAAATTAGATTAGATAAGTAGATGATTAAACAAAATTAAATGGGCACTAAGGAGTTGGCCCTGAAAAGATAATGAAATTACTTTCAGACATAATGATTAATTGCAAATAAATAATCAAAAGAAATATCTGTACTGAAAATATATCTTGTTGCTTTGTAGCGTCATGTTAGTTCACCAAAGGCTAAATAATATTTCTGATCATTTCCCAGGAACATCTCTTATTCTCTCTTGTTTTCATCTTACTATGTTCAGTCATTTATATTGGTGTTCAGATAAAATATCATAAATCTCTCATTCTAACAGTAATCTTTTGAACCAATTCCTCTAATGTGATGCAATTACATTTTTTCATTAAATTATTCATATTATTATAAAACAGAGGGTCTCCAAATCTTTGTGAAGTTGAGAAAATATGATTAGTAATGCCTCACTAAACACCCTCTTTGATATTGCTGATGGTGATCAAGCCTGTACTTAATCCATAAGTATTTAAAATGGAGGGTATATTTCCTGACCCCTACCATTTTTTGGACAATCAAATTTAAGAACACAGTGCTCTGGTAGTTTATTTTGAGACTGACTAGAGTTTCAGGGTGATACCTTTCCTTACAGAGGAGCTATCAATACACACAACCAAATGAAAACTGACTTCAATTATACAATCCCTTTTACTTCACTGTCAACCTTCCAAGCAGTAGGTTAGTTCAAAGAATAGACTCATACACAGTTCAAATGATAGCATGGTGAGATTAATAAATATATATGATTGATAGTCTAATTAGTTAAATCAGGCAAATAACGGAAATGATGAAGTATTATATATATTATTATAATAAAAATAAACTTAACAATAAAAAATCATAAAAATATACGCAATAAATTAATTAGTAAATAGAGTAATATTTCTTTTCCATGTAATACGTAAATAGAACATAAATAAATATAAACGTACACCTAATAAAATACATAATGTCAATTGATGATGGTTATTGGTATCAAAAAAAAGAAAATCACATACCATAAGTACCAAGACATGAATAAATTTAATACCCACACTATATAGTACTTGACTATAAAATTATTATTATGAATGTAAATGCATTTTATTCATTTAAACCAGGGTGCTTCAAGATGGTGTAACACACACCAGTGGATGGATGTATTTGATTTTTGGTGGGAGATAATTTAATTCCACAGTACTTCTTTTAATTTTTTTAAAAACTACATCTTTATTGTGTGATTATAATTTATAATTTTTTTTATTTAATTTGTATTGTATAAATGTGTGACATTATGACACATGTTAATAAAATTCTAAAAATGTCAAGTGTAAAAATCTTGTAAATGCTACCACACATAATGTAAAAATGATTGGGAAAGGTTAGCATGGAATTGGGGGGATTTCTTCATTAGTTAGGTGGTATGCATCCCAGTACATAATTTTCTGTGAATTAACCTGAATAGGTAGAGGGATAAATTTTGCATTATTTAACAATAAAGATGACAACGAACTCCTCACGAGAGGAGGAGGAGTATCTGTAGGAGAAACAGATGTAAAGCATGATGCTTCTGGAAAATGGTGAGATAGGTTAAGGATGGTGTTATGTGTACACTGGAAACAAAAGGTTAAAACAGTACAATGATAGCCCATTGAGTTTTGTGTGCTGATAGAGACTACTCAGGCTGATGGCCATGGTCTTGCCCTTCCACATAAATCTTGCACATAGTGAATTTATCTTTCTAATAAATTTTTGGGAACAATCGGCATGTAATAAGAGATCCTTGGGAACACCAGGATGTTGAGCAGTGAAGTTTTCACATATAGTGACAAATAAACTTTGGATAATGAATCAATGGTTTTTAGATCAAGAGAAGAAGGGAGTCCTGTATGTTTCTCCTCATTGCAAAGGTGAGTTGTAGATTGGGAAGCCCAGAAATTTTTGGAGCATGGCAGTGAAAGGAGAGAGGATGGTGTTCCCAGAGGATAGCTTCTATGCTGAGGATTTATTTAAATTAAAGGTAAGTCCCTACTCAGAAGAAAAGGCATGGAGGATTTTGGCAAGCTTTGGGTTTAGTCTTTGTGATGGGAGAAAAACAGCCAGGTCATCCAGGTATGCTATGTGGGGAATTGATCTATTGTGGGTGGGTATGAGTATCCCAGGGAGGTCTTGTTCAAGTCTAATTAATAGAGGGTTAATGTATATTATAAATAGTAGGGCACTCAGAGGAGAGCCCTGCAGAATGGAATTTGTTGGGGTAAAAGATGTTGAGATCCATTCAGGGAGATGGAAATGTCCCTGTTGTTGAGGAAATTTTGCTATAATATTTATTATCCCAGATGGGATATCATATTTGCAAGAAGGTTGATGAGGCAATGTGTTCTGACAGAGTCAAAGACACCAGCAATGTCCAGCTGGAGGACTACTAATTTAGATTTTCTCGTGATTCTGGTGTAATCAACTACCATCTTGAATAGTGCTATTGCATCAGTGATTGAAGAACCTTTCCTGGCAACACTGGTACTGAGATATGAATGGAAGGACCTTATCCTGTATCTTATCCTTGATTATGGATTCCACCACCTTGATCATTAACAGTGTCATAGAGATGGGCCTAAGATTCTCAAGGGGAGTAATGTATCCTTCTTGAGAAAAGGATCATCCCTATAGGGTACAGGCTGACAATGTCAAGGTGTTTGGTAGATATGAGATCAACCATTTTATGTATGATTGGAACTGAAAATTTTTCAAGGTAAAGAAGAATAAATATTGGAATAGCATGGAGACCTGGATGTGTTTTCTCTGGCATAGAGGATAGTTTCATACTAATATCTTTTTTAGTTATGCCATGATTTACAGCTGTGGATTCCTTAAGGTTAGGATGATTTGACTCATGAGGATATTTGGTTAATTTGACTGATAAAGTTAAGAATTTGTGTGATCATGTTGTTACCAGCATAGAGCGTATTGTCAATTATAATGAAGCAGGGTGCATTTACTTTATCCTTGTGGCCCAGAGCCCACCTAATGTAGCTCCTGGACCAGTTATGGGGCTGGTTTAGGAAAATTCTTGATTTTTTTGTTGATATGTAGTCTGCAATGGCTTGTTGATTCATTTTGTATTGTTGCTTAAGATTAAGGATTAGCTCTATTGAAGCAGGGGCTACAGGTATCTGTTTCAAGGTGTTGCTGATTAGATCCATTTTGTGTAGGAGGGAAGTGGGACCCTTATTCTTGGCTGTGTAAAAATAAATTAATGTATTCAAAATATTGATGAATGTGAACCATGCCTCTGCATGACATAAGGTGAGGATGTTGATTTTCCTGAAATATATGTAACATTCAGATAAAATTGCTTTTGGGGCAGTGGTCTTGAGTAGGATATGAGTGGATGACTTCAAGTGCTCATACAGCTGTGAAAACTGGTCAATTGATAAATTGATCTCTAGTGTCAGGTGGTCTGAGAAAGAAACAGGTTGAAGGGAGGGATCAATGATGAAATGGAGGTCTGGGGAGTAGTAAGCCAGATCTATGAGGGTTGCATATTGCTTAGTGTAGTAGGAGGTTTCAGTGGGAAAGAAACCCTCTGCACACTTAAGTAGTATGTTTATGAAATGAATGTATCTGGAATTGAAGTGATTGTAGGTGGTATTTAAGTCTCCAGACATGAATGTAGGATAGGGGTTGGATTTGAGTGATAAATTTATTTATTGGATTAATGAGTGAATTAATATTAAGTCTCTCTTCAGGTAAACAAAGACAATGTTCAACTTAAGGGACTGGTGGATAATGTTGTGATTAGGAGATATTGATTTATGAAGTTTATTTTATGTGATTTGAATGGTGAATATTTAGAAATAAGAATTGCAACACTTGCTGAGGAGTGGGCCAAATCTGCTGAGGAGTGGGCCAAATCTGCTGAGGAGTGGGCCAAATCTGAATGATGAAAGGATTTTAGATTGGCAATTTTAATTAAGCTTAGTTCCTGCAAGACAGATGATATAAGGTTTAAATTGGTGAATCCAATTCATAATTGATTCTATTCTTCCCATCGAGTTCAAACCACGGTTAAGTTGATCTTTGTCAGATTTAATCAATGAGTGCATGGGTGGTTAAGATATTGGAGGGAATTTAAAATTCATTACTCATTTCTTCTGTACTGTTTTGGTTATAGTTTTGTCATATATAGCATCCACTCTTTGATTTGCACCTGATTTGCACCATTAGAGTGGGCCTTCCCAATCAACTCGATCTTGGGCGACCTGCACTGCTCATATTGGGCTATTTCCTGGTGACCATTTCCTGGAAGTAGCTCTTTACTACTGTTTTCAGGTGATGTGTCATGGTTTTTGATTAAATCAGCTGACAGGTCAGCTTTTATTTTTTTTACTAGAGTTTCTGGACTTTTCCCCCCAGCATTTCATCCCTAGATTCCACATTGCCACTGTTAGCACTTTTGGAATTTCTTTTACTTTTTTCCTGATGGAGGGACATATTTCCATAATTGTAGCATCTGACTTTGGGGATGAAGAACTGCTTCTAGAGGAGTGGATCAAAGCAATAGTTACCAAACTGTTCTCAACTTCAACAGCACCAGAAGGTTTTGGCAGGTTGAGGGTTATTACATTATCATGTGTATTGTCACTCAGAATGTTACTTTCCAAAGTATCTATTTCAGGGGAAATTAAGTAAGTATTACTAGGACTTGCAAGTGGTCTGCAGTTGTGTAGCCTAGTCCTTTTATATGGCAATATTGGCAAATCTGGGCTGGGCAGGCTTTAACCAAGTGGATCCTTAATTTATAATAAAACATTGTGGCGGTATCCTCTAAAGGAGATAATAGGAGGGGCAGATTATGCAAGGTGCAACATGGAAATAGTGGTTGAGGTTATTCCCTTGTTGAGTATGATTGTGAATCCTGCCATATTAGTCAGAACTGGGGTTTCAGCCCTTTCCATGAAATACTGAAAGTTTGAAACTGCACCATATCATCTAAGCAGACTTTGTAGATCATCTTCCATAAACTTAAGATAGCAGTTTCGGATTTGGCCATTGAGGGTTGTTGGTCTATCCATATTGATTATACAAAAAACTTTGTCTCCAATAAACTTGATTGACTTTTGAAAATTTTGTCTTTGGGATATATTATGGAATTCAATAATCAATATGCCTGGGATGATTTAGTAGCTTGTATACACTATTCCACAATTTCTTTCTTGAGAGTTCACAGCAGAATTCCTCAACAGGAAAATTGAACAGCTCATAATTGAGGTGTATGACAACAAGAATCACGGTCTTGTCACTGCTATAGTTGAGAAAAGATTGGTGTAATTGTGGGGGTATTATCACATTAAACCCATTGAGTAGATTATTTATCATCAGTTGATCAAGACTTGCATTGAGTAACTTATTTTTGACCGGGTTGGGTTGGGAAGCCAATGGCTCATCATCCTCAAACATATTGGAGATGTCCTGTTGATTTTGGTAATCACCTGTTAATATAAGGGTTCTGTCTGTTGGTATTTCTAAGTAAGACTCCAGAGTATGAAATATCACTTGCTGGACCCAAATCAGACAGAGTCTGAGTAGATGGGGGAGGGGCATTCTTATATGTCATTTATCATTAATAGATTTATTATGATAATTAATATTAATTGTCATTCTCCTGTTGGTATTATCATTAGTGTTATATAGATTTTTAATTTTGTTAGTTTCTAATTCTGGGAAATCATCAAATGAA
Source organism: Epiperipatus broadwayi (assembly GCA_028023455.1). Lineage (NCBI taxonomy): Eukaryota > Metazoa > Onychophora > Udeonychophora > Euonychophora > Peripatidae > Epiperipatus > Epiperipatus broadwayi. The sequence goes on from JAQFVV010000320.1 coordinate 628,815, forward strand.
ATGAACTCCCCAGTGCATCTACTGTTGCCTGTATCATTATTAGAAAATAGGGTAGGGTTTGGAAGGATTGGTATGTTTTTCATATTAATGTTTTCTTTCTTGGGATTTGGTTTAATTTGAAATTTTTTCTGTTTAGTCTTAGAAACACATTCTTTGCCATTGTACATCACTCTAATGGGACAAAGACTTTATTGCATCCATGTACAAATCTAGAGTGCATCACCTCACTGGACTGATTTTTAGCATATCCAATGTGATCTTTCCATCTATAAGAATCATAACTTTTCTGTTATTTGCCTATTGGTCAACTAGGTGCACACTCGTTTATGGCGATACCTTGGTTTACTATAAGAAATTATTTCTGACAAAATTTCAGGCCATCAGAAACAGAGATGAAAAATTAGCTCCAACATACATCTACAATGCTACATGGAGCCTTGTAACAATGGACAATTTGTGATTGAACAGTTGGTGTTTTTTATGCCAGTGTCTATTAATAACATAACTCTGTTATTGCAATAATGTAATTCTTTGAGCTCACAATAAAATTTTTTGATAAAAAAAATCTGGTAAATGATGACACAATAAATCTGCATAGTAATCTGTCAGTTCAGTTGACTGTTTGCAAAATAGTTTTGTGTTAAAATTATGTATATTTTCAGAATGTGTGCAAGTTTTCATTATGCCACCTAAGAAAAAAATGTACTGATTTTAACTGAATATTTGGTATATGGTTTCATTAAATTGCCAGTAAATAAAATCATACCAATGTGTTTTTATATCAAAAATCATTTTCTAATGGAGGAATGAAACCATCTTGATTGCAAGAACATTTTCATACTAAACACAAAGATAAAAGTGAAAAAATTGTAGAATATTTTTAAGATATTTATGAACAATTTTAAAAATATATTACCATAACTTCAATGTTCGCAAAGTATTCAAGAAAAGCCAAAGATGGATTCATGGCAACTTATCAGATACCTGAACTTAATGCTAAAAATAGGGGAACCCATACTATTGGAGAAAACTTACTAAAACCATATTTTGAAGTACTTTTATTGACCATGTTGCATCAAAACCCAGCCGATATTCTGAAAACTTTGCTAATTAATGATAACACAATTAGAGGGAGGATTGACTAAGTCGCTGTTGTTGTCAAAAAGCAATTATTTATATGCTTCAAACAGAATTATTTTTTTTGTGAGTAGATGAGTCAACAGTTATTGATAATAATGCTCTTTTAATGGCCTATATTCATTATTTTGATGAAAATAATTTGCTGTAAAAAGAAATGCTATTTGCCAGTAACCTTATTACAGATACAAAAGATATCTACATTTATCCTACATAACATAGCATTAATAAATATAGTTGCTTCCACAATAGATGGATGCTATCAAGGCTTTTAGCACATTTGAAGAAAGAAGTTCCTAACATATGGGTCCTTGCATTATTCACAGGCAGTATCTTGCTGTAAAGCATACTCATCCCAATTTACATTTATTACAATTGTCATAAACACAATTAACAAGAGTAAATCTAATGGAAAAAATGAGTATTTGGGAAATTTTCTAAGGATTGTGATGAATCATACATATTTTATGGAATTATATGTGACTATCTTAGACTTGTAAAAATGATGCATTAAAAAGGATTTAATATCTCAAAATTTTGTAAAATGGTGAGAAAAAGAGTTGATTAATGATATAAGTATAATTGTGAATTATCAAGTAAAACTGTTGAAAAGAATAAAAGTTTCAAGAGCATTAAACAACATTTTAGTATTGGTAGAAAATTTATATCTGCAATAAGAAAAAAAAATGGAACTATTACTAAAAAGAGAAATGACATCATGAAATGGGTAAAAGAGTTCTATCAAAATTTATGTAGTAATAAAGAACAAGTACCTCTTACATCTATTGTATCTTCTGAATTGCCCAGAATTTTAAATGAAGAAATTAAATTTATGAAGAAAGGAAAAGCTCCAGGTAATAATGGAATTAAAATTAATATATTAAAAGAAGTAGGTGAAGACATAGAAAAAGTTTTGGCAAAGTTATACACCAAATGATAAAGATATACTAGATGATTGGAAGAATGCAGTATTAATATTAATATTTAAAAAAAGTGGTAAAGAAAATATTACAAATTACAAACCTATCAGCCTTTTATCAGTTTTATTACAACTCATCTACAGAAAACAAGAGAATAAGCTGGATTTAAAAATGGTTTTAGTACAGTAAATCATATCCAAGTATTGAGAGAAGTTATAAAAATGATCAATGAATATGAGTTTCCATTATGCTTTGGATTTGTAGATTATAAAAAGGCATTTGATTCTATAAGCACTTCTTTGGTGATTAAAGCATTGGATTGTCAAGATATAGACCCAGGATATTGTCATATTCTGAAGAATATTTATAAAAATGCAATAGCAACAATTAGAGTACATAATGATACTAGGAAGGTTAATATTTTTGAAGAGTGTAAGATGGGGTGACTTTTTATCTCCAAAACTTTTTACAGCAGTGCTGAAAGAAGTATTTTGTGGATTAAATTGGGAAGCTAAAGGAGTAAAAATAAATGGAGATTATTCAAGTCATTTAAATTTTGAAGATGAGTAGTTGCTTTTACAAATAATGCTTCAGAAAATTTTGCAAGACTAAAGTAATGTTCAGTGGATTTTTTCAAAAGATGAAAATAAAGATTGATTATGATGTTAGAAGAAATTAACAACTACAAATATCTTTGTCAGATTATTACTACAGATGGAAAATAATGGATGAAATTTAATCATAGAATTAAACTTTGTTGGAGTGCTTTTGGTAGAAATAACTTAATACTAAAAGGAAATATGCTTATGTATTTGAAAAAGGTTTTTGATAAATGTGTTTTACCAGTTCTTACTTATGAATCTGAGACTTAGACACTTAATATAAGAGCAATACATCAATTTCAAAAAACTCAAAGAGCTATGGAGAGATGCATGTTAGGAGGAACAAGAAGAGATTGAAAATGCAATATATGGGTAAGAGAATAAATAGGTGTTACTGACATCACTGAAAGAATTAAAAGAGTGAAGTGGAGTTGGACTGGACATATTTCTAGAAGAGATAATAGATAGACAATTGAAATTTTAAACTGGATTCCAAGAGATTATAAAAAACCCAGAAAGAGATCACATGTGAGATGGATAGATGAAATAAGAAAGTATGGATGGATGATGTGGAGAAGTGAGGCTAGAGATCAGAAAAGATGGATTGATAATGGTTGATAATGATGATGATGCTCTTGACTTTTTGAAAATGCAAAGAAGTTGATATGTGCCAGAAATTAAAAAAACACAAAAATGATTTTTTTTATTTAGCTGATTTATTTACCAAATTTACTTCTCCAAGGAAAAATTATGACTTTTATTGAATGTAAAAAAGTATTTATCTATTTATTGATAAATTAAATTTGTTCAGACAAAATATGATGAATAAAAATCAGATTCCTAAGTTTTATCAATCAAAGATGATCTTACAATTAATAACTTGGAAACATAAAATAGTCTTAATACACTCAAATTTGACTTGGAAACCCATTTTCAAAATATCAACCTGGAAGTGGATGCATAGATAAAGTTCCTATTTAATTTGAATATAACAAAATTTGGTTGCAAGAAGAGCTATTACAACTAAAATATGATGCTTAGAGTAAAATAAATTTAAATGAAATGAGAATACCTACAACTGTGGCAAAATAAATTTCTGAGCTGTATCCACATTTATGGAATTAAATATTTTCGCTCCTTATAGCTTTTCCAACTTCATATTTGGTCGAAGCAGGATTCAGTGTTGTGAACAAACTTTTGACCAAGGAGAGAAACTGCTTGGATATATAAGAAGGGGAGATCTTTGATTATTTTTGATAAAAACTAAAACCCAACTGCTGTGTGTGTGTGCACATCAAAACAGGAAGAGTAAACTCTTCCAATAGAAATGGAATGAGCAGGCAATTATGACTAACCAATAATGAAAGAGTAGAAGTTTTATCTAAGGACAGGGTGTGGACTATAAATACCTGTTAGCTAATTAGCCTATGTCTTCTTATGGCATCAACATTTATCTGGAATTTTAGTGGCCTTCCTCCCTGCAGTAATTACCCAGCAGAATCCCTGCTAAAGGTGAAGAAAGGGATGTAGGTATTAAAGAAGTCATGATCATCTTCATTATCATGTTTATTTATTTTATGGTCAATTTGTAACTAATTAATACTAAGTGTTTTCAATTGTAATAAAATGTATCATAATTACATGTACCTGATTACCATATATATATATATAAGTGTATAAATGCTATCAATACCAATTGTGTAATGTTTAACATTATTAAATAAGAAATAACTAAATTTGCTAGTTTCTCATTTTTTATTATGCGAAATAATCAATACATTGCGCAACATGGTACAATTGGACAGTTAACTGGGGTAAAAAACAAGAACCAAAGGTATTGAGACACAAAAGCATGGGGCAGAAAGTCAGTAATAGTCATTAAAGAATTGATAGAGACAAGGAATATGGAAACTGCTACGGTATAGGAGAATTTGATGGTAGCTACCCCTCTGAGTGGCCTGTTTATTCAACTCATATTACTAAATATTTCACAATCAATGTCACTAAAATCATTAACTTTGTGCGTTTTGGGGGTCCAGAACTAATTAAGGTTACAAATTGATTATGTGAACCCAAGGTCCCTGAAAGTCTATCCTATATTGAAGTTATTAAGCAGCTAAATAGCCATTTCAGTCCCAAACCATCAAAACATATAGCCAGGCTTCACTTACATAATAGATACCAAGTGAAGGGAGAAAATTATAGAGCTTTTGATATAGCATTAAGAGACTTACCATGCATATGGCAATTTATTTAGCTGAGGTCTTATTGTAACAATTACTATATGAGTGATGACAGATTCCATCAGCAGCTGTTGGCCATCTCAGGTTTAAGTTATATAGAAGCAATTAAAAAAGGAAATTATTTACAAGCTAGTGATCATTAATGCTAAAGAATTTCAGCAGTCAAATGCAGGTAGCTCAAATAAAATAAAGTCCAAAAAATGAGCAGGGAAGAGAAAAATGAAAACGAATTGAGAATGTTTTAGCTGTGGAAAGGCTGGCCATCTTGCTGATAAGTGCAGCAGCAGAACACAAAATGTTACAATTGTGAAAAGGTCGGTCACCTAGTGAAAGTCTGTCGGACCAAAAATAAATAAAAAGTAGAGGGATTTTCTGAGAGAAAAAATGAGAAACCTGAGCAGCTCACTGAAATCCATAAGGTAGAGACTGATAATAGTAAACAAATTATGTTAATAGTAAAAATATATGGAAAATCAGTTGAAATGGAAATAGATAGTGGGGCAGGTATATTAGTTAAATCTCAGAGGGACTGGGTCGTGCTAAGTGCAGAACTAAAAAATAAACTGAAAATACAGATGAAGGGCAAGTGACGCAAATGGGAACCCGATTGACATAGTTTGAGTGGTCAAAGTAGTGATAACTACAAACACTCATAGAAAAATGCTAAGACTATTCATTGTAAAAGACAATATAGTACCATTAATAGATAGGGATGGTTCGTGCCATTGTGAATTAAAATATCAGAAGAGTAGCCTGATCAATCACACAGAAAAAATAAATAACATCAAAAGAATCAATTGGTTGGACCAGTGGAAGCCAGAACTTATTAATAGTGGTATTATCACCAACTGGATTTGGAAAGCCACAGAATACCAAATGTTGGTGGGGTGGATTAATAATTGATACATAGCACAAGCATAAACTATTAAATTAACCAACATCAAGCACAAGGCTCTCATTAAAAGTAATTTCTACTAAACATTTAATTTTTGTTTATATATATTATTTATTAAATAAATATGCAGTTATTTCTTATTTTTATGTTATTATTATATTATTATTTTTATATTATTAGTTTTAAATTTTATTTTATATCTCTAAGTATGATTGCTCATATTTGTGTTTATATTGGTTACTTCCTATATTTTATTCCATGGTTATTTCTTAATGTTAATTTTGAATAAAATTATGTTTGGTAAAAATATTATCAAAATTTTATATTAGGTAGGTGGTAGGCATAATGTGGTAAGCAAAAAAAGATTGAAGATCCCTGATTTAAACACAATAAATTTTGCAATAAAAGTATAAGCTTTTGAACCTGTACAACCCAACAATGTTTTTGACTTTAAAAGATTTTGTTTAACACCATCATTTTTTCTTTACTTATACAATATAGTCTTTCTTTTTATGGATTTACTGATAAAGCTTTAAATGCATTCTACAAGATGGTAATTTTCAGATCGATATTACTAAATTACAACCACTGCAATTACAACTATCATAAACAGGTGATAGAATAAAATAATCGAAAATTCAATAGTAAAAATAATTTGGTACACTTTTGAGAGTAGCTTCTTTGAGATATTTATCATAAATTTTGTACTTGGACAATATGTATATTATTACTGTAGACAGATCTACTAATATATATCTTATAAAAGTTGCAGACATATTTTGTACATATTTTATCTCGTAATTCCAGAAAATAAGAATTGAATCAAAAGTAGAATGTATTTCAAATTAGCACGAGTCTTTTAATTACATTGTCCAGAGACGGATTGAGATGAGTGCTTGAACAATTCTTAAAAAATTATTCCACGTTGTAATATAAACTCATCATTAAGAAGGGTTTATATATATTTAACATATTTGTGTTGATTATCTTTCTTTTCTTTTTAGTTCTTGTAGATGACATTTATTTTGTATATCATGTGCTATTTATCATGCAACACAAATTTAAACAATGGCTGTTCATAATTTATTAATTATCAGCTGATAATACAAATTCTATTGCTTGCTTTAATTAGCATTAAGATTTATTACCATTTTACAAACCAAGAATTAATATTATAGCTATACTATATTTTTATAATTAAAGATTTATTTTAATCTTTTGTACAAAGAGATTTACAAACATATTTGTTTGAATCAAACCAATCATATAATTAACTCAAAGTGGCATAACTTAGAAATAATATATTTCACCAATACTTAATTTCTCATTCATGCCATTCATACAATTAAATTAACATAATTTACAATAAGTTTAAAATAAAAGCATAAGCATTCTAAGTTCTTTTGATTTTATCTAAGCTTGTACATAATTAAAATAACAATATAGTACATTAATATTATAATGAGGGAAATTACATAAAGATTGCTAATCCATGCATATAGTTTGTGACTTTAATACTAATTCTAAAGCACTTTATATCTACAGACTAACTAAAACATTTCCAATGACGAAAATGATTAACATCATCTCATTATAGTATGTAATTCTGAATTCAATGTTCTTTTGGTTTTTTTTATTTTCAAAAGTAGTTTTATTCAGGGAATATATTTGATATTAATACATTAAATATTGTTTAGTAGGTAGATACATATTTGGAACCTAGATTAATATAACACTGCTGATGTGTTAGTTCTGCATAACCATGTAAGTCCTGTGCTCTGTATTTCATTATCCCCTGTAACTTTGGGAAGTATAGGGATTTGAAAAAGACTCCAGGTTTTTTCGAACAGGAATTTGGATGAAAGGATCTTGTCTTTTACATGAATTTTCCCTAAAAAAAAAATTTTTTTTTAATGAAAGTATGTGATTATTAAAGCAGAAAAGTACTCAGAATTGGTAAAACAGTAATAGTATCCTTAGGTTAGAGATGTCCAACCTGTGACTCAAGAACCACATGTGGGCCAGAATGATAGTAATGCAGCCCAACACAAAATCATAAACATTATGAGATTCCCTTGTGATTATGTGTTGCAATGTGATTAAAATAAATATGTATATCCCACTCAAATACAATATCAAATATCCAACTAATTTTGTTTTTCTCTTTTACTTTTATAATTAAAAAATATGTAATAAAAAAAACATTAATGATATTTTATTACTTATATGTGTACATTTTCTGTATTAGTGATCATCACAAACTTGGAACCTGCTCACTGAATTTAAGACTCTCTGATTGAGTCACTACATAATTAGGATTATTATTTTAAGAACTTATTTGCTTATCCATTGTGGTGGATACCATAAAAATTATGCGCAGAACTTTTTTTGCTTATCAATTTTCAGAAATATTTGTATACTTAATGTGTGGCCCAAGACAATTTTATTTTTTCTATGGTGCCCAGAGATGCCAAAAAGTTGGATACCCCTGCCTTGGGATAATTATTTAGTAGGCACATAGGAACTGTTATTGACATTTGGGAAACTATCAGACCACTACTGAAAATGTCGAGTGATAAATGAAACAAGTAATCATAGTAATTTTTTTTTGTGGTTCGAAAATGAAAGTAGAAAAAAGCAATATGTGATATGTAAACAAAATTAACTAAAATATATTATGTGTATTTTTTCTAGAAATGATACTCTTTGACAGACAGCTAAAAAATTTAGAAGTTTAATGAACAAATAAACAATACATATATATGAATTTACTTGTACAAATTAATTTTTTTTAAAAAAAAAAAAAGTTATGAACACATAAGAAGGAAAAAAAAACAAATTTAGTTGCACAAAAAAGTAATTAAACGAATAAACAATAAGGGGAAAAATACAAAATAAATTGTAAAAAGTAATTTTTAAAAATAAATAAAAAGTTATAGCGGAACTTAAAAACCTATAGGATTAAAAGATAGCAATTTATTTTTCTGATTTATCACCATTTTCAATTCAAGCTATATTTGATAGTTTATAAAATTGGTCTCTTTTAGAGCTATTTAACTATGACTACTTAATTCATTTATTACTTGGCATTTTCAGTAGTGGGCCAATAGCTCCCCCAAATATTAAAAACTATCCCCAAATGCCTACAAATGATTATTGTCCTTAGTCATTTCCTAACATTTCCTTTTTTGCTTTGCCTTAATTAATTAATCCGTTTTTTATAACAATTCTTTATTTCTAATACAATACTTATATATCACCCATCTCGAAACTGTTGTTAGATGGGTGATATGTAAACATTGTTATTAGAAATAAAGAATTGTGATAAAAAACGGATTAATAATATAGTCTATTACTTAGCAGCTCATAAGAAGTTTGAGCATCATACATTACAAAGATAGTCCACAATCCATGGACTATGAGTTTCAAAGCTTATCACTCAATTATTATATCAAACCATGCAGGGCAGTTCAATAATGATACATTTTGGAACTGAATTTGAATCAAGAGTTTCATTCATCATATGATTATATGTTTGGTCAGGCCTATTTAAGGATTCCATCTGCTACTCACCAATATGAAAAAAAATTTAAAAAAATGTTCTAAAATGTATTATGGATTGCACTTTTAAGTAATATAATTATTTGTAATTACTATCTTATTAATTATGACAATGTAGGAAATAGTGGTGATAATAAAAGTAATATTTCAATATCTTTTTTTAGTTATAAGTGCATGAAATGAGTTATTGAATCCTGATCATAGATTGGTGCTGCTAACTAAGAGATTGTTGTGTTTAAGATTAATTAAATCAATTCCAACATAAGACCTGATATGATTTTCTCACTTGAAAATGCCATTCATAATGGATTTTTTTCAATAATAAGGCTTTCTACCTTTGTCCTTTATTCCATATGGATAGTGAGATGCAAAAGTCTCATGGAATTACCCCCACCACAAATCATACCATTGTTTTATCAAACGCTCAAAAAAATCAAGAAACGTGACCAGCTCCTTGCCTCCAGTAAAGTCTTTGCTGACACCTGGTCTTTAATTGCTCTTTCCTTTTCCTGATTATCAATTCCCACCTACCCAGCATTATAGAATAGTCATTTATAAAAGAAAATATTCATGTTTATATTAAAAATGCTAATACCATTAAACAAGTTCTTAGAATCTCTTCACTATACCTAACCACATAAGAGTATAACATTGTGCTCTCATAACATAATCTAGCCAGATGACATATAGAACATTATATAATCATATTATTGTACAATTTATTCATTTATTTATCCTTTTTTAGTATGTAATCACTATTTATTGTTAATAAAATTTTTATTGAAATGAACTATTCTTAGCAAAACTCATCTTTCAGAAAAAGGGTGTAAATTTGAACAGGTAGATGTATATTTTTCTTTTGAAAGGGTAGATAAAGTTAAAAGCAATTATATGATGTTAGATTCTTAGTAAAACCTGATTTGGTATCCTGTTCTTGGAATTCATATATATATAGTAGTGAAAGGTTATTCTATTAAATATTGACTTATAATAGTATTTGTGTCCATTTATCAATACTGGTGCTGCAATGTTTAATTCAGAAAATTCAGAGAGCAAAACCTTTTAAACTGTCCAAAGGAAATGCAGCAACAAACTAGTACTAGCCCTGTAGGAAGAAATTACAGCTGATGAAGAAATAAGCTTGCAAGAGGAAAATTTTGAAGAAGTCTCGGAAAAAGAAAGGCGATGGCAATTCAGAAATGGTTTAAGGTATGAATCCCATAGATGTGACTTATACAAAGTTATGGCAACATGGATGAAGTTCTAAGAATCTGTGAATTAAAGGACTTGGGAATTCAAAGACTCTTATAAATCAATGGAGAAGACTAGGGTTATTGATTGTGGTACGATCTCAAGATTTCTTTAAACAAATGTATTTACATCATGTAGCGAGCGGGTGATCAGTAACCTGCATTTTTTTTTCCTTAATAAAAAAAAACCTTTTTTAATATTATTACATCAATATCAATTAAATATGTATATATTCGAAGATTTTAATGCATGAACAGTACACTATTGACCAAAATGGCTAAAAGTAATGGCAGTGACTTTATGAATTTCAATGATTAATTATTGAACTTATGCTATATTTGCTACCTATAAAAAAATATAATCAGTTTACTTATAAATTAAAACTATTAAAATTATTGAAACTACCTTAGAAATACAAATGCATCAACAATCATATGAACAAACTATTCAAGCTAGAGTGGATTAAATGAGTGATGACATGAATAAGAGAATAGGAAGCTCTGAGATAAAAGAGATAAATAAAAGATCTATTCAATATAGAATTATTAATCTGTAATACTGCAACAAAGATAGAAGATGTGGATATAATACAAAACATAATTAACATCCATAAAGAGGTAAAGGAGTAGAATAGAATCTCAATAAATTTCTCTTGATACTTCAACATTTAACTGCTAGGCTTTAATATTAGGAAGATAAGTGCTAAAAAAAAAAACATATAAAATACATAACATGGTTCATTGCTAATGATCTCCGTGCTATAAAAAAAAAAGAATCCAGTGCTTCTTTATCAAAAAAGTGGACTATATAAATAGGACATTTATAACATGCACTTTATTTAAATGTCGCATTGCTTCCTGTGGCAAAATACGAGCGTTATCTTCTGACCATCAATATTAAAAGTAAGCTCATAAAAACTGTATTACCATTTCTTGGTTAAATGTTCAAAACATTTACATATATAAATTAATTCACTCTGGTGCATTTATTATGATTCGCACTTTAATTATATATGTTTTATGAATTGTAAATTTATTTTTGATAATAAAATTATATATTACAGACTTAAATATAGAATGTTTTTAAAAACTATAAATGATCTGCAGAATTATAGTATAGTAATAATAATAAACTAATGATTTATTGTATGAAGTTCTAATAAGTTTGAACACTGGAAGTGCAAAATTGGGTCATGATCCATGAATCTTGAATTCTAAAGTCTGTCACTCTACGACTACACCAAACTATTGTTAAAACAATTGTGGTCATGTGATGTTTATTGTTTTACACCAAACTATGCAGGTCTTTTACTGTACTAAAATTTTTGCAAGTTATAAATCAGAGGTGGGCAAAGCCACTAATGAACTGCTAAGACATTTTGGATGGACCGTCTGAATTTTTAAAAAAAAGTTAGTAACCAATGCTACATTAAATAGCTATGCATAAAATACATTCTTCGCATACTAACGGGCTGCAGGCAAAATCATAATCAAGGCAATTGTGTATAGTCGACATTTGATTATGAATGGGTTAAATAACATATGCACCTTTACATTCATTGGAAATGCACGATGATGGGTATGTTGATTACAAATTTATCGCTATATGTTCACTTTAAAATGCAAAGTTAATATATCGTGAAAAATTAATATTTATCATATTTTTAAAAAGGATATAAAATCTGAAACGATTACAAAAAAAAGACACAATTTTGATATAGAATGGACAGAAAAGTTCTTCTTAATGATGAATGCAAAATATGTGTAAGATAATTTTGGTAATATTTCTAAAAATATAAATGGTGGGCCGGGTCATTTGGAGGAAATTACAAGTAGCTCTTGATTTGAAAAATACCCATCAATATAAATTACAAAGATACATAAAAGGGTGTTTATTATAACGTTAATAAAAGCTACTCAAAATAAATAGCCTAAAAATAATTAAATATGAAATTAAATCAAATAATAAATGATATGTTTTATAAATAACGTTTATGGTTAAGTAAGTACAAATTTAATACATTTTTTACTTAAACAAAATGTAATAATAAACATTAATAAAGTAACGTTCTTTTATCTGGAAATAAATGAATCAGATGTATTAAAATATATGTTCCTGACAGAGATATTTTAAGTGCTGGCTCTGGCTAAGGATTTATCACAAAGCTTGTAGAGGAATTGGCAATCCTCATTGTTTATAACTTACAAGTTTAAGAGATAGGGTCATGTGATCTATGACTCTTATTTTGAATATGTGTGCTTATTTTGGTTTTCAATTATAGAATAACATTTATAGAATAACATTTTAGAAATGTTCACTATACACACATATTAACATATAGGTATATCTTTCTCGTATTTTAATAATGAAGCAATATTACTGAATTATGAAATAATGTAAAATAATTTATCCATTATGTATCATTTTCTAAATTTTAATCTTTATTACAATTGCACAATTACTTTTGCTTTCGTATAAATTCCCCTTTTTTAATAATATACAAGTCACTTCTCTTTTTTTTTTAATTTCATTTATGTTTGTTATATGTGCAACAATATCATATATTTATGAATAAATTAATCAGCTATTAAAAAATTTATTTCGGTTTTCAATTATTGAATGACTTTTAGAAATTTGCAACATATTCATGAATATCTTTCTTGTGAATAATGTAGTAATTTTTACTAAATTACAAAATAATGTTAAAATAACTTCTTTACGCATCATTTTTTTAATTTTATCTTTACAATAGTTGTGCAATTACTTTTGCTGACGCTTAAATTTCCCTCGTTTTAATAATTTACAATTCACTTTAATCACTTGTTATTTCTTAATTTAACATATGTGCAATAATAAGAGTATGTATATTTTTTAATACGTTATCCTTTTTCATTCATATACTCTGTATAAAAAATTAGATTTTTATATACAGTTTTTAATAACTAGCTGCAAAAAAATGCTAGATGATAGTGCTATTCCATTCAAATATCTCTAGAGTAGTTTCCAGTTTATGGTTTTCATCAGTAAGGAGCTTTCGAATTTTTAATCAAGGCATTTGGATCTTTTGAGCCTAGAGCATATTTCCTCTAGCAGATACTTTTTACTTTTTGTTATATTATCGAAATTACAGATTAAACTGAAAAACCTATACATTTTTCAATCCAAGACAAATTTACATCCATAATTACATAGAGCTGTAACCAATGCAGTTTCTATACATTAAAACAGGCAAAACTCACTATACGTATTGCCACTCAATGCAAGCCAGAGTAATCAATGGGTGCCAGAAGGCTTGTGCATTAAATCCCCATCTAGTGCTTACTCATCCAATATCCCCAGACTAGTTTCTGGCTTGTGGCCTTCATCAGTGAGGAGCCTTGGATCTGAAAGCACTGCATCTAGATCTTAGGATCTAATGCAACTCTCCAGCAGCCACCTTTTATCTCTAATTAACTACAAAACTATAAGTCTTAAATTGAAAACACTATAATATTTTCAATCCAAGCTCATTAGCTTATATAGGTCTGAACTCAGTTCAGTACCTATATATTTTGGTGTCTTTGGTTTTTAATAACCATATCCACCACTATCCTATTAGGCAGGATTGGTTTTAAGCCAATAAACATCACATGATCACTATTTCTTATACTTGCTTATAACTATTATTAAAACATGCAAAACTCACTATATGTATTGCCACTCAGTGTAAGCCATAGTAATCATTGGATGCCAGAAGGCTTGTGCATAAAATTCCCATTTAGTGCCTATTCATGCAATATTCCCAGACTAGTTTCAGGCTTGTGGCCTTCGTCAGTGAGGAGCCTTGGGTCCAAGACTCCTCACTGACAAAAAATACATAGTGAGTTTTTCATGTTTTAATAACAGTTGTAAGCAAGCATAAGAAACAGTGATGATGTAATGTTTATTGGCTTTTCTATATATTATGGTAACCTCAGTTTTTTAATAACCATATGCTATATTATTGGTGTTAAACCAATGATATTTCTGTCTGGTAGCTTAATAATGTAGCAAAAAATAAAAAAATGGCTGTTGAGAAAAGTGTATTAGATCCAAATAGTCCAAATGTACTAATTCAAAATTTAAAAACTCCTCACTGATGAAAATCATAAACTAGTTTGAGATATTTGGATGGAATAGCATTGAATAAGGATTTGTTTAGCATTATTATCTAATATCTATTGAATACTAAAGTTTATATTATATGTAGTGAGATTGGAAGAAAATTTGGGATTAGATAGCAAAAGAAGTGCAAGCAAAGATCATATGATATTTTATTGGTTTAGCTGCAAAAAAAAAAAGTTTGCTATTTAACTGAAAGAATTTTTGATTTTTCTCCGAGGTTTTAAAGAAGCTAAGTAAAGTTCTAATGTCTATTCTATATGATTATTATCCTTGTAGCTGGTACTGCAATGCACTTGATTGTTCACATTGATGAAAACAAAAAACTATCATGTTTTTTTCTAAGATAATTTACAATTCCTAAAACATCTGTTAGCTTTTCTTGAGGCAAGATATAAATGTGTGTGTAAAAGATTTAGTATACATGGAGACATATAATATGAAAAAAGAAATTATGGTTATATGGTGGAACTTATAAAATCATCATTCAGGGCAAAAGTTAGGAACCACAGATAGTGGGAGCAGAAATCAGAATACAAATTCCAGATACCATTTTATTTGCCCAACTACAATTCTGTTTGCTTTCTAGTGTAATAAAATTGCAGTATTTTTTTTACAAAAAGAATTGACAATATTAAAAGTAAAAGGAAAGATGAGAAGATAATTTAAAAAATGAACAAGTATTTTGCTGTAGAGACAAATATTGAAAGCATAAATGAACTTAAAATCTTTGAAAATACAAAGATTAAAGTTAGCTTTTTTAAACAACTTTTCCAGTTCAAAGACTTTTGATTATTCAATCGTGTTTAGACTGGTGTAAATTGGGATTATTAAGAAGAGATCAAAAACAAAACAAAAAATATCATTGAAATAATTAAATTAAATGGCTAAAATGAATTTTGGTGGGCACATTGTCTGAAGAGATGACAATAGATAGTCAACTGAAAATTTTATATGAGACTTAAATAAGAGTAGAATGAAATGGGATAAGGAAATTTATTGAAGTGATATGAAAAAGAAAAGCAAAGTATTGGAGAAAATGGGTTAAACTCAGTATTAGTTTTATCTTGAAGTAAACTGCTAATGAGTGAAAATTATGATCATAAAGATCTAATAATTACATTGCAAATAGTTATACATAAACATCAATTATTTTAAAATATTTCATTTATATTTTTTTTCTTAAACTCTTTAAAGAATCAGGTTGATGTAATTAATATTGTAAATAAAAAATGGTCATTTTCTTTTTTTTATTTGCTGATCCACTTATATAATAAAAATACTTTTTTGTTTGGTATGATTTAATAAATAAAAAAATATAGAAGAACCATAACTTGTATAAAACATACAAATGCCATGTTTAACATAGTAAAATTATTTAAATAAGGTAATTGTAGATACTATGTAAGACATTTAATAATTTATTATGATATTTATATAAATTGAATTAATTAGAGCAAAATCATTTCAGAAAGTGGCACTGTCATCTGTAACTTGTATACAATGTTTTTTATATGAAGTAAACCTCATTTTCAAACTGATTCCAGTACTGAACTATAATGTGTCATTACAAAATAATAATTGTACTAAAAATATCATAGTATGCTGACCAAATCATCATTGTGTTTGACAGTTGGAAGATATTCTAGATGATAATCTTATACATTTTCAAAAAATATATTTGAAAAGCATAAACAACAATTTTTCTGATAATATGACATTTCTATGTTATATCTGTCTATTTTTTATGCTTGTAACAATATGGATTTTATAATAATATTCACAAAAAAAAATAATGATTTTTAAATCATACCCTGTTTCTAAATCTTTTTAGGTAGTTTGTAATAGATTGTTTTGAAAGAAACTGTAGAGTTTTAGAAGTTTTGTAATTTTATTCCTTTTCAGTACATATTGATTCCTGATCATTTCAAATGTTTCTATTATAAATTATTATCACATTTTTAATGAATTCAGTAATCATTTTTAAAATGTAGCACATTAAACATCTCCACCATTGTGGACACTGATGCTTCAGACTGTCGAGCACTAATAATTTGGCTTAAGTCCATGAAGCAGATATTTATTTAGAATTTCATCATTAAAAAAATGTTAATACCTATCTTTAGTCTCATATTATACAATGTCAAAAATATATTGCTAGTATGATAGTTGTTTCTATTATTTTGTCTAAATTATTTACATGTATATATATATATATCACTAGATAGAGTTTTACCAATAGCTCCTAACAAGCTTTTGTTTACATAAATGCTGAGAGAGATAGAATTCAATATCTCTTTCGTTGTCTCCAACCTTTAGACCATGGTTTCAAACTAGTTGGCTCACCTCAGTAAAGAGTTGGAGACAATGAAAGAGATATTGAATTCTATCTCTCTCAGTGTTTATGTAAACAAAAGCTTGTTAGGAGCTATTGGTAAAGCTCCATCTAGTGATCATAAAATGCAAGCTAAGAGCAAGTTACGAAATTTATAACTTGTTTTGTTTAAATATATATTGTAATCTAGCAATGTCAATGTAAATTGGCTATTGTAAGTTTAAAACTGTAAAAATTTTATTGGCTTTAATTTTTAAAGCTAAGCAAATATATTCATCACTGTCATTGGCTGCATAGCATAGAATATAATCATTATCATGTTTAATAGTCTCTCATACTAATGTTTATGAGAAATATATAATTTTATAAAACATTTTGAATGGCTTTTCAAACAAATTTTTTTTGATAGATTTCTATATTTGTAAAGAAAATACATATGCTCATAATAAATCAAAAAAACTGCTCACACACATAAAACAAATAATTCAAAACTAGAATTATAAATCCAATATTACAGCACTAAAATATTTTAAAATAAAGCAATTATATTTCATATTAAATGTTTAATTAGGGATAGAACAAACAATTCTTACATTTTATATTGTGTATGCATGTTGAAGATTAAGTGTTTAGATTTTTATTTTGCAAAGATTGATTTCATTTCTAGAATATTTATTAAACAATAAATTATTCATTAAAAGATTAATTAAAATTAAATGAAATAAATATCTGAGAACTTTATAGTTTTATGATTTATTTATTTTAAATACATATTTAAAACCTGGAAATAAAAGTGAAGCAATTAAAGATTGAAATTATTATTTTCTTTTGTTCTTCATTTTTAAACAATGTTTCTAAAGTTTCATCGCCTTGATTCAAAAATCTTAACTCTAACATTTCACCAGGCAATAACCGTGATAACCTCTTCTAATATTTCATGAACAAACAAAGAAATCCCTAATGCACAATGAAGAATATTCTGTAATCCAGACATCATGTGATAATTGATATAAAAGCTGAAGTTTATAAAATCCAGACAGTCTTTACAAATTTTCATTGCATTCAAGACCTAAACAGGTTCAAAATATTTTAAATAGCCATTTTGTTTGTCATCTATGTGATGATCAACTAATGTAAACAGTTAGGCAGTTGCCTTTGCTAGGCAAATGACTTCTCATCATTCTACAAGAAAGGCGGATAACAACAAATCAGAAACCATCATTAATAAGTTTATTAATTCTTTTTTCAAGAAACTTTATTTATTACAGTCAATTGTTAATGAAAAAATGGATAAACTGACTTATGGAATGCTATCTCCCAATTTCAACAATAAATCACTGCATTTCTTCAATTGAAAATAATAAAAAATAGCTGATAATTGGAAAATTATATTTATTAACTTCAAATAAGTAGTTAATGTCTATTTTCAAATTATTGTAAAAATAATTTTCTTTATTGCAAGAAAAAATGCATATTTGTCACAATGTTGTGAACTTATCTCATCTTTAATTAGGTAAGGAAAAACTTTAAACAATATTTTTTTCAACTCAAATATCCCTCCATAAACTTATAACTTAGAGAAATAAACTGTGATTCAAAAAGTAATGAAAACCATTTTGTTATGGATGTTATATTATTTAATTTATCACAGATATGATCAGAATTATGGACTTCATGGATTAAAGATCTCTAAATGAATAGATTAATTTTATATCTCAAATTAAAGAAGTAATGAACACCAATATTTTGGATAAAATTGTAGCATCTGTTCAAATGAATTAAATTGCTGCCTGGAATAAACTGAGAAAATTATAAATTTTTATCCAGTGCCTAAGAAATTGCATTATGGATTATCAATGCTAAATATTTAAATAACATTTAATGGATTGGAAAAGCTAAATATTTAAATGCCATTCTTGAATTGTGGATTGTCAAAGCAAATATTAAATATGATAAACGTCCATGTGATAAGCAATCTTAAAATGGATTGAACTGTTAATTGTAACTTATCTTGAATCAACAAGAATGATGAATGACATTTAGTAATCTTTATGCTGTGGTCAGAAATGATTATATTACAAAATTAAATTATTTGTGCTTTACATCATCTGTGATCCATTCGAAAATATTTTGCAAGTACAGTATTAATATTTAATTATGATAATTTTTAAATCATCATAACCATTTGAGAATTATTTAATGTATTTTCTCATAATTGTTTCTTTCTTAGTTAGTTAATATTATTATTATTAATGTAATAAAGTTTCTCAGATATTACTATGTCCTGGACAGGTAATATTTTATTTAATAATATTATTAGTGATATTGAATTGGATTAAATGTGATTTACCTTAGGTTTAGGTTGTATAAATGTAAGTAATTATTAAACTTATATAAAACTGTGCTATATTGCAATTATTGTATGTTTTATGTGTTCTTAAGTTCAACCTCAAAGTTAAAATGGAGTTAATCATCCTTATGTAGATGAGTAAATCTGTAAGGAATATTTTATGCATCACTCTTACATGTTAGTATTAATTTTTCACTGTTATATAGTATGTAACAAGGCAGCCTAATGATCTAGTTATATTTTATTAGAAGAGTAGCACTCATAATGTCTAAGCCTGCAATTGAATCCAGTAAAGAATCTTGAGGCAAAATAAATAAGCCCACTGTGGTAACATATCATCTAGGTATGCTAAGCAATGATTTATACTTGCTTCTCTTCAAAGAGTGAAAACTTCTCCAGCATTATTAAGTGAGGATGATTGATAATTGATTTAGTTAGTGAAACAAACTAATTAAGCTGACTATAAAATATTTATAGTTTATGATGGTAATAATTATTATCCTCCAGTATTTAAATTGAGGATTATTTTGAAATAATAAACAACCTATTCTTATTTAATGTTAGTGTCTTCACAATACTGTCTGATAACATATTTTTTACATCCCAAGTTCAAATTAGATGTAGGAAACAAATGATAATATTTATTAGATATTTTATATAATTGTTTTATTGTTATTATCAGTTTTTATCATTTATTTTATATTGTGTAATAAAGTAATTGTTAATTTTTAATATTTCTCGTTTGTCATTAATAAAGAAACATCGTCACTGCATATTCACGATATAAAAAAGGTCAGATTTAAGATATTAGTTTACACATAACATATATCTGGATTAAATACATCGTTATTATACTAATTCTATCAGAAATATAAAAGTATTGGGTAAGATGATATATATAAAATCCCTTTTACATTGTTATATCCTAATATATTTATTTCATTATTATATAAAACCCTAAGATAAATCATTAATAAACTTTGTATTTAAAATTGTTATCCCTAGTTATGAAACATAGATTGAGCTATTCTTAATTAGTTCTTATAGTAAGAAACAATATATTTGTAAGAATTTTTGTTATTAAATAGAATAGGATTAAGAGTATACATATTATTGAATAACTCTGAGAAATTTATTATTTTATTGAATGTGAATCTAAGTGGAAATATATAAAGACTTTTATGCATAGCAAATTAGAAGTTAAGTTTGGATAGTAAATGCATTAAAGAATATCAGCTGTCTCAACCACATTTTCCACATTATTGCCATTGAGATCACAAAGGGTCTTTTCTTGTTTGGTTTCAATATATACAATGGAATAACATTGCATCATTGCCATTTCTATCATTTTTCCATATTTTTAATCAAATCTTTTTAGTTCTAGAATCAGCACCATACAAATAATGTTAATTTTTCTTCAACTTCAATCATTCCTCACACTATTCATTGCAGACAAATAACTAATCTAGCAAAATATATTTTTTTGCATGGACATTTGTTTTAGTTCTGAATGATATTTAATACTTTTTGTTTTCTGTTTTTCTTTGGATTAAATAAAGATTTGAAAATACTATTGTAAAAAGTAATACTCCATTGAGGATGGTTATGAATATTCATTTTTAAGTTTTAATTTATTGCAAGCATTTATATAAGTGATTAGATGTGTTATTTTTATTCATTATTCTGGTTTATTATATTTTATTTTTAAGCCAATAAACATCACATGACCACCACCTCTTATGCTTGTGTATAACTGTTGTTAAAACAGGCAAAACTCACTATACATATTGCCACACACAGCAAGCTAAAGTAATCAATGGATACCAGACCCATATGACTATATAAGCTAATGGGCTTGGATTGAAAAAATTAAGGTGTTTTCAGTTTAAAACTCATAGTTTTGTAGTTAAATGGAGATAAAAGGTGGCTGATGGAGGGTTGCATTAGATCCTAAGATCTAGGTGCAGTGCTCTTAGATCCAAGGCTCCTCACTGACGAAGGCCACAAGCCAGAAACTAGTCTGGGGATATTGGATGAGTAGGCACTAGATGGGGATTTTATGCACAAACCTTCTGGAATCCATTGATTACTATAGCTTGCTGTGTGTGGCAATACGTATAGTGAGTTTTGCCTGTTTTAATAGTATATTCTTGTTACTGTTTTGTTCTTGTTATATTTTATAATATTTATTTTATTAAATAAAACAAGAAAGAAGAGTTGATGAATTTGAAATTATGCCAAACTTTGCCAAGATTTGTGAAATGTTTCCAATGAATTGCATCATATATGTACAACATAATCACAATAACAATGGAAATTTTATAATATTATAATATTGTATTTTGATTTGAGATATAATATTTGCTTAAAAGAAATGGGAAATACTTTTTTTTATAAGCAGTGAAAGTAAATTTTCTTAAAATTTACAAAATTTTGAATCATGAATTTAAAAATCGTTTCATTTATATTTTTTATTTTTAAAACTAAAATCAAGACTGTTGTAGAATGTAAATATTTTATATAATATTTGAAAATATCTAATCACTATACAATATTTTTTAAATAATTTGTACAATTATTATGATTTAAAATCAATATATATACACACACATATTTTGCAAGGAATAGATGTGGAATGTTTTGAATTATAAAATGTGATTTGTATTTTATATGTATTTTGGTGTATAATCATTAAATTATTCTTATCTATAATTTTTAAGTGATTCCTGCTACTAAACTTCCCCAAGTTTATCATTTATTTTTTTATTTCCTTTAAAAAAAAATCATAGATCAAAGTTTTACTATATATATATATAATATAGGGTATATGAGCACAGACTTTCACACCACCCACCTCTCTCCACTCTATCTAATAACACTGATACACCTAAACAAATATATGCTGAAAAGATTAATAATCACCAATATACGTATTTCATGCTAAACCAGCAATCATCAGTTGGTCCAGACTATCATCTTTACACACATATATAGTATAAGTGCTCAGATATATATTAAGATAGACTATCCTCATAGTTTAATGGACAGGCTTCAATCCACTCCACACTCCAACTCTTCAACCGTCCATCCAATTGAAAATCTGATGATGGAATGCTCAAAGGCCACCCTGAGGCCGAGATTATTGTCACACCCATGTTGACCTAAGGTCAATCTGAACCCCACATGTACAGGACATAATCCATTTAATACATATGCAAGGATGGGCAGACATCTCTATAATGTAATAACTGAAACACAGGCTTGTTATATACCTGTGGCTATATATATGTAATATACGGCATATGAGCACAGACTTTCACACCACCCACCTCTCTCCACTCTATCTAATAACACTGAATGCAGAGAGGTGGGTGGTGTGAAAGTCTGTGCTCACATACCCTATATTACATATATATAGCCACAGG
The DNA here is from genome assembly GCA_028023455.1 of Epiperipatus broadwayi. Classification (NCBI taxonomy): domain Eukaryota; kingdom Metazoa; phylum Onychophora; class Udeonychophora; order Euonychophora; family Peripatidae; genus Epiperipatus; species Epiperipatus broadwayi. Next base: position 651,674 of record JAQFVV010000320.1, read on the forward strand.
TATATAACAAGCCTGTGTTTCAGTTATTACATTATAGAGATGTCTGCCCATCTTTGCATATGTATTAAATGGATTATGTCCTGTACATGTGGGGTTCAGATTGACCTTAGGTCAACATGGGTGTGACAATAATCTCGGCCTCAGGGTGGCCTTTGAGCATTCCATCATCAGATTTTCAATTGGATGGACGGTTGAAGAGTTGGAGTGTGGAGTGGATTGAAGCCTGTCCATTAAACTATGAGGATAGTCTATCTTAATATATATCTGAGCACTTATACTATATATGTGTGTAAAGATGATAGTCTGGACCAACTGATGATTGCTGGTTTAGCATGAAATACGTATATTGGTGATTATTTATCTTTTCAGCATATATTTGTTTAGGTGTATCAGTGTTATTAGATAGAGTGGAGAGAGGTGGGTGGTGTGAAAGTCTGTGCTCATATACCCTATATTACATATATATAGCCACAGGTATATAACAAGCCTGTGTTTCAGTTATTATATATATATAATAAATCTAAAAATTCTAGTAGACAATTGATCATTATATATAAATTATAACACTCACCTCTCTCAGGCATAAAAGATTACCAGAAAATATTCAAATCATCATTGTTAAAGCAGCATTATGTATATACAGAAAATATTTTCTATTGATATGTAATATAATGTTGCCTTGACAATGTTAGTTGAAATATTTACTGGTGACATTATAAATGTGAGATCTGTGACCATCTACTTATATATTGTAAAAAGAAAGTGGGCATGACCATAGAAGGAAGATTGAACATTGCAATGGCAATATCATTATAAGTAACAGAACAAACTGAGATATTGGATATTAGATAGAGAGTAGATATATGTGAATGCCATCATTTATATGCCAGGTTGATAAATCAATTTTATGGAACTATGGATGATATTTCATGTTAATAAAATCACTCCCAGAGATTTATGTATTCTCTCTTCCAGGTGGGCTTTCATGAAATGATCCTGTGCCTCTGAGATGATTTTTCCAGAGTAAGTGTAACTAAGATATATTTCAATAAACAGGTTCCACGTCGTAATAATTACAGAACAAATTCAAAATCATCTAACATAAAATAGTATATAATTCATATTTCATAAGACATATAATGAAATACTCATTGGAGCACCATCAGAGAGTCAACAGTTCTCCAGGAAATGAACTTCTGATTCTCCACATATTTACATTTCTAACATTTTGACAACATTAAAAGAATCAATTTTAATCCCTGTACTACCTATGTAGTCTTGCAATATCCCATAATGATTTTTACTTATATCTCTATTATTTAAAAATTAAATTCAGACTCATAATTAACTCTCTTGCCCATCTTTTTATTTAAAAATATACTCAGCATACTATGTACCTCAAATGTAAATTAATGGGCTAAATTAAAAATTGCTATTATAATAATGAAATACATTGATTTTTTAAATTGTAAAAAAAATTAACAAAAAAAAAATCTAACAATTATAAACAATAACAATAATTAATTAAGTATGAGTTATACTTTTAAACAGCTGGAAAATCCCTTTTCTTTTTATTAACAATTAAAAGATTGTTTTATATCTTATCTTTATATTTAAGAAAATCATAATAAATAACAGCTTAATAGCTTAAAGAGAAGTTGTTCAGATATTTCACAACCACACACATTCACATGCAAAGTCATTCAAAATTATTTATAGCTATGTCAAAACTGTGTCATCATCATCAGTATTCTGTCAAATGGATAGGTCCAGAGAGTAGTCACATCATCAATTCATCCATTTTTCCATTTCATTCTCTTGCTTGCCCAGCTCTTCAATTCCATGTAACTCTTCCCATCTCTTACATCATCCAACAATGTCAATTTCTTCCATTCTTACTTCCACTCACCATTCCCTTTTATTAAACTATAATTTCTTTTTAACGTAGATTCAATCCAGTTTCTCTTTTTTTCCCTGATTTCCTTAATCAATCTTCTTTTTCCATTTACTCTATTCAAAACTATTTTATTTGTTATTTTATTCATCCAACTAATTTTTTCCATTCTTCTCCATGTCCACATCTCAAAGGCTTTCAATTGGTTTCTAATTTCTTTACTCATTGTATTTCACAATCATACATTCCACATGTAGCATTTAATTAATTTTTTTCTTAATTCTCTTTTCAAAAGTCCAAAAAATATTTTATTTCTTTTAATAAATGCCTCATTTGTCAATGTTATTCTTCTTTTAACTTCATATTCATTTCTTCCATCCTCACTCAACTAATTACCTAAATATCTAGATCCCTTTACCTGTTGAACTGTATTATCATGGATTTCAATTTGCAATCTTTTTGCATTTCTCCATATCCACATACCCTTAGTTTTCTTAACATTAATCATCATCCTATATTCCATGCATTCTTCTTCCAATTTATTCAACATATTCTGAAGACACTTTTTATCCTCAGCTACAAGAGTCATATCATCTGCAAATCTTATACATTTTATTACTCTACCTCCTACATTTGCTCCTCCACAATCTAATTAATTAGTATATTTTCTAAATAAATATTAAAGAGAACAGATGTCATATTACATCCTTGCTTAACTCCACTTTTTATATTCACTTTATCAGTCTCATTACTCTCTAATTTAATTCTTATTCTTTGTCCAGTATACATATACCAAATCAATCTCTCTTTCCAAAATACCCCTTTATCTTTTAAGATGGATATAAGATTTATTCCATTCACAAAACATATACCAATTCCTTTATTTTTTTAAATATATCTCTCTGTAATTTTTTTTTCAATACCATAATTTCCAACAATTTTATCTTTCTTACCTTTCACCACAACAGTATCACCCAATAACAATATACATATATTTTTTCATTCATGTTGGATAATTTCCTCTATCTTCTCATATATATCATCAATTTCAATATCATTATGACTAGTAGTTAGCATATAAACTTGTATGATTACCAAATTCCTAGGACTTACATTTATTCTCATCATCATCAGCCTATGATGAACAAAATGAATCTTTGCCACATTATTCCAAATTTTCTTCCCCACAAGCAATGCCAACTCCATTAATTAGTCTATACCCACCAGAATAATATAACTTAATATCTCCACTACTTATTTCCCCACTTCCCTGCCACCTCATTTTGCTTAATTCTATAGCATCAATATTATTTATATACAATTCTCCAAATTTTCCAGTTTTTCTCAAAGATCTATCATTCCATGTGTCAATTCTCAATGTGTTTTCTCTCAATGAATTAAGTTTATGAGGATTTTGCAAATTTATGACCTGAGTAGCTTCATGTCTACCCCTGCTGGGAAATACAACAAAGTCCATTCAATTAAGGTCTCAACACCAAATGTAATGATTCCTGTAGACATACCCATAATAAAACTAAGGAATTACAAGGCAGAGTGGTTTCCGGTGCCTTCTTTACCCAGAAATAGCCTTCATAACAGGATTATTGCATTACCTAAATATCATAAAATGAACATCCATCTTCTGCTTCCTCCTCACCATTGTCACCTTTAGTGATCTTCTGCTGACTTGAAAGAATGCTATTGCTAATGCAGAACCCAGCAGGATGTTAACATTTAATTGCAGTCAACAGCCACTGTTTCCTTCAGCACTTCCTGATAGTGAATGTTGTCCCATTGTCAGTGGCTGCTTATTTACAGCACTTTGCTTATTCACAGCTAACCTTCATATCTGAAGGCCATTCCCCTATCCACAACATGGGGATGCTCTGAGTAACATGGGACTTTAAGTTTTGTTTATGTATAACATCACTAATTATGAGTTATATATGTTTGATATGGCAAATCTGTCGCTTTTGAAATAAATGTACTTGAAATAGCAAGATATAAAAAATGTTGCTATCTCATCTAGGAAAGAATACATATATACTGCATGATTCTGAGCAGAGGAATTAATCAACTCTATTTTAAACACAATATCTATGAACATATCCCTATAATTGCTAAAGAGAGTAGATGAATCTCACATCTTTATTGCAGATAAAAAACGATTCCTAGAAACCCTTGCAATAGAAGATTTTTTTTATCTCTATTATATATACATAAACAGAAATATATTCTTTCATCAAAAGAAACAACTATACTTAACACAATGATCATTGATTGAATTCTCATCTTTAAGAGGGCTAATATGAACAACACTCGATTAAGAAGCTATAGATATCTATATATACACACACCCTGTTGCATATATTTTTATCTTTAATAAAATCAGTACAATCGGAATGCATATCCAACCCCAGGTTTTATTGTTACATGATTTTAAAGTATAATTTTAGAATCAAATTTACACCCACCTTAAACAATGAGATCAATTACAACAATATGTGTATGACCTTATATAAAATACTTATTATTTTATTTATATTTTTTTAAGGAAAACAATTTGAACACAGAAAAGTTTCTTTAACAAATAATATTTGTTATAAACATTACAACTTTTCATACACCAACTTTTTCTATACCACTTAAAATCTTAAAACATTTATATATAAAAATAAAGAAATGCTTTTTTAATATATAATATTTCTAACAGTGATTCTGCTACCTGTTCTGCACATATATTTATCTTTTTAAAATATTTAAAATAGTGGGCCCTTTATATATATGATATTTCATTTAAATTACCAAACTTATTACACATTAATTTGCACCTTTACTCTTAATAGAAATATATAAAAGTTGACAATATTTAACTTAATATAATAGTAAAAAATAAAACACTTTTTTTTTAATATTTTTGCAATATAGATTACAATAGCAACAAAAATGAAGGATTATTTAAGCTTTAAACAATTTGAAAAAATCTTATATTACTATATATTATTTTTCTTGTCCAATTGCTTATTATTCTTTTCTTATGTCCAAGTTTCCCAAGGAAATGTTTCATAATTAGGCCTATATGGTTTTGGGATATACAACAATTAATAGAGAGAATAGCATGTTATATGAAGAGATCTGGTGCAAGGCAAAAAGCAAATGGTTTCAATCTACTAATATAATAATCAGATAGTAAAAAAGTTTTACAATTCTTATTTAACCAATTTATTGCTTAAGAAAGATAATACATTTTATTAAATTTTGTAAAACTTTTAATTTTATATTTAGAAAACATTTTATTGCACTGTACCACATTAAAGCAATGAATAAAATATATGTACTTTCAGTTTAACCTAAGAAATATTTTTAATGAACAATAATACATATAGATGGGAAAATAACTACTGACCATATTGTAAAATTTATAAAATTTATTGATTTTTTATATTTTTTATATATTTTATTTATTTGGGTTTTTTTTTTTTTTTTGGATAGTGTATAATTGAAGAAATAGCATATCCTGGTACGATGTATATCATGATGTTATTGTATATGCTATTCTATTAAATTAATATTTTAAAAATCAGCATTTCTTTTTTTAAATCTTCAATTAGTATAACTTTTGAAATGAGTTTATGGCCTTTTTCAACATTGCAATAATATGACATAATTCTGAATATGATATTATATATATATTATATATTGATAATATTTAATAGATGGAAATGTTTGAATTTTATAATATGTGGAAATATCTGTTTACATATTCATATGATAAAAATCACTGTCAGATGTTAGTAGACAGTAGTTAATTAAAATAGCAAACTGTAGACACTTTCTGCATTCAAAAATGAGTGTACATTTTTGTATGCAATCTCTTGATGTTATATGGAAAATAGAATGCTACAGTATTTATTTACAATGCAAGGAAAGAAAGTTTACAACCTTTCACAATTCCTTATAAATAATAGTCTGTTCCATAATTCAGTCACATGATACAAATTGGTAATTTTTAACAGATGGAAATGTTTGAATTTTATATGTGGAAATATCTGTTTGAATTTCCACATGATAAAAATCACTGTCAGATGTTAATAGACACTAATTAATTAAAATAGTAAACTGTAGATCTTTCTAAATTCAAAAGTGTACCCTTTTGTATGCAATCTCTTAATGTTATATAAATACTAAAACACTACAGTATTTAATAGGAATTTTTTTTTTTTTTACAAATATGCATAAAAATCATTAAATTTAAAGATGTAATTATTCATAAAAATTTTAATTTTTTTTTAAAAATATATAATTAATATAATTTAAAATTTACAAAATAATTTTTTTGATGCTTGTGTATTATCATACCTATCAAGTTTGGCAGCCATTTATTTTTGAATTGCACAGTTTCATGGGCATACAAGTATTTGTTTATGGTTTTTTTTCCAATTTTATTTTACCAAATATATGTTATTTGTTAAGTTTAAAAAAATTAATAAATCTATTATAAATTCCATTCAGATGTTTATTTTAATCGTTTTATTTATTTATAACATATAAATGCTGACATACTACAAACATTGTTATACTTTGGGTAATAGTATGAAAACTAAACCCTACTATCTGATAGCACTGTTTTTCACAAAATGCATATCAATATACCATTTTAGCAGCCTTAACTTATGGCTGACAGTGCAAGAAGTGTTTTTGAGCCATAACAGGCTGCCTGAGGGTGATGTATTCTACAATTACATAACGAAATACTACGCCCATTGCATTGCTACAGTATTCGTCAAGTGAGTGCTCTTGAACTCTCACTATGGTCTGATTTGATGGTGGGCATATTTGAAAGAGATGAAACTGCAAAAATTCATTGTCAGAAATTTTTCAGAAAGCATAGTGGAATTTGTATTCCATACTAAGAATTGTCATGTTGTCACATATGCTTCCCTATGCTTTTGAACTGCATAGAACTTTAAAAGGTTTTTTTCAGCAGAGTTTTTTCCAATTTTGCACGCAAATGCCTGTTTATGCGCGAATCCATGCGAGAACTGTCAAAGGTCATCTGCAAGTTATCCGAATTGGTCGAAGCTGAGTGAATTGCCGGCCGGCCACACAAGTGGATGCACAATATTGTGTTTCACCAGAAAGAGAAACTTCTGCAAGTGTACCTATGTAGATCTGCGTAAGGGAAGTTGTTGGTTTGAAGGCTCCAAAATCCCATTACTTACAGTTTTGAGGCTTCCCTGTTATTTTATTTGTGTGTTACTTTTGGCTGCTGTTTTTTATGCCCCCGTAAATGGTGGTGTTTTGTTGTTGTTTTTTTACTTGTTTTGCTTCACAACTTGTCCAAAGTTTCATTTCTTTTTGATTCAATAAATTATTTTATGGGGAAACTTGTTTTTATTGTTCACATGATTATAAAGTAGGTAGTTAAAGTAGGTAATATTTTATTATACCAAAAAAAAAGAAGCTTTAAAAGTTTATTCAAAAGGCCCCACCAAAATAAAATAATAATAAAGAACTGTGCGGTAACATAATAAAATGTTCAAAAAGAAAATCCAAAAAGAAGTCGATAATTAAAAAATCAAAACAAACCTTCCCCACCACCCCACCTCCCCCGGCTTAAAAAAAAAGTGTTCTTTAAAAATGAACTGTTTATGTCTTTTTTTTAAATTAAAGGCCCAAAAAATTAAGAAAGAACTTTTTGCTATCATATAAAGCTTTCTGTAGTGTAAAGATTTGAAACAAACAAAAAAAAAAAAAAAGCCTCGTAATAAATTAACCAAAAAAAAAAGACGACAATTCAAAATTAAAACAACCCCTCTCCCCTCCAACCTCTAAAAAACCAAGTGTTGGTTTATTCAAAAGTATCGAATTGTTGAAGTCTTTCAGCAAATCAAAATATCAAACAAAAAAAAAAAAAAAAGATAAGTTAAAAACAAACAATCAACCCCTCCTTCCACCATCTAAAAATGACAAAGTGTTTGTTACCATATTTTTGTGTAAACAAACCGATGGAGCATTAATCGATAATTTAGAAGCAAACCAACACCCCTACACCATCTAAAAACAAAGTATTTGTTTCTTAAAAAAACAAACCAAAAAAAAAAACATGTGAAAAAAAAATTGGTTTACCACAAGTAATATTATGTAAAGAAACCTACGGACGGACAGTTAGTCGTTAATTTACAAACAAACCAACACCCCTAGACCATCTAAAAACAAAGTATTTGTTTATTAAAAAAAAAAACCCAGGTGGAATAAAAAAAAAACTTTGGTGGTTTACCATCGCCGATGAAAAAATAATAAAAACTGGTTGAAAAAAAAAAATCTTTTACCATAATATTATGTAAACAAACAGACCATCCATGAATCGGTATATTGATGTGAATTGGACAAAAAAGAGCACCATCAGATGGTAGGGTTCAGTATTCATACTATTACCATACTTTGTTTAAATTCAGCTTCTTTCTTTTTTAATTACCATTTTGGAAAAATGCTGAAAATTTGGAATCTTCCCTTGACAAAACATCATGTAGTAAAGTATTTCCAAAGATATAGGATTCTGCCCTAACACTTTATGTTCCTTATATATTTTTATATTAATAAGTTCATTTAATACAAAATTAATAATAAAGTTGAAATATTATAATTAACTTTTGCAGAAATTTTTTTTTTAAATAGCAAAAAAAAAAAAGTAAATATTAAATATAATCACTTTTTATCATCCCCTTAAACTGTATAATTCAAAAATAAATGGCTGCCAAGCTTGTCATACAGGATAATACATTATACACAAATACCAACTTTTTTTATATTTATTCTTATTATTGTTTTATTTTACACCTTTTAATTAAATAAAAAACTTAAAGATAAACCCTATTTTATATTTTCTAAAATTATCTTTTTAATCAAAGTTTTTTTATATATTTTTAATTACTTAAATAAAATCCAAGTTTTATTTTTCTATGTATATTATTGTAATTGAAAATTTGTTATAGATTTATAAAATTTTTGGAAATGAATGAAGTCACTCAAATATATACCTGCAATTATGATAATAAAATAGCAAATGTTTAAAATTTAAATATGTTGTATTAATGCAATTTAAATATAAATTATTAATGAATATTCTTTAAAAAAAATAATTTAATAAAAAATAAATAAATTTAAATTCCTTATTTATATTTACTTGATTATGAAAAAATTTTGTATTAGTAAATGTTAGAAATATCACAATGAAATGTAATAAAAGTTACATTTTTATACATCATAAAAAAAGAAATGCTTAAAATCTTATATAATTTATGAATTAATTCATATTCATATAGTTACAGATAAATCAAAACTTTTTTTAAAAAAAAAATGTTACAGATACAATACCAATTTACCCTATTATGTTACAGTAAATGATGGATATAACAGCTTAGAGAGTAAAACTGGCATTCCATTTTTTCTGTCCATTTTTTCTTTTTTTTAAATTAGCTTTTGAAGAAGAATTATAAATTTTTTTGAGCTGCTTTATAGAGTTCAAATTAAACTTTTTCATAAAAAATGTATTATGAATATTATATTCTTTGATTAAATGTTTTTTTAATTTGCCCAGACTGCCATAATAGTATTTTGATATCAAAAACTTCCATAATACTTGTTCAATTGTCTTTTATTTTAAAAATTAACTTTTAGCATAGAATTGCAAAGTTTTTTTGTATTGAAACAGTGTGAATCAACATGTATTACAAATATTCACATTATATGCAAATAAATACATTTTGATCTAATTTTTTTTAATTGTTTAACTTTTTCATTGATTTACAACAAGTGTAGTTTTTGCAAATATTTTTGTGATACCATATTTAATGCTGGTCAAAAATTTCTCAGGAAATAAAAGATTTCTAATTCACACAATTTGGAATAATGTTAGTCTATCTATATAAAACTTATTGTTCTATTGTCCAAAAATATAAAAAAATATTTTGACCTATTTAATTAGTTTTTAAATCTGTTAATTAATTAGTTTTATATCATTTTATCAAGTTAAAATATTTTAATTATGATAAATTGATTAAAAAGTTAATAAATAAAAATAAAACTAATTAAATAAGTCAAACAGGCAAAACTCACCATACGTATTAAATGGTGATCGCATGATGTTTATTGGTTTAAATAAGTCAACATAAGAATTTTTGAACAATAACAAAGTAAGATTCATATATAACAGGGGTGGTCAAGACATCAATCAAGAAGCTGATGTGAACATTGACAAATTGTAGTGATAAATTCAGAGCTTATTTGAATATAAAAAATAATAAAAAACCATAAAAATTCAAAATGATTCTTGTTTAAAAATAGTTAAATTTAAAATAACACCTGTTGTTATTGTCAATCTCAAACATAAACCCAGGTTGGAAGAAACCGAAAAGAATTAAATTATTTTTGTGTAAAACTAGATCTAAAATTCTTAGAAATATTTAATTGCCATTTTCCTGAGGAAAAATGAAAATGCCCTGGAGAAACAAGGATTTTAATGAACTGACTTTAAAATAAAGAAGTTGTGAACTTTTTAAAACACTTTGTATAGTAATTTAATAAATATTTTATAAAATAAACATGGACAAATTATAATACTAGAGGAAGCTGAAGTAATTTAATAGTAGTCATATAAAACGTCATCATCAACAATTCATATCTTATTTATTGAAAAAAAAATCATTAGTTCATATCTTCTAAAAACATCACCAATATTTCTGAGTACCTAAAAAGCCCTTATAAAAAAAAAAAACACCAATTCGTAAGTATGTTCTAAAAAAACCAGGACTTCAAACCATTATTTTTTCCATTCTGGCAAAAATAATATTTATTTTTTTTTGGTTTCCGGTTCGAAGCCCTGAAAAAAACATAGTCACTCTCAGGTACACTTTCACCAAAAAGTTGCCCCAACATTTAAAAGTTTGTCCATCCCTGATATATAAGAAAAAATGTGATTTGTTTCCAATTAGCTAATTTTTTTTAAAAAATAGCACTACACTAAAAAGGTTAATGTTGGGAGATATAAATAAAAATAGATCTAAAAATTTTAGTTAAAAAATATAAAATAAAAATTAATAAGGGTAAGAAAAAAAATTAAATTATAGTAATTTAATTTTTAAGAAAAAATTGTAATTTTTTATGGTGCCTTAGTGGCAGTCTTTGGAAGCTTAAGGTTGATAGATCACTTTCAGTTCTGTCATTTCCAGCAATTGAATTTCTTATAAATTCACAAGCAATAAAACCATTCAATTATTATTTAATTTTTGTGGATAATTATATTTTTCAAGTGAATAGTTTTTATGCATATTGGTAAGATATAAAATCTCTTTTTCTGCCTATTTTTCAGAAATATAATACATTTGTACTAAAATTTTATTGTTACATTCTTGAAAAAGACTATAAAATGGGCAGACATTACTGAAATTAAGAAACTAAAGTCTTTGAAAGAATGTTTCTGTTTTAATATTATATGTTGAAATAACTTAGTCTATTAATTTTATTAAAATGAATTGGATAAAGTTGAGTATACCAATATTTTCCTAAAGATAATTCAGAATATAAATAATAATTTTTCTACATCAAGAGAATGTTTGAGCAATCAAGTCATTTTTTTATTCTAATAGAGGAACTGGAGTCCAGAAATGGTATAGGCAAAAATTTTGTGGCTACATATGGGGCCAAAGCTGGAAAAAGATCTTGAAAAATATATCTAGAAGTGTGACAATTGATAAATTAAAGCATGTTTGTCCCATGAAGATCAGAATTTATGAAACCTTGGTAATGCACAGATCTGGACCATGAAACATATACTCATGATGAACTGAGTTGAAATTGATTCCAAGTACTAGTACTAAAATAAATACTAAATTTTTATACATCATAGGCTTTCCAGTGATAACAATCTTTGATAATTGCACTAAATTTAACTTAGCAAAATTTGTTAAATTATTCAAATTCTGAGAAACAACTTATTCCATTGTACCATCCTGAGTCAAATGATTTAACAGAAAATGTCATTCAGTATTTAAACAAATATTGAATCAAAACACCTTTTCAAATATATATGATTTACCCATTTTTAGCAACATTGCACCAACATATTCTGTCTTCAATGGCAGTGAAAAATCTTTAGGAGATCTATCTATGAGTAGATTTTTAAGAACATTTCTAACCTTCCTTTGTCAGAGAAAACTCTAGTTCCAAATTTACCATAAAAAATATAGTCTGGAATGAAACAATATATAAAAGCAATGGTTAAAAAAGAATTCACTAAGTCAGATAATAGTCACGAGTACAGATGACACTTCAATTACCTTTGGAAGTACATGATCCCAATTTTATGAGTAAAGGTAATTTTAGAACCAATATAAATATCAACAAAATCATCTACAAATAGTAAATACCAAACAGCAGCCAAGAATGACCACATCAAAAGTATCTTCAGTTGAAATGACTATTGAAAAAGATCCAATGACAATGGTAATCAGTGAATAATAGCCTTTTTAGAAACTAAAACTAGGATTTGTCATTGTTCTCATAAAAAAACTTTCTGAGCTAATAAAAAGCATTTGTAATGTATAATAAGCTTCTTAACACAATTTACAGTATATAGTTGATTTCTATGTGATCACATTAATTCAATTATTCATCACCTCTGAATTTACTTATTTTTTAATGGTCATACATCTTGCAAAAAAAATGCATTCATATTTAAAAAATAATAAATTTCAATAGACATACTATGAAAAAAATTATCAAAATGAATAAAGTTGAAAATAAATTACCTCTATTAATTACAAGTGTCATTCTTTCAAATGACAGCCATTATAAACTTTAGATCTAAATATAACTGACAAAGTAAACTTCTGCATGTTATAAACATAAAGTATTAAATTTCATAAAATTTGACATATAACTTTGAATTAATTTGAAATATTAAAAAAGCCCATATTTTACTCACATTATTTCTTAACTTTATATGCAGAGATAACTATTAATGTTAAATTCAATCACACTAGTCACTTGAGAGCAATCTTTTCCACAAACATTGAAAAATATGCTAAACTGTCTCCAATAATACATTTTGACTAAATATGTCAGATTTATATTTTTTGGTATTTTTTTGATGGCTTTCAAATAAAAAGTAGTTGGAGATTTAATGTCACATTAACAGAAAATAAAATATCAGATATGTATTTTGTTTATTTTTGTTAAATTTTTTTATCAATTTAACTTCTTATTTCTAATTTTCTTTCAAATATTAAACACAAAATTCTTTAATATAGTACAGTAAAAACAAAAATTATGGACTAAAAGTAAATAAAATTCAGCTTGTCAGTTTGAAGAATTCTAAGCAAGTTTAAGCAAAATGGTCGTAAAAAAAAATCCACTGTATATTAACAAAACTTATTAATCTAAGATTTGTAAAAATAATGCTAATATCCAGAAAAATAGTCATACTTTTTTTAATTATTAAAGTTAGAAAATCATGCAGTTTAATACCAATTGCTTAACTTCTCAGCAATTTATGTATATTAAAACATTGGCTATGTTGAATGTAGAAGTGTTTTTACCCAATGACAGAAGACCATCAACAAACTCTGTATCCTATGTGGTTTAATACTGTAGTAGAGCGATCTACTCAAAACTAAAAAATCCAGAATTGATTCTCAATTGAGTACTGAAAATTTTTAAAAAATGGAACTCTTTACTTTGTTTAAAATACTATTTCAATATAAAAATAAAACACTAATTGATACTTGAAAATTTTGTGCTTAATTATCCTTTTTATCAGTAATTTAGTTATATTAGTGTATTTTATCAACATTAATGCAGTGTTACCTCCTGGGAAAGTTGTTAATTTCTATGTCCAAAACAGGTTGGGTATGAAGTACTAATCTGTTAATGTAGTATGCCATTGCTTATTTTCTTAATGTATTTTACCATCTTACTTTTAAAGCTGCATAATAAATTTTAATGAATTCCACATTCTGGAATACTATACGTGTATAATAAAGGTAAAGATTAAAATGTTATTTGCCCTGCAATGAAGGTTTGGCCTGCATGCCATTTGTGAATGAGTACTGTCATTCCAAGTTCTAAAAATGACAAATAATATTAGTAATACTATAGATGAGATATGCAGTGACTGTACAAATCAATTTGTGAATCCAAAATGCATCTATTTATAGAATATGCTGGTTCATTATTTTATTATGATGTATTTTAACTTCTTATATATAGCAAGGCTTTTTCCTGTTAAAACCATGGTCAACTACATTATATTTTCTTAGAAAATATTGTATCTTTCAATTATTTCACATGTCCAATCCAATAAAAATGTGATTTTGAAAATTTATAGTATGACATTCTGTAAACTGAAGAAAACGTTGATCTCATGATATTGCCATTGTATGAGTTTGTAAAATCCTATAAAGTATCTTTAAATGAAATTTTTCTATTGCCTTTATATTAGAATGTCCAAGTTTTATTTCCTTGCAATAAATCATGTGAAATAGTAGCTCTATATTGAACTAATTTAGTTGCAGCAATTACATTGTTGTGATAAAATATTCTTTTAACTTATTAAAAGCAATAGTATCTCACTGAAGTCTGCATTGCTCTTTATTAAATCTGTCTTTTTATTAATAAACTTACCAATATATTTTAAATGGGTCTCATTTTTGGTTGTTAACTATTCAAGCTAAAAATTGAAGATTTTTATTCCATCACTGGTCGATATAAGATTTATTTTTTAACATTAATTACTATAGTCTTGATACCTTACAAAATATTAACTTCATTTTGTAGATCATCTTTTGAATTGGCAAAGATATCACAATTATCAGCATATTATAAATCTAAAAGTCAAGAAGATTAAAATTTTATTTTTATTCAGCATCCATCAAAAAGAAATGATAAAGAAGAGATACTTACTAGACTAGTAATAATCTGGGTAATGAGAGTTTATATTTTTATTTCTTTGTTTTATCATCTAGATAAGAAATGTAATTGCAAGGAAATCAAGTCATATATCACATGACTTAATTTTATAAGCTTGTATTACAAATGTTATATAATGAACATGCCAATAACTCTTAACAAGCTTTTTAGAATATCCCTATCCTCAGACCAGTTTCTAGCTCTGGCTGTCGTCAGTGAGATGCTAGGATATTCCAATGTTAGATTTAAAATACCAGGTCAAGTCTAACACTTTATCTAATGTTTAACAATAAAGTAGAAAATTGAAATTTTCAGACATGATGTCTTCAAATCCAATAATTATATGACTGACTAGATTAATTAGGATAGATCGCCTGAAAAAAATCCTAAGTTTACTGTATTCAAGACTCGTCTGACTAAGATTCAAATACTGCATAAAACTTGAAAATGTGTGTTTGTATATATATATATAGATGAAGTACCCCCCCCCCCTCGACATATTAATGTAAATGTTAATTTGCTGAGGGTAGGGAGGTAACAAGCTTATCTTTTCTTTATGTTATCGATTATCTTCCCAAATAATCTAAAGTATTACTGACATAAATATAAAAAAACTAAAATGAAATTTAAAAATCTACATTAAGTACTTTAAAAGTGTTCAATTATTATTTTTTATTCATCTTTTTAATTATTAGATCGTTGTACCAAAAAGTACTTTGACGCTTAAAGTTAAATAGAAAACAAATTCTTAAAAAATGATAACTTAAGATTTTTTTTTTAAAAAAAAATACAATATAAATAATATTATTATTCTCTTAATTAACTATTTATCATTTATAGCAATTCAAGATCAAAATGGTGATTTCCAAACTCCCAGTTTTTGTTACCAAAACAAGTTTTGATTTTTTTTATCGAAATATTCTCCGGATAATTTTACCGAATCAGACTTACAGCATAATTTTTTTTTGGAAAAATAAAAATATCACTGATGAGTAAGTAATTAAAATTGTAATAACACAGGGAATGAGCACTCTCTAACAACTATCAACTTCTAGTAAACAGGCAACAACTCTCCATATAGTTATGTGCTAGCATGAGATGGTGATCATGTGATGTTTAGTGGTTTAACTATCAACATCATTGAAAGTTTCCCTATAGTAACATGATTTATTTATAAATGTTTTTATTATGGCTTATTATCTGCAACAGTTATGATCAAAAAATAGCACTGTGTCCCAGAAACTAAAAAAAAAAAACAGTTAATAGTCAAATCCAATTAATAATATCCTTTTCAAAAAAATTAATAAAACTTTAGAACTAATTCGGTTTTTCAGGAGTGGGAAGCGGGAATTTTATACAGTCAACGAATCAAAACGAGGTTTTTTATAAAAGTAAAAATTATATAAATAGTCGGCGTTTTATTTTTGTTTTTAAGTAAATTATATTTTCCTAAAGAACTAGGATAGGCTTTTATCTTTATTTTGTAGAGCAAAAGGATATATAACGTATATCCTCAGAGATTTCGCCCAATTCTTAACGGAATTAAATATCATAACTGCTTACCACGAATAAGGATAGGTCAATATTTTTCTCTAACAAAAACCAAATACGTATATATAATTGTATAAAAATAAATTACAAATATAATATATATACACGCGTATATGTATGTATGTAGAAATATAGATGCCAATAGCGGCGAGACCATCAGTTAAATGAATCAATTGCCCTTGAATCAACTGATCTTGATACTAATGTAATCATATTTGGGCTGAATGCATCAAGTCTCAGATCTCGAAACCAACATAATCATAATTTATTTGTATTATTAGATATTTATAAAATTAAATCACTGGTATATGTTTATATTATTAGTGATTAAGTAAAGATTCCGACTAGATTAACCACTCCTTTTAAGAAATACAGTATAATGTTTATATAAAAATGTAAAAAAAAACTTTTGAATATTCTTTAATTTAATGATAAACCTCGCTCCAGCGGCTTGCTTTAAATCTAAAGTTGTACGTTTTTCCACGCCTCGCTTACAGTTTTATTTTATTTTTATTGCTTGCAGATAAAATACTTTTTTTTTGTGAAGTAATTTTATTCAACTCTGCAAGTTTAATTCAGTAAATAGATTTTGTTTACTTTTTAATTGTTTATGGGAAGGGGGGATTCAACTTTTTTTTTTAATTTTAAAAACTTTATTAGAATTTTATTAATCTTATTTTATCACCATTACTAATGTGATGAGTGTAAATTACAACCTCTATCTATACATATAATATTCTTCAAAAATATATTCAGGTTCAAACCAAATCCCCATTGCAGAGCAAATGCACCTTCAACAGTTCCCCAAAAATGAACAGTGAAGGCAGGAAATTATCATTTTACCAGAAGGCAATGATTTAGCAGTTTTCCTTTTTGATTTATTCTCCACACAATAATGGTCGTACACTTCTGAAACTGTAGTAATTCACACTGGTTTTGGATTCTACATTTTTACATTTTTGTTTTCTAGTAAATTTAAGAGATAAGAAAAAGCAAAGTATAATCATATAAAGGTTTAATCCATCTTTATATTTAGATTAGTGTTAATATAAATTATCCACTGATTTAGAAATTCATCAACTTAATTTTTTTAATGCAATAAATACATAAAAAAATTGTTTTAATAAAATATATTTTGCAAAAAAAAAAAAAAAAATTAATTTACAAAAAATGGTTATTAATTTTTTTTTTTACAGTAGGAAAAGGTCAATGCAGTGAATTTGAACTGCTGTAATTAAACAGGCAAAAATAGGAAATAGTTAATTAAAATAGTACACTAGAATGATAATGTTAAAACATTACAACTAATAGCTATTTGGTAGCAGTGATCTAATTCACATTATCTTTGGAACATCAATATCCAATATATATATATATTAAATGCTAATAATCCAAAACTGATTTCCAAACTAACTTCTGATTATTGGATTCCTCAGTAAATAGTAGTGCTTTTGTATACATCCACCCAAACCCACCTTTGATTCATTTATATTGGCAGCATATTTTGAGGGGAAAAATTTGTGTCCTATATGCCAACAAATATGATAATATGAAAACAAATCATTTAATTGATGGTATATAGCAATATAGAGGAGAGAATTTTGCAAACTGATCAAAAAAAACTTTTTTTTTTTTTTAAAGCAATGTCATTTTAAAATCTCTGTAAAACCAATAGTGGTGACATCTTGTCTAAAAATTAATATTAAAGTGCAGATATAGTTTCCATAAATCTATTTTACACTAGCTAGCTTTTTTTTTTTTCTAAATAAAACTCAATTCTCATACTCCAATTCTAAATGATTCTCAACTCCAATTCTAAATGATTCTCAACTCCAATTCTAAATGATTCTCAACTCCAATTGACTTATCCTTCAATAATTTTTATTTTTATACTCATCTAAACTGTTTGTAAAAATAACTAATCTTAATCTTATTTCACTGCTTACAAAAATTATTTTAAATTTAAAAAAGAACAGAAATTAAGCTAATTTAAAATAATGAAAAATAATTCATCTTCTGTTTAAAAACAAACATTGTACAAAAAATAAACTTACAAATATGAGTAAAAAAAAACACCAAGACAATATTTATTGTTTGTGTTTATTCTTAGTAGCATATTTTATTAAAACAGGCAAAACTCTCCATACAGTAGTGCCACTCAGTGCAAGCTGGAGTAATCAATGGATACCAGAAGGCTTGTGCATAAAGTTGCTATCTAGTGCCTACTTATCCAATATCCCCAGTCTAATTTCTAATTTGTGGCTTTCATCCATGAGGGACCTTGGATCTGAGAGCACTGCACCTAGATCTTAAGACCTAATGCAACCCTCCAGCAGCCACCTTTTACCTCTACTTAACTACAAAACTATGAGTCTAAAATTGAAAACACAATAATATTTTCAATCCAAGCTCATTAACTTATATAGTCATATAGTACAGGTAAAAGGTGGCTCCAAGGCTCCTCACTGATGAAAGCCACAAGCTAGAAACTAGTCTGGGGATATTGGCTGAATAGGCACTAGATAGGGATTTTATGCACAAGCCTTCTGGAAACCATTGATTACTCTTGCACTGAATGGCACTACTGTATGGAGAGTTTTGCCTGTTTAATAACAGTTATGAGCAAGCATAAGAAATGGTAATCTTGTGATGTTTAGGGGCTAGCATGTTTTATATTAGTAGGTACAAAAATATCCAAATGAAAGTAAACCCACTCCTTTGTTTGCTATGAATAAATAATACTCATACATCAAAAAACAATAAATATTCTTTTAGCTTTTGATTTTTATAATCTTTTGTTTTCTGGAATTAAGAATGGAAATAAAGTGTTAGCCTAATTTAATATGGCATTTGCTATGTCTTAATTTGTTAACCATGAGATAAGAAATAACAATTTATTAATCTAATACTGTAAGTAAGATGCACATGCACAGGAGACCTTAAACAGATCTGGGCGTAACTATATGCACACAATAAAATTCACACACATATATACATAGCAGACATATAAAGTTCAAATGTTAACCTAGATGATATACATACACATTAATATATATATAAACAGTTATATAAAAACAAATGCTAATCAAATCTATATACATACAACAAGTACATATGGGCAGGTATATGATGTTCACCTGCTAATCCAGGGTAGTCTATAATATCTGATCATACATTGACTAGGAACATAAGTCTTTTCACTTACTATATCTGTTTGCTAATTAATATAAAGTGAAAAATGTTCTGCCTTTACTGTATAATGGATCTTCAAACCTGGACAGCCCTTGAGGCATTTCCAAATAATAATAAAATCAGGGTGGATTTGTAAAAACCCTAAATCGGCTTATTGAACCTTCAGGAGTAGAGATCCTGGTTGTCTAATGTTTTCCTCCTACTGGTTGTGGTAGCCCAGTTGTCTCAAAGATGTCAGTGAATGCATTCTCTCCCTTTCTTTCTCTCCCCATGTTTTTATATGCTCCTGTCCCTTTTGTTTTCTGGAGTAATAGTTATTTTTCAAAAAATCCAGGTGGTATTTTTTTTTATCAGCACAATCATTGCTCTGTAATTTAATTAATATTTTACCAATACTAATTAAATTCCTTTCATTATCTGATTGTTTATTTCTTGCTTCCAGTAACCTATTGTCAACTATATGTTTTGCTTAATTGAATTTTTACCGAATTCAGATTAATCTGATTACGACTATTTTTATTTCCTCTCTAGATTACTCTTATAACTTATTAAATATATAAATAAATTTTAGCTTATTATATGTGTACATGCTTAATAAATATATGTTTTACAGCATTAATCATTTTGAATTTACAATTGTGCAAATAGAGGATAGAGATGGAATTCTTATTAATAACTTCTATAAAATAATCAAATATCAGTTCCAAATGTAAATATCACATGTATAGCTTAATGGTTATGAAATTCAAACAGAAATAAACCAACTTTTCCATAAGCAAAGAATAAATAGCATTCATAGATCAACAAACAAAACAAAAAATAGTGCTAATTCATATACTCTTTCAGCATTTGATCTTTATAAACTTTTGTTTGCTGACATTGTTGGAAAATAAAAGTAAAAATTATATGTTAGTCCAATTTAAGTAGAGAAATAATCATTTTGAAATTGCAAATGTGCAAATAGAAGATAAAGACTAAATCTCATTTCTAATAATCTCTATAACATTAATCAAATTTCAGTTTGTAGATGTGAATATCAAATATACATACCTTAATATATATATATGGAATCCAAACAGAAATAAATTAAATTCTCTATAAATTATGTGTAAATAACACCCTTACATCATCAAAAGCTAAAGAATAAAATGAATTCGCCTACTCCCTCAGCTTTCATCCTATTCTTTTCAATGTGTTACCATAAAAATATTATTTATCTATAGCTTATAAAGGAATAGGTTTGCTTTTATTTGCATTTCATACACTTTAAAATCAAAACTGAAAGATTCTTGTATGTGAATTTACTCTAATTTTTTATTATTTGTTAACGTATGAGTGTTATTTATGCATAATTTATGGAGAAGTTGTTTTATTTTTATTTGGTTTCCATATACAATATGCTATGCATTTTTGATATTCACATTTACAAAATGATATTTAAATACTCTTATAGAAGTAGTTAAAAATTAGATTTGGTCTGTAACTCTCTATTTGCATAATTGTAATTTCAAAATGATTAATATCTTACTTAACATGGGCTAATATACAATTTTCATTCTTAATTTTTAGCTATATCAACAAACAAAAAGCTTATAAAAATTGAAACTTAGAAGAATAGGTAGGTTTACTCTTTTCTTTATCATTTGCTGACTTATAAGTCTTATTTATCCATAGATTATGGAGGAGTTGATTTAATTCCATTTGGATTTCATGCGCATTAATTTTTGTAAATTTGATATTTATATATGTAAAATCATAATTTTATAAATTAAAAATACAATTCGATATAATTCAACTCTATGTATCATATGAGATTGGATAAACTCAATATATGTATATATTTAAATAGCCACATATATTATTTCAGCATATAGAAAAACTTGAAATTTGCAACCATTCAGAAGGAATTCCTTTTGAATGATTTTCTTCTGAATGGGCTGCAAATTTCAAACTTTTTTTTATTTAAAGGAGCAGTGTGGCTGAAATAATATACTGGGGCATTTAAAATATTTTATAGACAGTTCAGCTAGCATTATGCAGTGTTTCTCTTTATATATATAAGTAATATATGTGCTATAATTTGGGTTATTTCTACCTTTTTTTTTCCTTTTCAAATATCCTCATCCATTTTTTGCCATTTTTTAAAATAAGTAAACACAAAAATATAAAATTAGATTATATTTCTCAAATATAATCTGTGTATTATAAGCATTTGTTTCTTATAACAGTACTACTAGTAATAAATACTTAAGTATAATAAAATGATGTTCTGATACCAAAGTAACAAGGGGTGCATAATAGTTACTTTAATTTGTCTAACATTCTTAACTTTCAGATTTCTTAGAAATCTTAGCTCTTGAATTCTATCTCACATTACATTATGTAGAGTTCTTACAGTAATTATATCTGAGTATTGTATAGGTCTTTTTTTTTTTCATGTTTTGTTTGTTTAAACCCTTTACTGATATATCTTATTTAAAGTATTTTTTATAGATCTAGGAGAAGTACAATCATAAAATCTTTAATATGCACATCTGTTTGTAATTAAATGCTAGAAAGCAAATCAGATAGAAACTTGTTGGATTAAATGCATTTATTTTACATAGAATAATAATACAAAACATGGTCATATTCTTTCAGCAGTAACATAAGCAAGAGGAATGCAATTGCATACATTTGACTGCTTTTCCAACCTCTGGATAGTAAACATTCAGAGAGAGTTCTCAGAAATTTTTATTCCTGTGGTTTGATTTTTCTAGGTTTTATGTTTTAAACTTATCTCATAATGGAAACATTGAGAGAAAATTTATTTATAGTGATTTTTTTTTTTTTTGTTCAGTCTGAACTATCGCATTCTAGTGCCCAACTGATCTTCTATGTAATCTTATTTCCCGACCAAATACTTACATTACTAATTACGCATTAACTCGAATATGAATACCCTACACAAATATGTGCTTTAATTTATATTATATATACTAATTTATGTCAGTCATTTATGTCTAACATTTTAATTAAATATATAGTTAAAATAATAAGATAACCATAATTAAATGATAAACTTTTATAAAAAAAAGCACATGGGAATGATTTTTTTAAAAGACAAATAAAGATTAACTACATGAACTACCTTGTATTAATATATTTTAAATGATAGATCATTTATAATCTTTAACATTATAAACGGAAATAAACTTGTAATTGTTTCCAGTTAATGTGCCTATTTTTAGTTATTAATTTATAAAAACTATAGAGTATATCGAGAAAAAAAAACCAGTTTTTATTGCCAATAAAAAAAAATTATTGCCAATAAAAATGTTTAAAAAAAACTTTTAAAATAAACTTCCTTATATTGGAAGTAAATTTAATAGTAGGGAAAATTTCAGCATTAACTTAATTGAACATAAGGAAATTTATATATATCCAGATCTATGGAAATTTATAGCGGCCTAAAGGCTAGATGAAATTCCAAGGCTTAGAAAAATACAAGTTTCTAGTTTTGATTATCAATTGTTATACTGTCATTGCTTCCCACGTTTGCATCCAACTCAATTGCTTGGTTTTCCATCTTTATCAGGATTTTTTTTTTTTTAAAAAAAAAAAACATGTTGGAGGGGTATTATTCTCTGTGCAGAGTATTAATTAAAAACCTATCCATGTGTATCTTTTATGGCATTCCGCTTTGCCAATGGGTATTCATTAACAGCAATAGATTTAACGTACAAATAGTCAAGCGTTGTTAGCCGAGAGGTCATCGTACTCGCCTTGCAAGCAAGTAGTTGGTTGCAGACGGGTGTGTGGTTGCAGACGGGTGTGGGTTCGCGTCCCGGCCGATGCTATGACATATGAGAAAAAAAATAGGCAACGCAATTTAGCACTATTTTAAACGGAAATCTTTTGTATCAATTTAGAAATAGAAATGGTATAGTAATATTTTTATTAGATTATTTATTGCTGATCACTTAATCAAAAAAAATTACAAATTTTAGCATTCTGATTTTTTAAAAATAAAAATTTACCGTTGAATTTAAGGAAATAATTTTATCCAATTATAAATAATTAAAAAGATTAATCGTTTGACTGTATTTTTGAACACAAACAGGGACATAAACTTCAATGGGAATCTTCACTTTTTCGTCCATCACATAAACATTGTGCTAAAACACTCAACTGATAATATTTTACACTCAATTCCTCAATTCTTTTTTTAATCAATAAATAAAAAAGTCTGTATCTTTAATATAAATAACAGATTTATTGTTGAATGCATCTATCTTCAATAGTTCCCTATTATTCCTTAAACTAAATCAGTGCGGTGCGATGCACTATGGCTTCTCCTTTATCGGCGTCAGGAATCTCTTAGCCACTATGTCAAACCTGTTAGCCACCTTACCTTCCCTTTCCATTTTCACCCTCAATTTTCTCCATATTCTTCTCTATCCTGCTCTATCCCATTTCCACAACATTATCTTTGTACACTCTATAGCCTTAATAACTAGATCCCCCTTATTTTTTTGCAAACTTAGCATAAAAACCAAGAACCCACTTTCTGTATAATCACTTTGTTTATATTTATTCTCCCACAATTTCATTATTTGCACCCTTTCTGCTTGTAAGCATTTACATTCACTTAAAAGATGCCTAATATTTTCTATTGCCTTCCTTACGTAACTTGCAGACTAAATCGTCCCATATTTCTCCATTTATGTGTATATTCCCTTGCTGCTAATGATCCTGTTCAAGTCTTAAACAATAAACTATTTTTCTTGCTATTATCATAAATTAACTTGTATCCAATATTCTGTTTACTTCTATGTATATTTAAACTCTTTTTACTCTCCATACTAGTTCTCCATTTCTCCAACACTCTATTTTTTATTAATGTATCTATTCTTCTATCCCACTCTTTGCCATTATAATACTCGACAATTCTCCTAACACAATCATCCCACATTTTGTATAAGTATACTGACATAAAGTATTTATCTAAATCTTCTGCATACCATACTATCTTTTTGACTCATTATGTTGCCTGTCCTTTACTCATAACCCAATTAAATACTATTTTAGCAATTCTCTTATTATCTATAAACTGCAATCTACTGAACATTTTCATTTTGCTTTTTGCATCTCTCATATAAAAACTTGACCATCTCATTTCTCCTAGAATTGCTTCCTTTATTGTCCACACATCTGCCTCTAATGTATGTCTTCGCACTTCTTTTTGAACTTTTTTTAAGTAATCTAACATCTCTTTACTATCACATAATGCATTGTTACCATAAGTTAAGCCTGCTGCCACTACTCCCTTCCATATAATACAATTCTTGCTACATCATATTTATTATATGAAAATGCTGAAAAACTTTCCATACAATGGTGCCCCTCAATGCAAGCCATAGTAATCATGGATGATGTATCATGTGATGTTTAATAGTTAACTCCTTAAACTGAATGTGCCCGCTTTTATTCTGGCCAGGATAAAATGAAATATTGCATATATATTATGCTATTTAGAATGTTTTACATTATTGATTTTTATAATTCTTAGACTGATTAAAAAGATGTGGATGTTTTACATATAAAGAAAAGTTATTTATATGTAGAAAGTTTGTAACAAAAAAAAATTTGAATGTTTCATAATTTTTTATGAAATGATTAAGAACTTGTATAAATGATAATAAATTGTCAATAAGACTAGATGACTTTATAATTCACACAATTTTAAGATTTTACACATAATATACATGCAAACTTTTTTGAAAAGGCAATTCATTATTTTCTCAACAATAAATCAAATGGAAATAAAATAAACCATTTACAACTTTCTTAAACACTTTATCAATACTATTTATTTATATCAAAACTAACAATTTTAACTGTTCTGCAGTCATCATCAGAACTATAATATTCAAATGATTAGAAGAATGCAGTAATAATATTAATATTTAAAAAAAGTGATAAAGAAGATATTAGACCTATCAGCCTTTTATCAGTTTTATATAAAATTTTTACCAAGATAATTACAACTCGTCTACAGAGAACATTGGATTTCCACCAACCAAGAGAACAAGCTGAATTTAAAAATGGTTTTAGTACAGTAGATCAGATCTAGGTATTGAGAGAAGTTATAGAAAGGACAAATGAATATGAGTTGTCATTATGTTTTGGATTTGTATATTATGAAAAGGCATTTGATTCTATAAACATTTCTTCAGTGATTAAAGCATTGGATCATCAAGGTGTAGGTCCAAGTTATTGTCATATTTTAAAGAATATTTATAAAAATGCAACAGAAACAATTAGATTACTTAATGATACTGGGAAAGTCAACATTGATAAGGTGTAAAACAAGGTGACACCATATCTCCAAAACTTTTTTACAGCAGTGCTGCAAGAAGTATTTTGTGGATTAAAATGGGAAACTAAAGGAGTGAAAGTAAATGGAGATTATTTAAGTCATTTAGATTTTACAGATGTAGTTGTTTTTGCAAATAATGCTTCAGAGCTGCAGGAAATGTTGCAGGAGTTATCAGATGAAAGTAGGACTAAAGATAAATGTTAAAAAGACTAAAGTAATGTTTAATCGATTTGCTCAAAATATGAAAATAAAGATTGATTATGATGAATTAGAAGAAGTTAACAGTTTCAAATACCTTGGTCAGATTATTAATACAGATGGAAACATAATGGAGGAAATTAATCATAGAATTAAACTTGGTTGGAGTGCTTTTGGTAGAAATAACTTGATACTAAAATGAAATATGCCTATGTGTTTGAAAAGGAGGGTTTTTAACAAATGTGTTTTACCAGTTCTTACTATGGATCTGAGACTTGAACACTTAATAGAAGAGCAATACAGAGACTTCAGACCACTCAAAGAAGTATGGAGAGATGTATTTTGGGAGTAACAAGAAGAGATCGAAAACACAATGTATGGGTAAGAGAACAAACAGGTGTTACTGATCTCATTGAAAAAATTAAAAGATTGAAGTGGAGTTGGGCTGAACATATTGCTAGAAGAGATGATAATAGATGGACAATTGAAATTTTAAACTGGATTCCAAGAGATTGTAAAAGACCCAGAAAGAGACCACATGTGAGATGGATGGATGAAATAAGAAAGTGTACAGGGGTGATGTGGAGAAGAGAAGCTAAAGATTGGAGAAGATGGATTAAACTTGGAGAGACTTTCATCCTGCAGTGGATTGATAATGGTTGATGATGATGATGAATTAATACACTTATATACATATTCAGATACATAATTAAATACAAAAAATAAAACAAAGATAAAATATACATTTTAACCTGACCATTAAAAATAATCATTTCCCATTTCATTACTTTACTCTTAAATAATTCTATCCACATTTATTTTGTAACACTTTATTTTATTTTTTAAAAAAATATTATTATAATTATAAAACTTTAACATTTATTCTATTATTTAATATGTATTATTGTCATTTTACTTATTTTATAAATCAATTTCTAACCTTTTCTTATTTTTATTAAATATTTTATAATTATCAGTTAACTTTTCCCACATTACAAATTACTTTTTTACATTACAAAAATTACCTACCTCTTTACAATCCTATTTCTAAAAACCCAGCTGACAAAATTTTCAAAATTTATACACTTGTTTAACACCTCCCTCTATCTTCATTTTCTTCAACTTTATTCTTTTAACCTTTTTCAAATTTAAATTATTATTAATAATAATTGCTTATAAAATTATTGTCTTTATCCCAAAATCCCTATTAAGATTGGGTTTTATATTCTTAATCAATAGTGCCTCTTTAATTTTCCTATCTGTCCTATTATTTGTATAACTAATCATTTTTATACTATCTTTCTCAAACCTATGACCTGTTTCTAATGAATGCAAATAAATGTGATCTCTTATCATATTTATGTTGAATTAATCTTGTATAAATTGAATTCTTTGTTTCCCCTACATAATTAGTTTTTATATTTTTACTTTTACATGATTTGCATTCAATTTTAAATACTCTATTTATGAATTTTTATACTTTTCTCACATATTTATTATCCTATATATTAAGTACATTCTTTTTTCTTTTATTTACTTTCTTAAATTTTATTACATTATTAAACTTTTTATTAATTCTAATAATTATTTTATTCATACTTTTACAATACTATCATTGTATGTTTTAATACCTATATATTTATTTTTATTTTTTCTACATACTATCCCATTATTTTTATTAAATTTCTCTTCTGATTTTCTTATACTTTCTTCTATAACTTTTTCTGGATATTCATTATCTCTAAACTCCTTAATTATCAATTCTACCTGTTTACTATAATCTTCTTCATTTGAGCAATAATTCTAAGCTCTATATATTTTTGAATTTGTACTACTTTTTTAAATTTAACATCTATATTTGAATTCCAATTACTTATATTGCTATCTACATTAGATTTTATATACAGATGTATTTATCCTGCATTCATCATTTTTATATGACTTTTTTAACAAAATATCTAAATACGATAATTTATTATCATTTTCTTGTTCTATTGTAAATTTTATATTTTTATCTAACTTATTAATCTCAAGATACATATCTATTTGCCTTTGGCTCTTGTTAAAAATCAATAAATATACATCAACATATCTTTTCATAAAAATTGGACCATTATTATTATTAATCATCAAATCTTCCATATTCTTCATATATATATATATATATATTACTAAGTCCCCTACCTAATGCCCCTCCTATTAGTAATCCCTTATTTTGTTTATAATATTCTCCATTAAACTCAAGTGTCATCTCCTTACAACTAATTCTTATTATTTCTCTCAATTTCTCTATTGGTATTTTAATTTCTTTATATTCATCATCTCTATATCTTTTATTGCTAATTCTATTCTTCTTCCACATATACATTTGTATACATTGACACAACTTATATTTTTACCATAATCTACTTATAATTACTATATTCATTTATTTTATCTTTAATTTCTTTTATTTACTCTTTATTATTTTTAATATGAAAACTATTTTTATCATTAATATATTTCTTAAAAATATTATTTGATATCCATTTAGATATTCTATCAAAATATGAATTTGTACCATTTATAACTGATCTTAAAGGCACCCCTTCTTTAAATATTTTTGGTGTTCTATATATTCTTACCATATCACAATTTTTATTTCCCAAAAATGCAAATACTTTTCTATCTATTAATCCATTATTATATAATCATTTTTCTAACTCATAAATCTTCCCATTTTTAATTTAAAAAGAAGGAAATAAAGTGTCACATAAAGTAGATTTTCCCCCACAAATTATTGAGCTGCAGCATCTCCATAAATGACTGTAATTAGAATAAAGTATTTACTGAATGGATGTTGTCCAAAAATACTTATTTACCTTCACTGATAAATGGGTTTCTGAAAATACATTGCAACTCTCTTTTGAATACCCATATTTTGCATTAATAGATTATTGTAGATTTCCAACTTTCAAAATTCATCAGTTATGGTGATATTTTAACTTAGGTAAAGTTCACTGGAAGATAAGTAATTCTTAATGGTTTGAGTTAATATTGGGATTATAAATGTTGTAATTGTGTGAAAAAATGTCTTACAATTGCCATTTTTATTTATGATATTTTGAGTTTTTGAAACAAATATAGTAGAGAAAATGTATTATTTTACAAAAAATTTATGTATATGTACATATAAACATTTTTAATTTATTAGATACTAGAAGTTTAGCCTTAGTCAATAGTAATTGATGGTTTTCTAGCAATATTACTATTAAATATATCTTTAGTTATTTCAGAAACTAGTCCACATTTTACTTTGTTAATATCATAATATATCCATGAAAATATTTAGTCTAATATGTACATTTCTCTGAGATAGATGAATTATTATTTATTGAATGTCAAGAAAAAATGTAATTTTTCTAGACCTATGAAATTATAATAATAACTATCTGGGATTAAATCCATTTAAGTTATAAATAAAAGACGATCTTCTTTTGTTTTTAAATAAACAAGATTTTAAAAAAGCTATTATTGAGTACTACAATAAAATAGTTAGCCTTAGAACTATCAATGGTAACTGATAAATTTCTAGTAATACTTCTGCTAAACATATCTAGTTATAACAAGAAAATAATCTCGCATTTTACTTTACATCTTAATAAATCCATGAAAATATTTAATATAATATATGCAACTATCTGGAAGAGATTAATTATTATTTATAGGAGTTCAAGAGAAAATATAATTTTTGTAATTCCTCATACTTATAAAAATAATTGTCTGGGTTTAAATTCCATATAACAACTTAGATAGAAATAAAAGAGACAGATTTTTTTTTCTAATCAAACTTTAAAAAATTATTATTTGATATTTTAACCTTAGGACTATTAGGAGTAATTGATGCTTTCCTAACAACACCATTGCTAAATGTTTCTCTAGTTATTATATGGAAATAGCCCCACGCTTTATTTTTTTTATAATTGAGCTATTAACTTGGTGGTATTTATGATAAAGATGGAATAATTTAATTCCAGTAGAATAAAAAAAATAAAACTTTTAGAGATGATTCTTATGCTAGTTAAAATTTTTGCCTAGTCATCTTCAAGTGTATATAAAGTATTTTTCAAGTCTAATTTTTACAAGAAAGAAAAAAAGGAGGTTTAAATATTGTCAAATAATATCATAATGTGACATTTCATGTACAAAAAAGTCTTTGTAAAGAATTCTGTATTTGTAAAATAGTCCTACATTAAAATAAAATGGATTATATGCAAAAAAAAAAATATTCATTAATATGTCATTAGTCATAAGCAAGTCATTTTAAAACTTAAATTATTTTTAATACTTTTTTACAAGAATTTATTTTTGTAATGATCCTTTAAATGATTTTATCTACTCTTAAAATAAACCTTTTTATGAAAGTACTTTTATCATTATTTGATCAATACATTTTAAAAAAAATATTGAGATTTTTTTTAAACTTTAGATAAAATATCCTTGAGTTTATGTGGGGGGGGGGGTACGTTTTTAAATTTCAATAAGAAGGCTTTTACCTAAGAAGGAAAAATCTACTCTATTAGCTGAAATTAAGCTAATTAATTTATAAGTGTTTATTGGATATTTTTTTTATCTTTAGTTTTGTTTCTAAATGTGAGTACAAACTAATTAATTAACAGTAAAAGTTTAAAGATGATCTTTGAAATTTTATTTGGTTAATAGAAGTTTTTAAATAGTTAATATTCAGGTTAATAGTATCTACTTGTATTCATTTATGATTTAAGGCTTCTTCCTTTTGTTTCATATTTTCATCATTCTTTCATTTTTATAATAGATTCATCAATGCTAATTTTATTTATACTCCTTTTATTTTTATATTTATTATAACTTCATTATATTAAAGAAGTAAAGCATAATGGATTGATTCCCAATTTGGAAACTAAAAATTAAAAAAACTTCAGTTTGGTCAAATGAATGGAAGTATTGCACTAAATTTAGTATGATATTTGGGTACTAGAACATTACATGAGATGTTTGTGGATAAACTATCATTTTAAAGTCATTAGATTCTGATGTGAATGATTTAATGTGGAAAGGATTGTCTCAATAATCAGACCAGGATAATAGATAATTAGAATCAAATCTTATAATCAGACAAACAATTGTTTCTACACATTTTCTATGACATCTCCATTTAAATGATTTGAAGATTACAGAGTCTCTGCAAGCCATTCTTGAGCAATGAGTGAAGTCTAATAACTTTTTATTTTTCAGGACAACTAGGATTCTCTTCTTCATAATGAATATCCTAATATTCCTGTAGACCAAGAGTTTCCAAACTTTTTTTGGATGCAGACCCTTTACCAAAAACTTTTAAAACCATCGACTCATTTACTTTACTTATTAATAAATTTGTACAGTGCTTGATATTAAATATTTACTAGACATCAAACTTTTCGTTTTAATCACTTGTAATTAATGATTGAAAAAGATAAATGACTATGGAATCTGGCATTATCTTGTGCAACATTTAATATCAAAACCTGCACTAATGAAAATGAAAGCAAAAAAAAATGCAAGCAGAATTTTTTTTAAAATTTTTGACAAGTATGAAATAAATAAATAAATTCAAAATAAGTACAAATATTGAAATCACTTTATTAAACATAAAAATAAAGTGAAAAATCAACATATTTAGACAGAATTAAACATTAGCAAAATTATAGCAACGAAAGTTTTAATCAGTATTATAAAAATAAGAATAACAATTAAATTAGCTTGGAAAACTTAATTTAATGAGATGGATGCACCTGGTGATTTGTCAACAATTTATCTATATCCAGTTTTAAATTAGTGAGCTGCATTCTCAAATTTTCACATTCAGTGATTTGCAATCAATGTCTGCTCTAAAGCAGATTGAAAACTATACTGAAGCCTCTCTCTACCAGAAATGACTATGGAAATGCCAGAAAATACTTATGTACAACAGTCCATAGAGCCAGTATACAGAAGTGGAATGTCTTGTTGCAGCCAAGACTTTTGATAACTCTGTTTGAATTATACCTTGAGATTCTTTTTCATGCTGATGGTTATTAGCGCATCCTGCAAAATTTATATTTGATTCAGCACTATGTGTGGGTTTATTATCAAGTCTGGTATTTCCAATGATAGAATATCTTTAAATCTAGTTTTCAAATCCAAGGGAAGAGCCTCGAAGTGATTGGCATACAGCAAGATGTTTTCTTCTTGGATTGTGCCTATATTACATAAGTTGGGTCATTGGGAAAGCTCAGATCTTGCAATATTTTGCTTAAAAAACATTAATCGGGTAACAAAAGCCAATATGACTGATTTTGTTTTGATGAAATTCAAATTGTCTCCTTGCAATTGTAAATTAACATCATTAAATTTGTTAAATAAGTCAGTTAAATAAGCAATGTATGTTTTACTCTCAAGTAAATTTTCTTTCAAACTGGAATCCTCATCTTCCAAAAACTCTGAAACAGATTGAAAAAGTTCAAAAAGTTTCCCTTTTGAATGCCAGCAGACTTCAAGATGGGAAACCAATTGATAGAAATCTTCATCACTTTCCTCACATAATCGAGTGATATTCAAAGCATTACTTCAAATTTTGTTCACAATTGTTATAACAAACTGAAGCAGTTGATGCAATTTGTCACTAAGGTTGTTGGTTACTAAATGTTGCCTATGGATTATGCAGTGAACTGCAAGCATTTTGGGTATGTGTTGTTTCAGGTAACTTATGAAACTATGATAATGACTAACCATAGCTGATGCTCTATCTGTCACAACAGATATTATATTTGTCAATGAAATCACTTTTTCCCTAAAAACTAACTCTGTTAAATTAAAAATCAATTTGCCTCTGGTGTCAGTTTCTAAAGTTCAGCAAAAAGCAGCTCTTTTTGTGCTTCCTGATCTTGAATAAAGTGAACATATTCCAGTAACAAAGCTTCATTACTGAGTAATGTTGATTTGTCCAATTGGAGGGAGGAAAGTTTTTTTTGCAAATGATTACAACATCATATCATTTCATTGATACATCTTTGAACTGTGTTACTGCTCAAAGGAATTCTTTTTATAACATCTTGTGCAAGTTTTTGGAATACAGTATTCAATACTTCCATGATTGCCTGTAGAATCAGTTTCTCCTCTATTATGTGCAGCTTGCCAGACTTCATGTTGAGTAGGGATATGTTGTATGATGCCCTTAATCCATCATTATTTTGTTTCTATGATGAAACAAACATATTATTTATCATAGTTCTCTTCAGAATTTTACCTTTAAATAATTGAAAGTATGACAAATATTTCTCTTTCTTGTCATGGTGAATTCTGTTCAAGTGATCTACTAGTTTTGATGTTTTCATAGTAACATTGCTAAAGATTTTTTCACATATCAGGCATCTTTGTAATTGTTTGTTTGATAATGATGGGACAAATCCTAGCTTCAACTAATCCAAGCTACAATTTCTTCTTTTATTCAGCCATATTATTATCATAAGAAATAAAAACTTTTATTAACAAACAATTTCAACAGCCTCTGTGATAAAAAATAATAATAATACAGTATGTACTTACTTGAAACAGAAGATTTTTGTTCAAACTCGAATAAATAAATTGTGTCCTCTGATTTTATTTTTCATAGTACTGCTCCTCAATAAATAATTATATTCAATGTTCAAATCACAAATAAATACATGCCACATCAAATGAACCAATTTATAGTGTTTTATGAAAGCATGACTGTACAAGGCTGATAGATTTTGCTAATACTGAATACCATCCATCCCACTGAGCAAATGCAGACATGAAATGTTTTTTTATGTTCGCACTTCCTTTGATATGTTTGACAAGACAATGCACAGACATGTTTGTGCTACATGTATTTTCGTGACTTTTATGTATGACTCTTTTAATGAGACATTTTACCTTTTCATTTGCAAGTTTAGTATGTAATGTTTTTTTTATTAAAAAAGTGTTTTTTTAACTATTTTATTTCTTAATTAGGTACTTATTGGAATCATAGATATTTGGAAATAACAAACAAATAACCATAATAAGGGGGTCTATTTTTGCTGTCCTTGACTCCCAAATTTTTTTATTGAAACTATCAACCCCTAGAAATTCAAATTGACCTTAGGTAGTCAATATCGACCACTTTGAGAACTCTTGCTCTAAACATTGTTCAAATATTATATAATTTCATGAATACAGATTACAAATAGCTTTTAGTATAAGTTGATACATATTAAAAAAATATATGTGTTTCATGATTTTATCTACCCCTTACATAAATATTTAATATAGGGTATATGAGCACAGACTTTCACACCACCCACCTCTCTCCACTCTATCTAATAACACTGATACACCTAAACACATATATGCTGAAAAGATAAATAGTCACCAATATACATATCTCATGCTAAACCAGCAATCATCAGTTGGTCCAGACTATCATCTTTACACACATATCTAGTATAAGTGCTCAGATATATATTAAGATAGACTATCCTCAGGGTGGCCTTTGAGCATTCCATCATCAGATTTTCAATTGGATGGACAGTTGAAGAGTTGGAGTGTGGAGTGGATTGAAGCCTGTCCATTAAACTATGAGGATAGTCTATCTTAATATATATCTGAGTACTTATACTATATATGTGTGTAAAGATGATAGTCTGGACCAACTGATGATTGCTGGTTTAGCATGAAATACGTATATTGGTGATTATTTATCTTTTCAGCATATATGTGTTTAGGTGTATCAGTGTTATTAGATAGAGTGGAGAGAGGTGGGTGGTGTGAAAGTCTGTGCTCATATACCCTATATTACATATATATAGCCACAGGTATATAACAAGCCTGTGTTTCAGTTATTATAAATATTTAAAAGAATATTACCAAATAAAAAATAATGTAGAATTTTCTTTTTTTTAAATTGCCTTACTCCTTTTAATTTAAAAAGATTAATGTTTAGTATTTATTAAGAAATATTCTTAGCAATACTGCATAATGTCTTTCATTTAAATTTAATATTTTGCAGAATAGAATCTTCCTCAGTAGGAATGTATTATCACGGGCAGTAGCTACTTGCAAAGAGTGTGGCAATTACAACACCAAAAGAAAAAAACAAAGATTAAAAAAATAAACAAATAGCAATAGTACATTAAATATGAGCATTGTAATGGTTGTATAAGCTAATTCAAGAATGACAAATTTAAAACTGTTTAGTTGATGTTTTGCAATATTATTTTTTAACTTTTTTTATGCAAACTTTTCCTTCTGAAAAACGTTGATATCTTGTCTAATTGTAGCTCTTTATTAATTTTATTCTCAGCCATATCTGCCCAATGAAATCAGTCAACATTGCATTTCTTTGGAATATCTTTGAGATAATTTTTAAAACACAAATGGATTCTGCCTCTCCATAAAAACCATATTCAAGTTCATTATAAAATATCTTCAGGAAGATTTGTATTGTTAATTTATTTTATAACCAAATCCAATGAAGATGTGATTTTCTAATGTTGGATTATATCACATCCAGAAAATTGAAAAACATTTAACTGGAATTATATTGATATTATATTTTTTAAATTTTGCAAGCAATTCCTAAATGAAATTTTTCTAAAGCCTTTTTATTATATTGATAAAGTGTCCAAGTCTCACTTCTATATAAGATATAGTAGTTATTGAATTGATATTAAATAGTAAGATATTTAAATTAGCCCATATTCTCAAACTGGTAGTAAACATTACTGTTAAGATATGACTTTAAACACTAGTTAATAAAGAATTTGATTTTATTTTTAACTTTAATTACTAAATTAAAGCTTTTATATGGTTTTATTCAAACATTAATTGCATTATGTAGATAACATTTTGAATTGGCAAGATAAATCACCACCATAATGTAAATCCAAGCTAAAAATAGGAAGATTTCTTGTTTTTAATCAATTGAAATAAAAATTACATTATCAAGCGTACAACATCCTAATCCCTAACTCATTAAACAATTTATGTACAGTTTCAAAGAGCATTGTCATAAAATAAAAAATGAAGTTGGAATGTGCACATCTATGTTCAATGCCAGCTGTTATTTCAAATGGCTCAGCTTTTCTTCTGTAGTAATAACACATCATGTAGAAGTTGTATAGTAATAAACAAATTTTTATGGATAATCGACTAATTTCAAGCATGATTTCAGAGCCGTTCAATTATTAAAATGTCTTGATTAAATCAATGAAAGCAATATATATAAATCATCTTTTGTGCCCAACAATTTTCTTGCACTTTTCTGATAAAAAAAAGCCTGAACTGTAATGCTTATTGATTCTCTAAAACCACATTGGGTCTCTGGAATTATTCATCTATGAATGGAAGCAATTTATTCAACAAAATCAGTGAAAATATCTTTGTTGTATTTTATAATAATGATATTCTTAATAATTTTTGCAATTTCTTTATTCCATCTATTTTTAAAAATTGAACAATAAAAACATCTTTAATATCAAGCAGCACAACTTCATGATCTCATATATTTCTAAACAATTTCAACATTTTTTATTCTAATGTATAACCACTAGTTTTAAAACTTATTCAGATATATTATTCTTTCCATTTTTAAGATTACAAACAGCTGTTTTAACTTTATAAAGCTGGATATCTTTGTCCAAATCTTTATGAACAGATGATAAAATGCATATATCATTAAAAGTCATCATGTCAACTGTATTATTATTAAAAAGTTTATAAAATACCATTTCTATTTGATTAAAATATTTTTATTATCATCATATTAAAAAATGTTATTGATGGATTTAATAGAGGATTTTTAAATCCATGTGTTCTTTCAATGCATCAAAAAAAAATCTAAAGTGCCCATGATCAATGAATATCTGTATTTCTTTAAATCTTGTTAGTCGTTGAAGTTCCACTTTAAAATATCTATATTCAATATGAAGTTCCACATTCAATGTATTATTAAGTCAAGCAGAAAATGTCATTTCCTTTTAATCAAGACGCTGATAATAAGAAATCATGATTCTTGTTTTTGGTAAATCCATGAATAGATTTACTTCTGTCTATAATACAATTTTTAAAAGAATTCCACAACAATCCTGAAACTCAAGATAAATAATCTGAATGTTTAATAGCTGTTGAAATGTAACATAAATAACAAAGGCTTCTAAAGAATAAACATCAATCCTTTTAGACAATGTGATTGGAACAAATCTATATTTAAATAAAACTAACATTTTAACATTTGAGCATATGAACTATGATCTATTCAACAATTTGCACTTTTAAGTACCCATGTGATATAAACTTTCCTTGTATTTTGACTCTTAACTGTAATATAATCATTTAAATGCCATGGTTTTGACCATGGATACATCCAGGTTTCTTTATTAGTGCCTAAATAAAATGTTTTAAATAATCAATTCATATATTGTTTAAAAATTTAATACCAGAAGCTATTTGAGTTTAATGCATACTATTATCATTTTCAACAGTTTTTGGTCAAAATTTTCCATTTGTACTAACACATGCATTAATATCTCCAAGAATAAAAAAAATAATTTTTTGTGTTATTGATATAATAATTATGACTATCAAGAAATAAAAGCTACTTTTTGCATTCCCTAAATCTAATGTTAGAGTATGTGCACCAATAAAATGAATGCAGGTGTGATTATGTAAACTATGTTTTAAATAGCCTTTCATAGATATACACTGAAAAATTCCAAGAAAAGAAATTATTAAATTAAACAAACTATCAACAAAACTAACACCATGCAGTTTTTTTTAACAGATTTGTCTAAAAAAACAAAAAAAAAACTTGAAGCCGTTGGTTCTATTAATTTTTTTTCTTCCAGAAAATGAGTTTCACTAAGAGAAGCTCTATTATTTTTAAAT
Source organism: Epiperipatus broadwayi (assembly GCA_028023455.1). Taxonomy (NCBI): domain Eukaryota; kingdom Metazoa; phylum Onychophora; class Udeonychophora; order Euonychophora; family Peripatidae; genus Epiperipatus; species Epiperipatus broadwayi. The sequence goes on from JAQFVV010000320.1 coordinate 689,758, forward strand.
CTTAACAGCTCTTCATATCTTGAAGAGTGACACCTATCTATATTTAAAAAAAAATAGATTTATAATAGGGCCTTTTAATATTACCACTGCCTTCTGCTTTACCACTATTACTAATAGTGTATTTATTTTTATCATTTTAATGAGTAATCTGCCAGGCATGATAACTTAGTCAAGCTATGTGAAAATAGTCAAATCATCTTTTTTTGGTGCTTCCATTTTCATAATAGATAGGATTACCTAAATATATAATCTTTGTCTGTCATGTATTCAACTATGATGTTGACTGCCAACAATTAACAAAACTTATTGATTAAAGAAAAAGATCATTAAATAAAGATTTAAAAGATATTTATTTACAACTATATACAAAACACCTTAAATACACATTGTTGACCAAATCAGCTTTAGCCCCGGTTCCAGATTTGCAGCCTATATCCCACTATGATAACTTTATTCTTCTGGCCCCCTTTGTGTTTGGTATATGGTGATTTATGGGAAACACTGATCAAACAGACTAACAAATAAATCTGTACACTTATATCTCAGCCTTCCAACGCAACATTTATGAACTTAATCAATTTAGTCTTTGATTTTAAGTTCTACTTCAATAAATGCTAATATTTCCCAAAATACTAAGCTAACACTCCCAATCTGCTAGTGGCAGATCTTAGTGAATAATTAAAAGCTTTGTACTCACAATCCTAATGGAGCCTTATCAGGCTTACACAAATAAAAATAAGACTGGTGTGGTCTGTTTAAGTTCCATATCCGGCTGTTTATACCTATAAAGCTCAGACTCTGGGAAGATGATCCTCATGATAGAAAAGTCAGTATACTTTTCCCACAGTTTTTCTCTGGGTCTTTTCACATGATGTCCCATGAAACAACAACACCACCATTGTACAAAGTGTAAGGAAAAGCTGAAAAGCCCCTTGCTCTTTTCAGCACATGCACTATTTAGACTTTTTCATAGTTTAATGTCTGTCATTATTATTATTAATTATTACAATAGAGTAACAGCAATATCCATTAGACTAATTATTATAATAGGGTAACAGCAATATCCTTTATGCTAATGCCTCTTTTCACCGATTATTATCAGATGTTTAATTGCATATGTGCACATTCTTTTCCTCTGTAATTAGTCCTTCAAATATTTATTCTTTTGTTTGATTAGTTTTAATAGCTTAATGTTTTAATCTAAACAATAACAGTTCTTTTTATATTTAAATCCATTAAGCCTTTCTGACATTCACATTGCTTTATCTTTTAGAATCTTTTTTCATTGCTTTTAAACTTACAATATCTATCTATTTATCTTTAAGTTTCTTTTATCTGTCTTGCATTGGTGGGCGAGAGATCAGCGCGACTGCCTTGCACTTGCAGGCAGTTGCCCGGGTTGTGGGTTCACGTCCCGGCCGATGCTATGACATTTAAAAAAAAAAAAAGTTTCTTTTTATCTATTAACAATCTTTTATCATTGCCTTTAAACTTACAATATCTATATTTAAGTTTTTTTTATTTAAGTTTTCTTTCAGCAATCTTTTTTCATTGCTTTTAAACTTACAATATCTATCTATATTTAAGTTTATTATCTTTTCTATTTTTTCTGTAGTCAAAAAGCCTAGCTTTATAACTTATACAACATACTGTTACTAAAGCAAAATATTTTTTACTAAATATGATAACTTACTCAAGCTATGTGAAAATAGTCAGATCATTTTTTTTTTTTTTGATGCTTCCACTTTCATAATAGATAGGATGATCTAAATATACAATCTTTGCCAAACTGATATTCCTGTTCCAAAACAATTTCCAATCTGATTTATTAATGCCAAAATTACAAATCAAGGAATGCCAGCCTACTAAATCTGTTTTTATCATTGCTTTCTTAATTTTTAATGAGTTGAGCTTTAAAAAAAAATGAAAAAAGGAATTGATGTTAGAATAGCTATACATATAATTAAAAGATTAAAATCTGATTGCATTGTCATAGTTAGAATAAAGATGATAACGACATGAAAGATTCATATCATTGTCCTAGCCTTTCTTAAATAGGGAGGCAGAAAAGCTGATTTATATCAGAAACAATATCCTAATCTTTGATAAATCAACTTGTTATTTTACAAAGTATCAAGGAATATTTTTGATCAAGTACTATTCATTAATTTTTCATAGTTAACTCTCACATTTGAACGTTATTCCATAAAAGACTACCTATGGAATCTATCCATAGCCTGAAAACAGTGCCCAATATTAGAATTACTATATATAATTAATTTATTTAAACGCATCAAAGTTTTTTTCTTACATCTTAAAATAATAAATTATAATGTTAGTTAAAGGATTTCCTAGTGTAATGTTTAGTGTATTCGACTGTGATGCCTAAATACCAGGATTTATCTCCATCAAAATGTGTTTAGTTTTTTTTTTCAAAAGTATTTTTTACTGTATCTATCGTACACGGTTTGAACTTGTAGTTTATTTTTAATAAAATAGCCCAAAGTAAAAAAATATGAATAATTTTGTTATTAATTTCATTATCGACATTCACTAAAATTTTTAATTCCTCTCCATAATTTTGTTATATATATAATTTAAAAACTTTTTTTTTTTTAATATTTTGTAATAGTATTACTTATATGTGTGTGTATGTATTTTAAGTTCTCTGATGCCGAACAACTATATTTTTAAAAAGTCATATTCAAGCAATAACAAAAAATATTTCTAATGTCAAAAAGAAACACATCGCTTGACTAAATCTCAAATTTTTCTGCCGCCTAAAGTTTATTTATTACCAGTATGGGTAACATATGTGAATTGATAAAATTCACATCAATTAAAGTAAATGAAACAGAAGTAATGAAAGAATCTAATTAAGGTCTTTTGGAATATATTCAATAGTAGACTTAGAACAATTCTATACATTAAGGGGGGAGGGGAACAATAGAAGTATGAAAAAAGCATATTAGGAGTAATAGAGAAGAAAATATTTGACTATCAGCCAAATAAGCGTAAATAATGTAGTTATAAAAATATTGATATACAAAGCCGTGGGTTTGTTAGTTTTTATAATAAGAAATAGATAGGCTGTGACAATATAACGCTGAACTAGCTCAATTTTACTCGGTTCGATTCCGAATTGCAGCAATTAAAGAGAAGTGACTTTTTTTTTTTTAACTTGTATGATTTAATGTGTTAAAGTGATGATTTCCAAGAATTAGTGAACCTGGGATCGAACTTCAATTTTGTTTTGTCTGACGTTCCAACATCCCATAATTTTCACCATCGATTATTTTCTGTACTGTTCAGCAGAAAACAGAATATATATAAAGTTTGCTTAGTCTCTGCAAAAAAGGAAAGTCAAAGATGCCAATTTATTTTGTAATACAATATAAAGATTATATTATGCAGTATTTGCATATAAAATGTTTGTTATGTTTTTTATTTTTCAGGAAAAAAATACTATAGATGTCTTTTGATAAAAAAATTTAATTATAATAAATAAATGAATCAAGATAGAAATAACTCTCAGTCCAAAAAAGTTTTAAATGTGGATAAAGCTAATACTTTAACTTGTTGTTCTATACTATTTTTTATTTTGATATTTAATATATAATAATTTAACTAGTATTATTAAAACGTTATAGGCAAAATAAAGATTTCATGTTTACGTTATCTAAAATAATTCAACACAAATGCAGGGCTGCAGTAAAGGATGACTTGTCATGACTTTTGCACAAATGTCTTAATACATTTAAAAAGATAGTATAAAAATCAATAATATATCACGTGATCAACAATCTATAAGTTAAACTTAATTGCATAAAGTAGGAGAATAAAAAAGTTTACATTTGAAAAGATTAATTTCCTGTTCTTTTGTACTCAATTTATTCATCTTTTTTTTTTCAAACACAATTTTATTACCCTAGTCCAGATTGACAAACTTCCAATCCTTCCTCTCTAATCTCCTTCCCTCTCCTTCTTAAACAAAACATTTCATTCTTTTTTTTAATGATTATTAGAAATTAAACTACATATTCTAACTTCAGTCTTCTGTAACAAACTCTCCCTACAGTAGTGCAAGCTATAGTAATCAATGGATGCAAGAAGGTTTGTGCATAAAATTCGATATTCTAACCCCATGTACACGATGGCCGCTAGAGGCATTGTTTATGCGTTAGCACAGCAGATGACGCTTCTTCCAGCCACTAGGTGGGTTTCATCAGTGAGAAATGGATTTGAGAGCACTGCACTTGGAACTTGGCATCTAATGCAATCCTACCTTTTTAGTTAACAATAAAACTATGAGTCCAAAATTAAAACATTATGTTTCAATCGAAGCTCATTCACTTGTTTAGTCATATAGATCTAAATATATTATAATATCTTTAAAAGCCACAAGCTACAAACTAGTCTAGAGATATTGGATGAGTAGGTACTAGATAGGGATTTGTGCACAAACCTTCTTGCATCCATTTATTACTATGGCTTGCACTGGGTTGCACTATTGCATGGAGAATTTGTCACTGTTATAACAGCTTATGTAAGCATATGAAATGGTGTCCACATGATGTTCATTCTTCTACTTACTTTATTTTTTCCAACATCAAGACATTTAATTATTGTAATTAGCTTTTTAGTCTTTCTATTTACCTTTGTAACTTTAGGCTTTTATACATTTGCTTTTGGTTTTTATTCTTTAATATACATATTTTATTAAGATCTTTAAAATTAATCAAATGCATAAGAAGTCTGAACATTCGAAATAATGGTGTGTATTATTTTCTAATCTGTCTGGAATCAACTTTAAACTTTTCTATGGTTTCGCTAAAAACAAAATCATTATTTATTTATCTAGGTTCTTTTTTTTCCCATAAAAAATAGCTTTCGATAGTATTTGCAGGTATGCATTTTACGTATTATCTATTAATTCACACTATAAAGATTACAAAATCATAGCCCTATGCAATAAATAATTTTATGTTAGATCTTTAAGGTGAAGAAAAAAACAATTAGCTTATTATTATGAAAGTGAGATTAAACTCTTTGGTTAAAATTATAAATGCAGCATAATGTATCAATAACATTATGTAAATTGAATATTATTTGCAAGTCATTCTATGGGCAAATAAAACTAGCTTTAAATAGTTTAGCTAAGCTCTATTTCTAACTTATTCAAGACATAGCAATCTTAAGATTTTTTTCCCATGTAGCCAATATAATTAATAATTTTATAAAGGTAAATAAATGGATAATTAAAAAAAAAGATCCCAAAATGAATGTGGGTTTATCAGATGAGGGTAACACAGTGTAAAAATAAAATTATAATAAATTTCGGCCTTCACTAATAAAAGAAGTATGACATTCATATGGCTGTTGAACTCATATTCTATCTTCATCTTTTAAACATATTAAAAATATAATCAACTTTTAATACCAGCACCTTTAAACTTAATTAATCATCTCTTTACAAATTGCCTTTCTAAAACTGAGAAATCAACACTTTAAAGTTGTACATGAATTAGATAAAATCCCAAAATCAAAAACACGAATATTAAAATAAATAATAATAAAAATAGATTTAATAATGATAGAGACATAGTATAATATTTATTCTATTGGTTCTTTAGTATTTTCCAACCAATGATGTATTACCCTGAAGCCATATCAGTCTGATCTTCAGATCTTTTAAGATAACATCTCCAAGTGATTTGCAGAGAAATGCAATCGCTAAAATTTGTCCGCAAATCACGTGGACCCAGCACATTAAAAATCTCAAGATCAGACTGATATAATACATCATTGGTTGGAGAAAATTTAAAAAAAAGTACAAAAAAGTACATGCGTGCGTCAAAATAATTTAGAAATTAAAAGTAATTAAGTGTAAGTTTGATAATTTAGAAATTGAAAGTAACTAAGTGTAAATTTTATAATTGTACAAATTTTTTTTTTTAAATTTAAAATAAATAGACAAATAAAGAACACTTTTCTCGATTATCTGGCATTATTTTAATGGCGACCTGGACAATAACTTAAAACGTACTCTATATTACGAATTTTTATAACAAAAAAAAAAAAAAATCAAAAAAATGTACTTGCTTTAAAAATTATCAACATTTCTGATGGTATTTAACTCAATTATTCATGTTAAAAATATATAAAACAAACAATTTGAAAATGAGTCTCATTTTTTGACTGAAAATTAGAAAAGTCAGCGCGTAGCACTGTAATGGGTGGCGGACGGGCTTTTTTTGTCTTTGACAGGCCGAAGGCACGACCAATAATATGCTCAATTATAAAATACAAAACCAAATTATATTACTCTCATAGCTGTAATTTTTATAATTGCAGATGAATTTAAAAAAAAAAATCTGTATAATATAATTCAGAAATTAAAAATAAAATTAATTAATTGTACTTTTTATAATTGCAGAAGAATTTACAAGATAATATACACCAAAATGACATTATTTATTAGAAACAAAAATGAAAATTATTTACAAATAGTGTCCACTGTGGTGGACTAGTAGCAAAATCACAAAAGATAGACAAATGACAAAATTTCCCAAAGCTCTCTCCGATTTTTAAATCTCGCGGGTCAAAAAAATCCAAAAATTGGATTAATCATGTCAGTGTCTTGGTTGACATGACACCATTGTCATGTTATCATCGACGTCTACTGGAAGGAAAATCGGTAAGTGTAAAACGTCATCGGTTAAATAATACTAAAGTACCCTAAGATCAGACTGATATGGCTTCAGGGTAATATGTCATTGGTTGGAAAATACTAAAGAACCTTAATAATAAAATACTTGGTTATTTTTTTATATTAAATACTTACTTTTGACATAAAATTTGATCTAAGAATTATTTAATTAATTACTATATTAACTGAATTCTACTTAGTTAAAAATGACATATTTCTTTTTAATTTGCTTTATTTTCTATTGTTGAATATTAATTACATTGTTGCTCTGCATGTTTTGGTTCAGTGGTAGAGTGCAAGGCCATGGAGCTTTAGATCCATGGACCATGCCCACTTCTGATACTTCCAGCATTCCAACTTTTTATGATTCTCTGGAGCAATAATACTATTCGATTTTTTTTGTTATTGCATTAACTTATAAGTTAGGGATGTTATAACATTATTTTGCTTAGTTCACACCCTAGATGCTTTACAAGTTTAACCTCTAGTTAATTAAGCAGTTAAATTGTTATTTTTACATTTGAAATTTATTTAAAAGACACAAGTAGATTCAACATGCTAGATATGCCACAGAAGCTGAAATTATAGACAACATAATAAATCAGATTCTTGCTTAGCACAATATATATCTGCCATTAAATTTTTGATTAACATTATTTGTTATAATTTCGCAGAAAAATTCTTTATTTTGTTGCTACTTTATTTGCTTTCTGATGTATTAAGTATATATTTATTCAAACAGATGAAAGCATTCAAACGCAATCATTAATAAATTTAAGGCAATAAAAAATCGTAATTAAAAATTGCTAATTTTCAGATTATATAAACACACTTGGGGCAGAGTGATGCTATAAATGAGACTCTCTTAAATAGTGTAAATGGAATTCTGGCTCTCAGGTATTGGAACAATACTGGTTTCTCTTTTCTAAAAAAAAAAAAAGGTTCTATTTTGTCAGTGTACCCTTAGTATAGTCACTGAATAAGTGTAAACATTATATAATTTTTTCTGACTTTTACTAAGTTATAAGCTTACACACATTGAAGCTGTACATATATATATATATATATGCAGTTATATATACGCTGGCTTCACCAATCACTGTGGACTAGCCAAAGACCTCAAGTCTGATCATAGTGAATGTGTTTTAAACCAAATGATATAAATAGTTACATAGCAGGGAATAAGTTGTAAATTAAAATTATTTAAAAGGCAATGAAAGAAAGTTAGATTTATTTTTAGTCTTATTAAAATATGTTTGTATAAACTATGATTTTAGTGTATTGACAGATAAAATGTAAAACTTCCTAATGTATAAAATCCATTAAGAAATAAATTTTAATCTGTAAAGCAATCGAAATAAAAAGTCAGCTCAAGAATGTAAATTCAATCGGTAAAATCCACTGAATAAGAATTAATTAAAATGTAAGATATCAGGGGAAAATAAACAATTAACATTGGTTTCCACTAATTAGTACACAGAATGCAAAAAGCAATTAAAAAGGATATAAATAGGGAAATTTTCTTTTGTTCTCTCTCTTACACATGTTGAAGCTCTCTCACTCTTACTGAAGAAATCTTTTTGCTAACAAATTTGCTGAAGAAATCCTTTTTACTGAAACTCTTGCTGAAGTTCCTAACAAAGATATTCTCACTGCACAGTACTTTGAACCGTCGTCCTTGCTCGTTTTATATATAAGAAAATTTGGAAATGTACCATGCCATAAAAATGCATGAGTAGAGCCCTTGTCTCCACTTTCATTTCCTTCCTTGAACCAGAATCGGAACAATGTAAACCAGCCAGAGAACCTGTGAAGATTACCTGACCGATGTCTGCAACCTGCCATTGAATAATCACACCCAAGAAAGTATCATAAAAATGGAAACCTATAAAGACATACTTACATTGGACTATCTTTATATTGACATATCAACCTACTATATGTCACTACACACTTTCAGTTACTGATAACTTTAACTTTCAATTGCATTTTTAACTTTGGTCTTAACTTAAACCGTAAATTTATATATTTTATGTTTGCAATTATATATGTGTTTGAATTATATAATCTTATTTGAACATTTTAATTGTGTTATTTTTGATAAGTATAATGGCGATTCTTGATTCTTACTCTTATTTCTGTATATGTAAATTGTTCATTTTAACCAATCGCCATTATATTCTCTAGAATTATATACTTACTTTTATTCCCATTTGTAAAGAAAGAAACTAGATGTTTTCTTTCTTATAGCCTAGAATATATATAATCTATTTAGAAGTAACTGGAATGGAGAAATAATAAATTTTAATTTATGTTCATCGTTTGACCTGCTATAGTGAATATGGGAATATTTAACATTTATAATAAAACTTCTTTGAATAAAACAAAAACCACTCTGTCCAGTTACCTCCTGCCATATTTGTTTTAATAATGTATTTTGTTAAAAGGGAACAAATGTAGAAAGCGCAAGTGTATTTTTTGAAAATAACGTGATGTTTCTTTAATCTATAGTTAGAAGTAAAAGACATGCGATTATACCTATCAAGTGTTTTATTTTGTATTTTAAAGAAAAGATCCATGCCAGCATTATGTTGTTATACATTTTAAAGTCAATCTTATGGTTACTAATATATGTGCCTGTTTCTGAAGGACGTAATATAAATGAAATGTTCACAATCATTTTATATGTAAGAGAGGGTACAGTATAACCATATATTAATTAAAGTTTAAAATATTTATTAACTCTATTGGTAAACTAATTAAATTATAATTAATTATTAATATGCCAGCCATTATATATATTGGATATTAGCAAAAAGGGGGAAGTAATAATTATTTTATTCCGGATATTATTCTGTCTCATAAAATTTTGAAATCATACTATTTTATATATGTTCATAATTAAGTTTTTATAGTCAATGGTTGTTTGATCGCATTTCTTCCATATTGTGCTACTCAGTGATTCATGGGTGTCTCAGCGCATATACATAGCTCCCATTGTCATTTCCTCGTGAGCTAACATCTTCTTGGAATCACAATTTTTTGATAGATGGGATCCCATGATCTTTATATATATATACAAGCAATTATACTCTGTTCCTGAGCTTGGTTCATGCTACGGTGAATGAGTTCCTTTTCTCTAACCATAGTTTAGCGAAGGCATGCTATCCAGCTTCAAGTTAGCCTAAAATGAAGCTGTCATGCCTCGAAACTCACTCACATACCTCACACATGTATTCACCAAGAACCACAATAGTTTTTCATTTTATATTAAAATCTTGTCTTTGTATGATCAAAATGTTACTATGTAAATCTAAAAAATGTCCATTGGGAGTTTCTCATTTAGTCTTAAAAGTTAAGATAGGGCTATATTTAAATTAGGCTAAATTATATTTAACTAGTTAAAATGGTATCTATATTTTGTAATTACCCATGGAGTTATTTGCTACTGTCTCTCTTCATTAGATTAAAATAACCCAATTATTGGCTTGGCATATAAATATTTTATAATTGGTGTATAATCATTTTATAATTACTAACTTACTGTATACACAAACTATTTGATCTTATATATTAAAGTGGTCAGGCAATTTCTCTTACTCTATCTGCCATACAGGGGGCAACAAGGCCATTATAACCTGGAAAATTTATATAGTAGGCAGATACTTATTGTTAAGATTCCATTTTACTTCGACCCATATGTCCCAGTCATTAGCTCATGGAGTAGCTGAGATTGAATGATCATAAATTCTTAAACATATTTTGAATAAAGAAAAAAGATAATAAATTAAGCCACTGCCACTAATAATAACACAAACATTTATTTACATACATATATAAAATAAATTTGAGGAATAAATTATTTAACATTGCTTTAGATTTTATTATTATTATTTTTAACTTTAAGTTTTAATATCTTGTAAGTTAGCACAAATCGACAGTTTATACAATTTAATATATTAGAATGTTAGGCAAGATAGGCTACATAGATTATGTGCTTGACTAACTCTACTCTTTTAACTCCAGACTATAAGTTCACAGTTAAACCAAGGCCAGCTTAATGATATATCAAATGTGATCAATACAACATGAAGATATCAGCATAAAAACATATTGACAGAAATGTACATCTGCAGCATGATATTATTTATGGAAGAATGATCCTCGTCCAGTATAGGAATGCACATCTGTCTGGTGAGTTAAAATAATCATTTAATATGAAGAATATGAAATGCTACATAGAGTGAGAAGAATCAATGGTGCATGGGAATACATCTGCGTCCATTAGCAATGCAATGGCTATACTTTTTGGGCAATGCACTTCATATTACATTGACATGAAACACCCATACATCCCTCCACCAATCTCAATTCAACTATGAGACAGACAGCCTGAAATTATGCCTACATTTAAATTATTAGTTTAAAAGAAATTTGATAATTTGTTTATTAAACAAAACATAAAAAATTATAACAGAAAAGTGAAAAATGGAAATGATTGATTAGCAAACATATTGGAAGAATGACTATTTAAAATTTATGCTCAAGGAGATAAGAGATTTTTTTTAGAGGTTTACATATTTGAAAAATTCTTAATTACTTTTAAATATTTTTTTTGAAATTCCTATTTCAATTTAGAAAAACAAAAGTTCATACTTTATGTGGTAGATTTATTTGAAGTCCATCTTGTCCATGATGCATTGCACCCATCCCATCAAAGTCCATTTAATATTTATATTATTTCTGGGAAGCCAGTCAATTGTTTTCTACCTTTCAGTAATCATCAATTTGGAGGCCATTTCAGCTGGTGCACAACAGGAAATTAATTAATTGCGAGATGCTTATATTTTGGGCTCTGCAATGCAGTTCAAGAATCAACAGTTACTTCATTTTCTAAGTGAGTAAAAGGCCTTTTTTAAATTTAATATTTCATCTTGTATAAATTTTATAGCCTCCCTTATCAGATATTCTCTAAATTGATGGCACATGATGTTCTTTGTTCTTATTGGTTATAATGTTTTCCTTTCTGGCCCATGGCTGGCTTGGTTGATCCATTCCAGAGTGAGAAACACATAATCTTTAATTTTTGTTTATCTCTTATCTGACCTTTACATGACAAAGTGCCCAAGGGCTTGTTTGCTTTAGATTAAATTAATAGAACAATAATTTCTATTCACTAAGATTTAAACATGATTCTTTTAAATAGAAACTAATTAACATTTGTTTTTTCCATGTGTCATAGCATCGGCCGGGACGCGAACCCACAACCGTCTGCAACCAACTACTTGCTTGCATGGCGACTGCGATACCTCTCGGCTAACAATGCAAGACTAATTAACATTTGTTTCTATTTACTTTTATATTATTTTTTTAACTAAAATATTAATCTTTAGATCTTTGCCTTTTTTTTTTTTTTGACTTACTTTATAAATTTTTTTTTATAGTTTTCCATCTGTGTGATTATTTACTGTATAAGTTAAAATAACTATTTTAATTTTCTTTTACATTTTTAATAAATCAATTTTATTTAAGATTCATTTTCCCTTTTATTTTAATCTTAAAATAATGTAAAGGAATAATTTGTAACACTCTTATTTAATCCTATAATTTTCTTTGTTCATATAAATAATAAACTTTCATTCACCATTATTATAACCATATTGATATTGTCTGTGTTATTATATATATAAATCTGTTTGTCATCTGTTAAAATTCCCCTTTGGATCTCATCTCTCCCTGACCACCAGGCATAAATTAAAGAATTAACTCTCATGAGGTTTGTGGAGTAAGTTGCTTGGTAGTAATTTGGAGGAATAGGCCAGGTTCAAATTTCCTCTACATATATCTCTATGTTAGGTTAAAGCAGCTCTACCTTTCTTATTGTTACAATATATAGATAAGATTATTTATTAAACAGTCACAAAACTATCCATACAATAGTGCCACTTAGTGTAAGTCATAGTAATAAATGGATGCAAAAAGGTTTATGCATAATATCTATATCTAGTGCCTATTCATGCACTATCCCCTAGACTAGTTTCTAGCTTGTGGTTTTCATCAGTGAGGAGGCTTGAAAGTAAGTGCATGGCACCTAGATCTTAAGATCCAATGCAATCCTCTAGCAGCTACCTTGAGTCCGAAATAAAAACAGATGTTTTCAATCCAAGCTCATTCATTTGTATAATCAAATCAAGACTTTTTCACTGATGAAAGCCACAAGCTAGAAACTAGTCTGTGGATTTTGGATGAGTACACTTTAGATAAAGATTTTATGCACAAACTTTCTTGCAACCATTATTACTATGGTTTGTACTGGCTGGCATTACTGTATGATGTATTTGTCACTGTTTTAACAGTTCATGTAAGCATAGAAAATGATGATCCTATGATGATTAGTCATTTGTTGAAATAAAAACAAAAGATAATACTTTGAAAAACCAAATTAGTGACTAAAGTAAAATTATGTAAAAAGTTAGCAGTTTTTTTCCTATTTCTAAAAACTAAATTAGAGAACTTATTGAAAGCTTTATTGAGCAGTTTGATTAAGAGGCTTCATATTAATAGCAATTTGAGATAATAACTCCAAACATAGTCATCAACAAACTTCAAAAAAACTTTGATATACTTATTTACAGTAATTATTTCTAAAATAAACAAGGAAAAATTGTTTTTCTGATTAAACTGACTTCATAGTCATATGAACACAAACACTTTTTCCAACCTCAATATGTGTGCATTAACTATTAGTTATATTTTTACACTAATATGTGCTTAATACCAAAGCTATGTTTCAGTGGTGTAATAGGTATAGGCCACTATGTCTTAAGGTTCTTTGACAGGGCAATTATTCACTGGCAACTCATGAGAATTCATAATGGTTGAGCTGCACTAATGAAAGTAAAAATAATTAGTATGAATTGCAACCCAAACTGGCAATCAAAAATGTAAACAAAAATGACCTGTATCTTCAAAGTATATAGTCACATACAGAAGATTATTAACACTTGCTTTACTATGAAAGCACTGTTGTATCATTGGGCTGCAATAACTTTTGCCCATTCTGGCAACTGAAAGCAAACCAAAATAACATGCATACATAAACCATGAAAATCATCACAAGCAGATTATGAATACTTTACCTATACTGAGAAAATAGGGAAGAATGGATTTGGGGCTGCAATATCCTTCATCCATCTGACAGAGGGTCAAACAAAAAGGGCATGTATCTAAGTGAGACAAAAAATCACAAATAGATTATGGATACTTTTTGCCTCTTTACTAAGACAGTGTTCAAGCTGTGATACTTGCTTGCCCAAAGAATTTCAGAACATGTACGAAACAAAAGACATCATTGCAATATCCAAAGACTGTATTCTATTTGTACATTTGTGTAAGTCACACATTGGAACTTAATTAATATACACACATAAGAACAATAATAACAAAAACATTCAATTTACACGGGAGGAGAGGAATCTGCAGGCCCTATAGATGGACCGCCACTGCAGTTATTAAATTAAAGGATTATATATATTCAAAAGGTTTTTGAAATTTTATGCATATTGCATTCCAATATATCTTAACACTCACATGCACACGCCACCCACACACTTTGCACACATATTATTTGGCGTAATATTGATTCTTCTTACACTTGAATATTTTTTTAATAAAATAAAATTATGCAATATAATATTGGTATTTCTGAATAGAATCGTTAAATTGAGGGAAGAATATTTTCATATTTTCATTATCTTTAAATAAATTGTTATTATTATTTAATTTAAATTTATTTATTGGCATAATGTATCTTAAAAAATATTTTAAATTGCGATTATAGTTTTTATTAAAATTTTTATACAAATTGACTTTCTTTATTCTCTTCACTACACTATTCTATTTTTAAATTACTGCGACCAGTTTTACAAAACAAATCATTTCCGGTAGGTGAATTCCTGTTTTTAAATACATTAAACAGTAAATTTCAAAAACTTCCCTTCAAACGATATTTAAATAAAATCCCAAATATGTTTGTCAAAACACTGGATCGGTTTTACAAGTTTTTTTTCATTTATATAATCAACTAAAATTTTTTTAGAATATTTATAAATTTATATCTACAGTCACGTTGTATGACTGTGTATATATTTTAAACATTTCTTTCATACACGATCCTTGAATTACAAATCGGTAAATCAACGTAAAATAGCTTATCAGTCCTCTCGCCATTTCTATACATTGATTTCAGGTTAAACAGTTATTTTGCTTTAAATGTATTTTATATGGATTAATGCCTTTTTATGATGTATGTTTTAAGTATTTCAAAAATGCTAGAATTTTGTTTGATATGAGAAAATTATATTAAATTATCCATTTCAGAAACATCTCATTAGAGAATTTAGGACAAATATCCAATAAATTATTATAATAGCAAAAAAGAATGGACAATAATAAATTAATTCCTGTGTGAAGTTGTATATTATATTTGTTATTTACATAATTGGTGAATCTCGTTTACGAGTGGCAAGTATTAAACCACTAAACATCATATGATCACCATTATTTTTTTTTTCTACAATCACCATACACACAAGCTGTTTACACAGAGGCTAAACTCTCCATAGAATAGCGCCTTTTATGCACAAACTTTCCATCCATTGATTACTTGGTCTTGCACTGAGTACTATATGGAGAATTTAGCTTGGGTATATACAAAGTACAAGCATTACCCATTTCCAGCATTGAACAAAAAATACATGATAAAGACAAATTTGCAATATATAGTATACAAGTGAAATTATCACTAGACTATTTCCTAATTTGCACTTGAGCAGTATAGTGCATTTTATCTACTCATTTAAATTTGCCAAGATATCTAGTTTAATAATATTAAAATAACAACCTTGATTCTCTCTTTTCTTCATAGCGTAAGCATGTGTTTTAAAGACCTACAGAAGTCCCTAGTGACGATTTTTTCAGACGCTCATTGCTAAGGTTTACAGCCTTGTTAAAACTATAACCTTGTAATAGTAAAATTGAAAAGACTCTGTTCCCCATAAAATACCTAGAAAAATGTTAAAATATGTTAGTTTCAAAATAGTGAAATTTTTTTAAAATATTGCTTGACCTTAAGATTGTTTCTATTGTTTTAAATTTTAAAAATAAAGGAATAGATTACCAGAGACTGAGTAGTTTTAAAAAATCAGAAAAGTACAGTTTACACAATTCGTGTTGCCAGGAAAATTCTTGTATTGAGATAATCAAGACATTCGATTCAATTAATTATACAAGTAATTGTTCATCAAAGTTTATTCATATTATGCAGTTTTTACATGATGGGTTGAGAAACTACAGATATTTGAAATGAAAATTAGTGTTATTTAAACAAGAATGTATATCAGCTCCAAAGTTGTTGGTGATTTTTTATGACTTTTTTAGAATTGTTTATAGACAGTTTAATGAATCAGAGGTCAAGATAAAATACAGGTTTAATCAGTGAAACTTAATTTGAATTGATCAAAAGAAAAAATATGAACTTCGTTTTTTACGGCTTCTGGATTTGCAATATGCTGATCATATGATCATTCTTGCAACATTTAAAGAGTTTGGTGTAGTAATTGAGTATCAAGTTTTTTATTAGCCAATGTGAAAGAAAAAACTTCAGTAACTTTTAGCTCTTAGTTATCTTGAAAATGCAAGCCAATTTAAATATTGATGTTAGTTTTTTAAGCAGAAAGGTGGACTTACATTTTAAAAAATATATACAGAATCCGTTATATTTTTACTGTTTTTAGCCAGTTAAAATGTATTTCGATCTCATTAAATAACTGATGCAATTAAATTAGTTGTTGTTTAATCTAATTTATTGCATAAAGTGAAATTTGAACCATTTGTCAAGATATTAAAAACAAGATTATAAAAGCTGTTAAACACAAGATCAATCATGTTAGAAAAACAAGATGGCAGTGTTAAAAACAATAAGAAAAATTTAGGTCTTTTAGAAAATTTTTATTTAAATATGTTTTGTAAAATTCTAAAAATAAGATGGCAAGATTATAATATCACTCTATATGTTCTCCAGCATGCTAGGTATAATATTTATGTAGACTCGATTATTGCAAAGTTATATTTCAGTTGGACTGAATATGTGATGAACATGATTTTCATGGTAAAGACAGTGTTGTGTATTCAACTATGAAGCTGAATGCCTACAAATAAAAAATATAGATTATAAGTTGAAATAAAAATCATTAAATAAAGATGAAAAATATATTTATTTACGTTATAATACATCACACATTATATACAATTTGACAAACCTAGTTCTCAATAAATACTAATACTTTCCACTGTTAAAGACTAAACAATGTCTTAAGAACTATTCTCAGACCTGAGTAAACACTAAAAAAATGTGTCTAAACTCACAATCTGATTACACAGTTCTCCTGAGAGCCTTATCAGGCATACAAAAAATAAGACCAGTGCGGTCAGTTTCAGTTCCCTATTCAGCCATTTATACCTATAGAGGCTCGGTCTCTGGAATGACATCCCTTGTAGCAGAAAAGTTTCTACAACTTTTCCATAAGCTTTTTCCTCAGCGTCCTTCTGATGTTCCAGCAACAGCAACTTCTCACGAAGGATAAGAAAAAGCTACTGCTCTTTTCAGCATATCTTTTCGCAGTTTAATATTCAGTATTAATTATTATAAAAGGTAATAGCTCTTTACATGCAGTTAGCCCCCCTCCCCACCAGTAATGCATCTTTTCATAAATTATCATCAAGCTATAAATTGCGTTGGTGTACATTCCTTTCACCTGCAATTAGTCTTTCAGATCTTGATTAACCAACTTTTCCTCTGTATTCTTTTGTTTAGTTAGTTTAAAATAGCTTAATTCTTTAATTAAACAATAATAACCTTTTCTATGCTTAAATTCATTAAGTTTTGGCATTATTATTCATATTTCTTTTATCTATCAGCAATCTTTTTTCATTGCGTTTAAACATACAATATCTTTCTATATTTAAGTTTCTATTCTTTTCTATTTTTTCTGGAGTCACAAATCCTAGCTTTATAACTAAAACAAATTTACTCAAGCAATATTTTTTTTTAAATATAACAGATAGACAGCATTTATGTCATAAAATTATCTCAAATATATTCCAAAAATGCATTATTGATTGTTTTTATTAGTAATATATGGCTGAGGTTAGTTTACAATGAATTGCTATAATTAGATAAAATAATGAAATTTTTAGATAGTAAAGTTTGCAACAAAAATTAGCAAATCAGCATTATAAAATATCAAATAGAATAACAGCATGTTCTGTATGTAGAAATATTTGTAAATAAATAGATTGATTTTTATAGTCATCACAAACTCATCTTTAGTGTGTTATATACTTTTTGTTTTTCCTTTTTTATTTTATTTTTGGAATTGATATGACCATACTCATTTATATGTGATAGCTGTTGGTAATCTACATCTCCAATAAAATTATTAAAAATCCACATAAACTAAAAGTATAATAACGTATAATTAGTTTATCTTGAATAAGCCAAAGTTTAAAAAATTACATAAAATAAAGTTAATATAAAAGGTTTATAGTATTGAAAAGTGGGCATTTACCTTAACAAAGAAAACAGTAAGATAGTAGTATATCATTTAATATAATATTTGAAATACAGGCATACTTCATATATCTGGAGTTTAATTGTAATTATAGGGGATTTCATGCTGAACCAGCACTGTGAAGTTTACATTAAGATAGCAAATCTTTAAACTTTAATGGATATTTGCTATCTTGATATAAACCAGGCACTGATTATATCTATATATGTTAGATAATGATCTGGTTCAACTGATGAATGCTGGTTCAGCATAAAATACAGATATTGGTGATCATTTATCTTTTTCAAATGTATGTGATCATGTGTATCGGTGTGTGAGATAGAGTGGATAGCTTTTGGGAGCTTGAAAGTCTGTGATCAAATGCCTTATAATTACAATTAAACTCCAGGTATAGGAAGTATGCCCATATTTCAAATATTACAGATTCAGCCTGTATCCTGCCCATCCCTCTTCAGTGTATTTAAATGGACAAGGTTCTATACAGTAGGGTTCAGAGTGATTTAAGGTCAACATGGGCATGGCAATAATATTGGCATCAGAATGGGATTTGGGTATTCCATCATCAGATTTTCAATGGTATGGATAGCTGAAGAGTTGGTGGAAGAAGAGGATTAGATTGCAGCCTATCTATTAAAGTTTGAAGATTTTCTATCTTAATATAAACTCAGCACCCATTATATATGTGTGTGGGGGAGATGATGATTTGGACTAACTGATGAGTGCTAGTTCAGCACAAATATATTGATCATTTATCCTTTTCACATGAGTGTGGTCATATGTATCAGTGGTGTGAGATAGAATGGATAGCTGAAGAGGGGTTGAAAGTCTGTTCAATTCCCCTATAATTACATTTAATATTATAAAATATGAATTGGACTTTTATACATAAAGTGAACTTTACAAATTTAAGCTACAACAGAAAACTTTCCACAAAGCACTAATTTCCCAATTATTTATTTGAATTATGCATCTGATTAAAGCAATTCAAATAGGGGAATTAATTTTTAATGGATAACATTTTGATAATAAATCACATTTCAAAATCAAATTGATTGATATCAGTGCCAACACAGAAGCTTAGATATGTATAATGAAAATTTTGTAGATAATTAGCTAGTACATCTTGCTTCCAGTATTTCTCAGTAAATGATTATCTAGCTATTACTAGCTAGAAAGAAAATGTTAATCTTGGTGGATCTGAATATCATACTAAGTGGAAAATCAAAAACATGATGGTAATATAATGTGACATTCTCTATGGGTTGGATAAATAGTATACTTTTATAGAATGTAATCTTATAATTTATCTCTACTTTTTAGTTTTTATTTTGGTAATAAATCATTCATTAAGGAATAGGTTAATATTGCAGATAATTATTTACTTTGATGTTTTTGTACTATAAAAATTCTAACCAAAAATAGTCACACAAGGGAATACTTCTTAATGAATACTGAATTAAAACTATGTTCACATTTTGTTTAAAACTCTTCTGTTAACTAAAATGATTTAAAATAGATTATTGTTATTAATACAAATTTTGGATATTCATAAATATAGTGCTCTATTTTAGATACAGTAGTTGGGTATGAAAGAATAGCTAGTCTGTAACTATAATAGATCAATCAAAATATATGGAGTCAATTTTGAAGAAAATGATTGTATGATTAAAATAAAAGCAATAATATTCGATCAGAATTGTATGTGCTGGAAACAATTGCCTGAGTGAACTCTTCCAATTTACTTAATCTCTGATTATTTTGGTATTTGTAGTTTTCCAGTTTACCTTAAAATGTGATTGATTCTGTAAATATGTAATAAAATTAGAAGGTATTTTGAACACCTCTCAGCTATTCACTCTATGTTTATAACTGATGCCCATGATCACATACATGTGAAAAAGATAAATGATCTCCAATATATATATTTCATGCTGAACTAGCATTCATCAGTTAGTCCAGATCATCAACTCCCACACATATATATAATCAGTGCTCAGTTTTATATTAAGATAGCAATTCTTTATACTTTAATAGACAGTTTTCAATATTTTCCACTCTTCAATTCTCCAGCCATCCATATCATTGAAAATCTGGCAAAGGAATGCTCAAATCCCTTATTGATGCCAATCTTATTGTTATACCCATGTTGATTTTCTCAATCTGATGCCTCATGTATAAGACCTTAATATGCCCATTTAAATACGTAGAAGAGGGATGGGCAGAATACAGGTTTAATATGTAATATTTAAATATAAGTATATTGTCTATACTAAACTTAATTTAATTAAAAGGGATTTGAACTCAGACTTTGAAGCTTCTTACAGCTATCCACTCCATCTTATATAATTGATACACATGACTGTATACATGTGAAAAAGATAAATGATCTCCAATATACATATTTTATGCTGAAACAGCACTCATTAGTTAATCCAGATAATCATCTTCCACACATATATGTAATCAGTGCTCAGTTTTATATTAATATAGCAAATTTTTAAACTTTTATGGACAGGCTTCAATGTTTTCCACCCTCCAACTCTCCAGCCATCCATATCATTGAAAATCTGATGATGGAATGCTCAAAGCTCATATTGATTCCAATCTTCTTGTCACACCCATATTAACTTTAAGTTAATCTGACACCTCATATATAAGATCTTAATAAGTCCATTGAAATACACAGAAGCCGCCTTAGATGTGAGGCATCAGATTGACAATAGGATTGGCATCAACAAGAACATCATCAGATTTTTAATAATATGGATGGCTGGAGAGTTGGAGGGTGGAAAAAATTGAAGCCTGTCCATTAAAATTTGAAAATATGCTATCTTAATATAAACCTGAGCATTGATTACATATGTGTGTGGGAGATGATGATCTGGACTAACTGATGAGTGATGGTTCAGCATGAAATAGGTATATTGGAGATCATTTATCTTTTTCACATGTATGTGGTCATGTGTATCAGTTATATAAGATGGAGTGGATAACTATAGGAAGCTTGAAAGTCTGAGTTCAAATACCTTATAATTACATTAAATTTAGTATAAACTATATATTTATATTTAAATATTAAAAATGCGATGAAAATTTTTCTTTAAAGATAAATACATTGACCATATCTAGAAGTTGCAAAAAAATTCATATTGTAATTTATTTAGTGCAAAATAGTAAAGAAAAAAAAAGTAGATAATAGTTGATATTTTGCTCCCATCTGTGGTTGCAGATAATGGATAGTGTATTTATATGTTCAAATTTCTGTACAAGCAATTTAATTTTGTAAAGAAGGACTTCATTTACTGCCACTTATATTGGACAGCTCCATATAAGATAATTTTAGCATCACTCAAATCAGTCATGTTTACAGCAAAACTATAATTTCCGACTGTGAGAAATAACAAAATTATAAACAATTCATATAGACTGTGTTGAAAAACTTGTAAATTTGTTGAATACATTCTGAATGATTATCAGGATCTGTCAAGACTGAATTGATGCCACCAATAATAATAAAAATTGTCAACAACAGCCACTTTCAAATGATTATGGCTATTTCATCTCCAAGAAAAAATAAAAAAATATGTCATCAATAATAATAATACTGGTGATACACTAGAGATAACTTCCTTATAATGACTAAACTAATTTATGAACCACAAATATTTTTATATATAGAACATGTTAGTTCATTATTCTGCTTATTTGATATTTTGCACTCCTGTCTTTTAACTTCTGTAGTAAACTTTCCTTTCTAGAAATCAACACTTTGTCTAATTGCAGATATCTGTTATCTTCTATTCTGAACCACACCTTTTCACTAAAAATAATCAATATTGCACTTTTACAAATAAAATACTGTTTTTGTAACATTTATTTATTTAATAAATCCACTTCAACAGAGATGTTGAATTTACATTGGTAGATTCTGCAGTATTACAAACAGTAAGCTGAATAATATATTAAATGGTTTTGTGACTTTGATGATGTATTTTTAGAATTTTATGGAAATTTTTTAAATAAAAATTTTCTAATACCTTTATGATATGTTGATAGTGTTCGCAGTCTCACTTCCATGCAATATATTGGGTAAAATAATATTTCTATCTATAATTAATTCCCTGAAGAAATTATATCACAGTGATAAAATACATTGTCTTTTTCAAATAGGGGAAGAGAATGTTTTGTATTTTTGATCAACAATTATGGTGATGATTTTTAATGATATAGCAATTCTATATATTTATTCAATCAAAAATCTTTAGCTTTCTGAAATTAAAGTACCTGTTTGTAATTTCAAAAAATGGAAAAGGCTGAAAATTCTGATGACATACCTAGAGAAGTTTTAAAATATAATGGTGATCACTATTGCACTCAACATCTAAATCCATCTTTTTCACAGAGAACTCTTCATATAGTAGCACCATTCAATGCGAGCCAGAATAATTAATGGATGCAGAAAAGTTTGTGCATAAAATCCCTATCCAGTACCTATTCATACAATATCCCCAGACTAATTTCTAGCTTCTGGTTTTCATCAGCGAGGAGTCTTGTATCTGAGAGCACTGCACCTAGATCTTAGGATGTAATACAATCCTCCAGCAGCCACTTTTACTTTTTCAGCTAACTATAAAGCTTTGAATCCAAAAAAGGCTCTTCACCGATGAAAGTCACAAGCTAGAAACTAGTCTGGGAATATTGTATTAGGCAGTAGATAGGGATTTTACACACAAACTTTATGACATCCATTGATTATTCTGTCTTGCACTGAGTGGTGCTACTATATGGAAAGTTTTGCCTCTATGAAAAACAGCTTGTGTAAGCATAAAGAATGTTGATCAGGTGATGTTTGATGGTTTAATACCAATCCTGCCCAATAGGATTATGGAGACTGTGATTATTAAAGAAACAAAGATACCAAAAAGTATGGATGCTGAATTGAGTTCACATTTATACACCTATGCAAGCTAATGAGCTTAGCTTGAAAACATTATTGTATTTTCATTTTGGATTCTAAAGTTTTATAGTTAGCTGAAAAAGTAAAAGGTGGCTACTGGATGCTTGCATTAGATCCTAAGAATTAGGTGCAGTGCTCTCAGATCCAAGGCTCCTCACCTATGAAAGCCATAAACTAGAAACTAGTCAGGAGATATTGGATGAGTAGGCATTAGATAGGGATTTTATGCACAAACCTTCCTGCATCCATTGATTATTCTGGCTTACACTGAGTGGCACTACTGTATGAAGAGTTTTGCTTCTATGAAAAACAGCTTATGTAAGCAAAAAGAATGGTGATCATGTGATATTTGTTTGTTTTTTTTCCTACTTAAAAAGCTATTAAGATTTTTAAATTGGATCACATTTTCAAGATGATAACCATTCATGCTAAAAATTAATTTTGCTTTAATTTTTTTCCCATCATTGTCTTAAAGGAATTAATATTAAATAGATTTTGTAGATCCTCTTTTCAATTGATAAAAATATCTCAATTATTAACATATTATAAAATCAAAAGCCAATAGGATGAAGTTTTTAATTTGCTTTGAATTAATTCAAATAAAATTTTTTACTGGTATTACATTTTGATGCCTGATTTGTGAAAATATCTCTAAACAGTTCCAAAGATCACAGGCATAAAAATTAAAAGCAATGTACACATTCTTATTCATTACTAATTTTCATTTTAAATGCATATTTTCCACCTGTAATAATAACACCTCTCATTCTATTACACAGTATTGTGTAATGTGAATAAACTTTGGTGAAACTAACTACTTTTAATAACTCCTTGTACCTCTTCAATTAATTATCAAATTCCCTGACCAAATTAATAAAAGTTATATCTCTTTTTGTTTTTTTTTTAGCAATTTTTTTTTTTACTTTTGCCTGTTTTTAAAAATTCTATATTGCTTCTAGCTTCTCAAAACCACATTAAATCCCATTATCACTAAATCTATTTCCAAAAAAATCATTGAAAGTATCTTTAGAATAGTGAATGACAATGATATTCTTTGATAATTTCTGAAGACTTGCTCCATTTATTTTTAAAAATTAAAAGAATATAGTCATTTTTAAAATCAGATGGAACATGCTCATGAATCAATACATTCCTAAAAATTTTGAATATTCTTAAACATATCACAACTATTTTAAAATTTCTTCAGACATCTCATCTGGAGATATGACATATCCATTTTTAAGATTGCAGAAAGTTTTTGAACTTTCTAAGCTGGACATCTGTTCAAATATAAATAAATAATTATAGTGTTATATCATTAGAAATCACTACATCAATACTTGTATCTTTATTCAAAAAATGATCAAATATTTCCTCCTTTTTAAAATATCATTCAGCATACAAGAGAATGGCCATTTATTTGTAAAATTTGAAAGAAAATAATCATTTTTAAGATCACATAGCATAACTTCATTAATCCATATTCAGTATTTTTGAAGATGTTTACATATCATTATTTTATTTTAAAACTTCTTCAGGTAGCTTGTCTGAACTTGAAATATTTCAACTTTTTAACTTCACTAAGCTGGATATCTTTGTTCAAACCTAAATAACTAGTTGGAATGGATATATTATTAAAAATTACCATATCAATGCTTGTATTATTATTCAAAAGATAACCACATACTTTCTCTGGATAATTAAATACTTCTTCTTCCTATTTGAAATATCACATCATATAAGAAAATGCCATCAATGGGTTTCATAAGATTATATTATTTTTCAAGTTCATATGTTATTTTCAGTACATTAAAAAAGATCTAAAGGGACTATTATCAGCAAATGTATGTATTTTCTTTGTAGTTTTAAATTTCACTAATCAGGTGTCAAATTTCTGCCTTTATATGCCTGTATTGGTTATGAAGTTTCAAGTTCAATTTATTATTCTGACAAAATGAATTTTCACACCTTTATAAAGTATCAAATTTTTATAATAATAATTGTCAGAAAACCAGTCAAATAACTATTTGTAATAGTTAATCTATGTGTTGTGCAAAAAAATAATAGCAGTACATTTGAATTTACAATTTCAGTCCTATTATTTTAAATAATTTTTATCCAAAGTTTACTGTTTGCACCAAATTGTTAATTAAAGTCCCCAAAAAGAAAAAAAAAGTTGTTTTAATGATATTGATGTAATTATGCTACCCAGCAAAGAAAAAAAAAATTCTTTCTCTGAATTCTCTTAATCTAACTTCACACCTTATGCAATAATAACGTAAGTACAATTGGTAATTCCCAAAGTTTTTATTAGTTTCCTTTTGCACCTACTTAATTAATGCTTAGTTATTTACCTGCATTAAAATGTTAGTTCACATCTGTTAATAGTATATATAGTTCATTGATTGATTTTAGCATATCCTCAAACTATAAGTTTATTAAACCTTAAAACTGTATTTTGATCCATTGTATTAAGTCTGTGCAGCAAATTTATATTTGTCCAGAGACAATTAAAATGATTTATGTTGTATATTGTCTGGGCATAATAATAATAATAAAATCAATAAATCTCTAACCATATTAATTTGTATTCAAATTAAATAAGACAATTAAAGAAAATATGTTACTATTCTAAATTTAATCCTAATAGATTGTTTTCCCATGAATGGCTGTCAATTATATTATCATTTGTGTTCAAATAAGATATATACATAAATAAATTATATTGTCTCATTATTTTTAGCATTTGTCATTATTTGCAATCTATATCTTAGGATATGACTATATAAGCTGATGAGCTTGGATTGAAAATATTATAATGTTTTCCAATTTGGGTCTCATAGTTTTGTAGTTAAGTAGAGATAAAAGGTGGCTGCTGGAGGGTGGCATTAGATCCTAAGATCTGGGTGCAATGCTCTCAGATCCAAGGCTTCTTACTGACGAAGGTCACAAGCCAGAAAGAAGTCTGGGGATATTGGATGAGTAGGCACTAGATGGGGATTTTATGCACAAGCCTTTTGACATCCATTGATTACTCTGGCTTGCACTGAGTGGCAATAAGACTAATAGTTCTGTAATTTCCAATATCTTTTGTCCTCTCTTAAATATCAATATCATTATTTTTCCCATTTCTATTATATCCTTTTCATTTAGACATTTCATGCATAGCTTTGATAACAACTCTCTACTTCTTCATATTGTTGTTTTCTAATGCTTTTACATCCATTTCAGATCCAATTGCATATTCCACTTTTTTCATTATTTAAGTAATCAAGTGACTAATTGCTTAAGAGGTCATATGATGTTCATGAATCTTAGTGGTAGAATGAACATTTAATAGTTTTGTTCTTTTAGTCTCAATTGATTTTTTTTTTTCATATAACTCAGATGAGAATTGATTCTGGAACATTTAGCTCTGAATTTATAATTAACCACTGTTTTAAACTATTTGGATTACCTTTAATATTTAAGATGTGTGGCATTTAAAATTATATTAATGCAATGAGATTAACTATTTTATTTTATTGTTTATAATTACTATATCATTATATGGTAATAAAAAAAAATTCCACTTATTTTCTATCTCTATTTTTAATAATTGAGGTATCTTATCTTTTTATTGTTGAATTATTATTATTATTTTAATATCAAGATATTCTTTTATATTTTTGGGACTTTTATTCTCTTCTACAGTTTTCCTTGTCATTTCAATGTTACAATTTCTTATGTCTATTAACTTTTTCCTACCATTTTATATAATTATAGATATTCACCAAAGAAATTTTGATAGATTCAAACTCCAATAGTAGTGCTTGAAACATTCTATGTATGACTACTTTACTACATAAATAACTGAATAATCATTTTGCAGAATATATATTCAGAAAAATTTTTCCTCATCAACTATCTAGAATATCACAAATCATACAAGTAAATATTAAAAAAAAATTCTTTTTATATTAATAATAATAAATCATCTAACTTTAATAATAACCTCCTATGTTTTTCTATTAATGTTTCAAGTATTGTAATCTAAATTTATATCTATCCAAATTTGTATATATATATTTTTTATGTGTGGTTATTTATTTATTACATATTTACATGTTTGATTTATTACTCAAAGTTTAATGAATTAAATGAATTTTACACGACTTTGTCTTGTTTAATGTTTAGCTGTATTAAAATAGGGTGATTTGCAGAAGATTCATTGCTTTGTTTGTTGATGCTTTAATATCAAGTTGATTAATTTAACATTACTAATATAGGAATAAAAACTGTTATAATTATATAGATGAAGTATTATAACTTTATTTTTATTATTACATTTCCAAATCCATATAATATTAAATCATCTATGCTCTTTATTACTGTTTTACAATGCTTATGTTACAATCCCCTATGACAATTTTGATTGCCCTACCAATCTTCTTCAGAACTTCTATTTATAAATGGAGTTAAGGTTTAGAATTATAAATAGAAGTTCTGAAGATGATTTCTGGGGCAATCAAAACTGTCATAAGGGGTTGTAATATAAGCAATGTAAAACAGTAATAAAGAGCATTAATATTAATAATTATATAGATGATTGTCAATACTATATAAACCTGATGATAATGTTTATTCTTAAAATTCATATATCCTGAAAAGTGATTGGTAGATTGTTTATGATATATAGTGATTGAACAGGAATGTTTCAAGCATTTTGATTGGAACTCACAACCTTATTTGTATATATATTTCTATGTGTGGTTATTTATTTAATTCAGTTCAGAAATTCTAAATAGACCATTAATAATTAATTTCAGATTTCTTTTTTTTTCATTGTCTTATTTTAAGTAACTGCCTTTTTTTAATTCCTGCTATTATCTATAGCTTCTTTTTTTTATTAGAGTATCTGTTATTCTTTTATTGACCTGGTTCAAATCTGAGCCACTTTGAAAGATTGTTAATATTATAAGATGGTATTGTGTTTTAGCTTAAATTCATTTAAGATTAGTAATATCAAGGATTTATATTATCTTTTATAATAACTTTTATTTCTCTAGCTCTGCAGTAAAACATATCTATTTCTCATTAATCAATCATTACTTCCTGAGTTT
Organism: Epiperipatus broadwayi; assembly: GCA_028023455.1. Taxonomy (NCBI): domain Eukaryota; kingdom Metazoa; phylum Onychophora; class Udeonychophora; order Euonychophora; family Peripatidae; genus Epiperipatus; species Epiperipatus broadwayi. Next base: position 718,156 of record JAQFVV010000320.1, read on the forward strand.
GATCGATTAAACACATACATATTTTATGTTATCCAAAATATAATAAAATCCTGTTGTGGTTTTATTTGGATTTTTTATATATTCATTACTGTCCTGGTTTATGCATCACAAATTCCAAAAGTCTATGTCCTTCTCATTTTTGCTACATAATCTAATTTAACCACAGTATTTTTATTTTAATTGTTTTTCAATCTTTACATTAAAAGTTATTTTTAAAATCATATTTACATTAAAAGTTCCCATGATAATTTTAAAATGATGTTTTGGTTTGATCAAAATCATTCTGTATTGCATATCCATATAAAAATCATTTACTTCTTTATTTAAAGAAGAACTTAATAGAGCCGAAACTGAATTATCCACATTTGTTGAATAATTCAATTGTGCCAAAATGTTGTTTTTCTATAATTTTATTTATAATTAATTTTATTCCAGATGTGTGCTTGGGAGTTCATAAGAAATTCAAGTGCCAGAGTCAATCCTGGAACCCCTTGATCCCAAGTTGGATGCTCTACCAACATGCCAAACTGTGCAGGGTCTTTTTTAAAAAATAGCAGATGACTATTTTTCAAATAAACTGTCTTTTCATCTTTCCTTCATATTTCATACAAAATAAGAATGACTTATGTAATATTACTCAGTTCTTTTTCCAATTCTTGCAAATTTTTTCCTATTTGAAAATGATCAAAAACCAAATAAAATGTCATCATCAAATAGTACATAAATCCATAACTTTATGATTCCTAGCATATTCTACCTTCAGTCACCAACTAAGCTGATGACCTACAGCTTGTAGAACATAAGAGTCATAATTTATTTTTACTGTCATAATGATATTTAATAAAAGTGAAAATTATTAAAAACTGCAAAGCTGTCAGTTCTAAATATTTGAATTCAAGCCAATCAAAAAATCTAAGCTGGATTAAAAATACTTATAACAATAATAGATCACTTCCATGTATTTAAAAAGGAATTATAAAAATTACTAATAAATATGAAATGTTATTTTGCATTAGATTTATAAATTGTGGATTAAAAATACCCATTAACTATAAATATCTTTGTCAAAATGTTAAGACAAATGGAAATACGTGGTCGAAATTAACACAAAAATAAATTTAAGTGCAGTACTTTAACAGCAATAACTTACTATTAAAAAAGAGTGTTTATAAGAAATAACTTATTATTAAAAAGAAATATGTCTTTATGTTTGAAAAAAAAAAAAAAGATTTTAACAAATGATGTGATATGTTGGACTAATTCCATCATTTATGAGTGAATGTTGAAAGTGTAGAAAATTTTAAACTTTATTTAAACTTTTCAAATACAAACAACTTGTTAGTAAACACACATATAGACAATACAGGTGTTTACTAATAAGTTGTTTGTATTTGAAAAGTTTAAATAAAGTTTAAAATTTTCTATACTTTCAACATTCACTCATAAATGATGGAAATAATTCAACATATCACATCTTATAATATACCATCATTACAAACCTTCAGACAAATTTTAACAAATGAGTTTTACCAGTGCCTATTTATGGGTATGAGACATGAATATTTAAATATCAATAAATGAGAGTGTAAAAATCACAGAAAAATATGGAGAAATGTGTATTGGCATTAACAAAGAGAAAATGAAATATGCTGTTAAAAGAACAAATAATTACTATCAATGTTATTAAATAAATTAAAAAGTGAACATGATATAAGGGGATATGACAATACATAGGTAATTGAAATATTAAACTGTATCTCAGGAATATTGTAAAATATATGAGAAGAGACCATTTGCTAGAGTGATATGGAAAAGAAAATAAATGCTAAGAAATTAGAGAAACTGAAATGAACTCAGAAAAACTATCTCACAGTGATTTAATAATGTTTGAAAAAGATGAAGGATATGCATGTGTATGTAGGCAATAGTTTGTGATGAATTGCAAGATATAAGTATTAATTAGAATGAACTATTAATTATTGCTGATGATCTAATAAATTTAATGAACAAACAATTTCCAGTAATATATATGTATTATTTTAACTACATATAGTATTGAATTAGACCTTATATTCATTTCAATATTTTCTTTTTTTTAAATTTAAATTTACAGTTTGGAATTTCCTTAATTTAAATATACAATTTGATTTTTTTATGACCTAAAGCGCTTACTTTGAAGTATTCGAAATACGTAAATTGACCATGAACTTTTTTTAAAAAAATCATATGCATATGTAATGAACATATACTGTATTATAAACTATATATATATATGTAGTAATATTGATAACAATAATGATAAGAAATGTATGTTTGTAATATATAACAAATGAGGATATATCTGCTAGTGTTTATAGGAATAATGATCAAAACTTAATATTTTAATTATTTTAATTTATTCTATTTTAGTTGTTTAGTTTATAATATATATATAGTTTTAACAAGGCTGTAAGCCTTAGCAATGAGCGTCTGAAAAAATCGTCACTAGGGACCTCTGTAGGTCTTTAAAACACATGCTTACACTATGAAGAAAAGAGAGAATCCCTTTCTTTACTTCGACCTTCTTTTATATATATAAATAGGTGAAGCAGAAGTGTTTTGATCTAAGAGTGTGAAGCTATTAAATACTTCACTAATTAAGTCCACAATTCTTATAATACATTAATACTCGCGAAATCTTACGATTTACTACGAGTTAATGAAAAGATATTATAGTAAGAAATATATTACGATAATTTTAAATAATAGTGAGCGTTTAATAAATTTATAATTACAACTTTAAAATTATCGTAATATATTTCTTACTATAATATCTTTTCATTAACTCGTAGTAAATCGTAAGATTTCGCGCGTATTAATGTATTATAAGAATTGTGGACTTAATTAGTGAAGTATTTAATAGCTTCACACTCTTAGATCAAAACACTTCTGCTTCACCTATTTATATATAAAAGTAGGTCGAAGTAAAGAAAGGGATTCTCTCTTTTCTTCATAGTGTAAGCATGTGTTTTAAAGACCTACAGAGGTCCCTAGTGACGATTTTTTCAGACGCTCATTGCTAAGGTTTACAGCCTTGTTAAAACTATTACTGAAATAATAGTGAGCGTTTAATAAATTTATAATTACAACTTTAATATATATATAATTTCAATAAGCATGTACATTAAATCCCTAAAGATGAGCTATATATTGTAACCGAAAAGTCCACCTGGATCATAACAGGCAGAATTAATGATATAACACAAAACTGTTACTGTATAATCTGGTCACGGCCAGGGTGCACCGCAAAGACCCATCACAGCAGTACATGAAGGTACATTAAATTACCCAAAATAAATTGTGTGACTATTTAATTAATTATCATTCTCACTAATGACTGTATCTTAAAAACTACACTTCAAAACCCTAATTTACGATTTTTATTTATGTGAGACCTTATGACTGACCATGAACAAGATGGTATGATCTATAAAACTACTAAAGATTACTCTTCCAGGATTAAATGTATGATCCATTACATCAATACCAACTATCACATGGTGAATATAGGCCATTTAACAAGACAGTAAAAGTTATAGTCAGCCTCATAACATGATTGGCTGTAGCTCAGATATACTCAGGATTTTAGTACAGAAATGCCATGTAGAGTATTTGCTTTGCAATAAAAGGTAAGCATATAAACTTTAGGTTCTTTCATCATTAATTTAAATTTCTAATTAAATCAATAGCAATGAGACTCTTATTGTAATAGGTAAATCATAAATTATAATATTAGAAAATAGGTTCCATTATAATATTGGCTAGCAAACTTATTTATTAATTTAGGTCCTAATATCATGAACACCAATAGAAGTAACAAATTCTGGATTATATTCTAGAATTAACAAAGCAAAGTGGAGGTGATGTAGGAGGTAAATGGGATTTTATTATACCCTGTACATCACTAACTACCCAAGAACAAAAGCATTAAGATATTCTCTTACAATTTCAGTAAACCTTGTATGCATTATCAGGGACAATATGTGCTCTAATATATGGTCTATTTAATACGTTGGATTTTCTGGTTTCTATGTATGACAAATAGCAGAAAATTACATAATTAATATTTATTTACAACTCAATCAATATTAAATAAATAATTAATTAATACAATGTTCATAAAAATTAGATAAATAAATAAATAAAATAAAAGACCATCACATATACTTGTTTCTATACCTGGATAATTTGCATGAATTAGATTAATAAATAAATAAAATAAAAGACCATCACATGTACTTGTTTCTATACATGGATAATGTACATGAATTCCAAATAAACACAATATAAGATTTTCTCACAAATGGATTTGATTTCAATCCTTATAGAAGAGAGGATGGGTTCAAACACCTAGTCAATAACTTTCCAATATGACCATATCAGAACCAATGCACCTATACCCCAGATTTATTATAATAATAATAATAATAATAATAAACATGAAAAATCTGGCCACGAGAAGATAATAAATCAAAGAGAAGATTTGATTCTCAAATCAGCTTGAAATATCATATAAATTGATATGTAATAAATTATGAAAATGATTAATCAGATGCCCTTTGAATGGCTGATAACTGAACACACAGGATCAATTTAAAGATGAGGGAACAACATCAGCATCATAATGTATGGAAACTCTGCCCAAACATATTTTATACAACAAAGAGCAATGATACTCCTGTAGATGTATTCATCCACACAATGGAATAACAAAGCATTAAATGCCCTGTAGGTTTTTTAACCATCATCAGAGCAATAAGCACAATTACAGACTGTTCCATGGATTAACCACCAGTGCAGGAACGAATATAAAGGATATAATAAAATGACAAATGATTACTCTGTAGATTAGACCACCAGCACAGAATAATATGAAGAATATAAAAAAATGGTAATGATAATTCTGTAGATTAAACCACCAGCACAGAATAATACCATATAACATTATAAAATAGTGTTAACATTTATTTTCCAAATAAAAGAGACATAAAATTACCCTCATCAATAAAACTGCTAAATTAGGAGGCATATGCAGTCTTACTAACCTGAATTAAGACATAAAAATGAAATAAATACTTTAATATAGGAAATAACTGAAATAATAACCAACTCTGCCTAAAACATAGGTAAAATAATAATACATAGTTAATATAATATGAGTATAGGCACAGAACTCTGGAAAGACATACAGGATTAAGCCATATGGTGTTGATGCACATTATAGATTCATTAAATAATCATTAAACCTTTATGCAAGTGCTGTTCCCTTATAGTTGATTTTCTTCAATCTCTACATCATATGTTCAATTCAATTAACATAAATTGGTAAATAATTATTTTAGGCCCAATAGAATATATACATGAACTTCATACACATATAGAATAATATATAATATGAACCAAAACAAAATACATACTAGTTTAAATGACTACAGTAAATTTAAATACATAATATTTCAAATATATTGAATATTCCCAATAAAATCAATAACATTTTCTTACTACCTAATGTACAACATATAAATTAAATAGTTTTTCAATTACAACATATAGAATTTTATGAGTTTGATTGTATTTCCCTTCATTTCCACCCATAATGAATATTCCATAATTAATTGATTCACGTGTAGGACTTTGAATACTTGAGATATTTTTAAAAGATAGAATATGTATAATTTTAATTAGAGTATTCCTCAAAAGTTACATTTATTTCATTACTTATATTTTAGATGTTACTTCAAAGTTAAAATATTTCATTACTTTTAATTTATTTAGTCAGTGTCGAAGACTAAGAATGGTTGTCCAAGCAAACCATTATGACAGTTATAAAACAATTTTCTGGTTAGCTGTTATCTTCTTTCAGCAACTATATTATAATTTTAATAATAAGATAACTCACATAGCAGGAATTTTATCTCTAATATCAATTCAAAGTGAGTTATAGCTAATTCCTTATCATTCAAACACTGGCACACAAAAATGTTAATGTAGCATTATACTCTGCACATATATAGCACCACCATGTGTTAAAGTCATGAAAGTAAAATATCACATCCCAGGTTAATATAGTTTGTAAACAATAAAGAATATTTCCAAGTCGACTGACCTTTAAAATTGTTATTTCCATTTTCACAGTTGATAATTCCAGTACATTTCAATTATAGACATTTTGAAAGATAGTCAGCAATTAGATTTTCGGTTGGTAAACTTGAACAGATTTGTTTAAATTTAGCTACACATTTTGTTATCAGCACATAATAATATCACAAATTTGAATTACATAAGAAAAGTTTAAATTATTTTTTTTAAAAGAGTAGTTTTCATATTTGTTATATGTTTAACAGCAGAAGAAAAAAAAGATTTTTCCACTCCTTACATACTTGCTGTTAGTATCGCAGTTTTTTTTAAAATTCTGAACGTTCTCTTTTCCCTTTTAGCCAATAACATTCCTCCTCATCTGCATATTTCTGTTAAAATGAAAGAGAAGAAAAAAAATGTGTTTATCATATTTTATCAACTAATTCAAAATAAATTAACTAAACCATTTTAACTAAACTAAATAATCTTAAGATTATTTAAAGAGAAAAATAAATAATGATTATTTGTTTTTATTTATCTTACTAAATTTGATATAATACACTGTTAGTTTTTTTTTTCAGGTTAAACATAGCTTATCTAACTCAGTAATTGGAACAAGAGCAAAACTAATATATGAAATAAAATAAATATATATAATAAGTAAAGCAAAAATGAAACTACACAAGAGCAAAACTAATATATGAAATAAAATAAATATATATAATAAGCAAAGCAAAAATGAAACTACACAATCTCATCATTAAGTCAATTTGAATACAAGTATATACAAAGTGCTAACCATGATAATCAAGTCACCTAGAAGAAGATAGAGAAATTTTGTATCAGTTACACCAAACTATATATTTGTACTCAAATATAAGGTTACAATATATATATAAAGAGGTCAAAAGTAATAAAAATATTTTTTGATAACTGAAATAGAAAAATATGCTTGTAGAAATAAGTGTATACTCTATTTATACCACTAAAATAAAAACAAACAATTAGTTTCAATAAATGTGAAAGAAGTAAAGTTTATTAAACAATTATTGGTAAAACAATAAACAATGTATTGCATACATGAATGGAATTCCAAATGCATTATAAATGCAATTTGACCAAAATAGTCAGATGTCTTGTAAAAATTCCTGTACTAGTAAAAAATTGATGATTTTTGTGTTTTGCATTATGGTAGAATATTAACACATAAAGTGTTGGATCAATTCACATATGAGAAAAGTATACAATTTGATCAGTTGAGTGATCTGTAGTACTCAGCAAGTCACTTTGGTGCTTGATCATCATCTGATCCCTTGAATAACTGACTATAATTATTATTTATAGGAAATAGCAGGACTATTTACTCATCAAACAATAATTCAAGAAAAAGATGAAATCAAAACAGCTTTTCGAAAAAAAATTGTTGCAAATTAATAATTGACAAGAAGTTTGCAATATTTAATATGTTCATCAACCATTATCAGTTCACTGCAGGGTGAAGGTCTCTCCAAGTTCACTCCATCTTCTCCGATCTTTGGCTTCTCTTCTCCACATCACCCTTGCACACGTTCTTATTTAATCCATCTCACATGTGGTCTTTTTCTGGGTCTTTTACAATCTCTTGTTATGAGTCATTAAATAAAAAAAAGTTTATATTAAAAATTTATCAATTGTCTATACTACTCATATGTGCGTGTGCACATAAGTTTTTTTTTTTTTAAAAAAAAAAAATTACTGACTACAGTTTCGATAAAATTAATTTATTTAATTGTCATATATGTAATACATATGTGTAGGTATGCACAAGCACTTTAGATATAAGATTGGTCGGTTTTTAATATTTTTATAATTTGAAAACAATTGATGAAATCCTATGAACTGATTACTATATCTGGAAGCTTGCTTAATAATTTTTTAATATTGGTGATTTCCCCTAATTTAAATATTATTTGATAAAACTACAGGTTTTTCTATTTTAATAAATTGTAAACAAATGACGAAATCATTTGAACTAACTACGAACTTGCTACTTTCAGAAACATCATGCATGATAATTAGATAAAGAAAATAATTATGAGATTTAAAAACTTGCCGTACAGGTTTTCAGCATATCCCTTTACCTGACATCAAGTTATGGAAAAAAATTTAACATAAATAATTTTCTAATATTACCAATAATAAATTGCATAAATTTCTTATTTCATAGTGATATAATAGTAAATGTAGGATTACTGATAAACATTTTATAAAATTTAGATTTTTATTAAATTATTATAATTATACGGTATGGTGTAATAATTTTCGCGCTGCAAATCAATTTTATTACATAATTAGTAATTTCTTGGCAAAGAATGTAATATTTTCAAATAAATGATTATGATAATATTAACTAGCAGTACAAATAAAACTTTCCATAACAAAAAAAAACACATTAGTTTGAGAATTTTATTTATGAATTATGTAACAATAATATATATAAAAAAATATCTTTCACACGTTTGCAATATTATTTGCAAATTAATCTATTTAAAATTACTGTTTTTAATCTTTTAAATATTATGCGGCACAATGATTACAGTACAATATTCATAAAATGTTTCTTTGTTTTGGTTAGCTAAAGCAGGGGTGAAGAACCTTTTTGTATACTTATAATCTGATTCGTGGGCTATACAAAATTGTCCACTTAAAAATTGCCTATTACATTTGATCAAAAATGTAATTAACTTACCTCTAATCTTTAACATTGGGCAATCTTTTTGTCTGGCAGGCCAATTTCAACTTTCCCCTTTTAAATGACAGCCTTTTTTTTTTTTTTTGTGAATTAAAAATAAAATAACGTCATTATTATTAATAACTATTCCACATTTACTTACAAATTTTTCGGATTCATCTTGAACCTATCTTCATGATATATATTATTAAATTTCTTCATATGTTCTAGATAGGTTAATTCTATAGCAGATAGGATGCAGTCTTCTATAAACTCCTCTTCATTTTCTGCCTTTTTTGTTTTTTGCAATAATTTGTTCTCACATAATTTTCTGACTTCACTGCACTCTTTATAAAAGATAACAGCTACTTGATGAAACTTTTTCAAGTTTTCTATTTTAATATTTCTTTCTTCCCCATTTATTTTGTTGTAATCAAAATGTTTGGTAAATAGTGTCTCTTAATAATGTGTTCTTGATTAACTGGAATACTTTCCATTCCAGATATATCATGCAAATTGATTTACTATTTCTTTCTATTAAAAAATATGGATTGGTCCATTTCTTTTCAAATGTGCGATTTTCTTTGCCAATATTTTTTATCTTACTCCCTGCAGCTATTTTAATATATATAAAAATTGCAAAAGAATAATAAAATGAAGTAAAATTCTAGTTTTATTTTTGCTAGTTATATGTTTTTCTGCAAAAATCATTATGTGAACAAAATGTTTTCAGCATTGTAGATTAAATCCATAGTCAGATAGACTACACAATGTAGATAATTTGTTAGAATACTGCTCTTCTGATAGAATGAAATAAAATTAGTATAAAGGTTGGAGAGAAAAAAAGATGCAGATGAAAAAATAAATATTTTATTTTTCTTAACTCTTAATTCAATATTTGCACGTATATTTGCCTTGTATTATTGTGTATGTTTAAATAGAAGATTTATACAGATCTATTTTATATACATTTATAAAAAAGTTTGGGGGATGGGGCAGATTGAGAGCTTTCAAAGGCCGGACTTGGGCTTTTGGACCTGAGGTTTCTCACACCTCAGTTAGAGTGACAAATTTGAATGATAAACATTTCGGAATAACTCATTCGGTCACTTTCGTTCTCGAACGTCTTTATGAATAACTAACTGTACAATTATTTCCATTTGTTTTCTAAATACCTGTATAATATTTATAATTAAGAAAATTATTCCTGTAAATGTATGCAAAGATTCTCAGTATTTTTCTACAAGTCTTGAAAAATATCGTAGTAGTGGAAGCTATTATCTGATAAGATAATAGCAAACCGGTGAAAGTTTTAAAATTTATTCTCTTTTGCATGATCCTCCAACTAACAATAATTATATTAGATAAAAAATCAAACCAAATATACTATTGGATGGATAACTATTTTGACTATGATCCAAGTAATGAAAAAATAAATCCTAAGCTTATTTGGGGATTTTTACTTATTCTAATATACAATATATATATATTAATCTTTTATAGGAATCCAAGATATTTGTATAAATTTTAACTAACTATTTTAAAAGTTGTATGAATTTGCCATAACTTTTTTCTATATTAAAAGATGAATTTATTATACAATACTTTGAGATTTTAATTGAATCATCTATTAGTTATAATTAATATCATTTTTAGGTTGGGATTGTTAAAATAGAATTTTATTGGTGGATTAAAATTCCAAAATTCAAAATTTTTTAAAATAAAACTACCAACAAAACAAAAATTTTTTTTTCCAACTTATATATATATGGTTCAATGCTCAAGAATGAGATCATAATTGAAAAGTCCAAATTTCATTTAGATGAAAGACAAACAATATTTATAAAATACACCCTTCATTTGCTAAATCAATTTGTTGCTTTCTAAATGTTTCGGTGGAGGAGATGAACACATAAAATGATGAAACAATATTTGCCCTATGTGATATTTCATATATATATATTCATACAAATGTTTTCATGAGTTACTGATATAAAAGACATGCGGGTTCATCCATATAAGATTTGACTTAGATATTTCAATATTTTGAATTGATTAAGCACTCAACTGGGAAATGGATACTGCATAAATAGGATTTATTGCTTATTTATTGTTTTTTTTTTTTTCAAATTTCTACACGTTTTTCTAGTTGTGGAACTCTAACAATTATTGTGAACATTGTTTATAGTGCCTTTAGAGCTATCTTTATAGACACCTTTTACAGTGCCTCTAAAATTATATAATATTCATTTCCCAGCTCATGTGATCAAGTCAAAATGTTGGAATATATAATTAAAATCTTATATAAATGGGATGAATAGTATAGATTACCTAAGAGATAGAGACTTTACTCAAGTAAAATCATAGTTAATAATAAAGAAATTAGTATACATAAATTGAAACAAACTTTATGTGTTTATGATCATAAATCCCTAAATTATACCAATATGTTTTTATAATAAATCAGTTAATAAGAAATGCTAGCTTTTATTGAAGTAATAAATCCTGGAATAACAATTTAAATGCCAAGTGATTTATATATATGTGAGATATTATGGTTTAAATTATGTTTTAGTTATATTCTCAATTTATTGAGTAAATAATATTCAGGACTGAAAACTCAATATAATATCAACAATAATTTATTTACAATAAGTAACAATAGATAAGTACCAGATAATTGATATAATAAAGAAACGATGCCTCACAATGAAATAATAGTACAAGTATTTGGATCTATGATGTTAGGACAACAGCCTTATCTTTCATAACCTAGAAGAAGATAGATATATTTTATAATTTAACTTTTATTAAAGAAATATAAAATAATAAGAACTCTTTAACTTATTATGATTTATTATTACAATGCAAGAAAATCTAAATAAGTTATTTATATAATATCTAATTGATGGTTATTTATAATTCAGAATCATTATTATTTTGTTCTAGTTGTGTTTATGTTCATTTATTCATCTCAAGAAAACACACATAAATGTTGAACAACTTTTCAAATAAGATTCCAACATAATATTTAGGTATTTTCAGTGGGTGAGATTATAAATAATTATAATCTAGTTGTATTTTAACTTTCACACTCCATGAGAATTATCCAATATTCACAAAACAAATAATGATCTGAAGGTATTAGAAGAAACTTATTCCCATTAAAATATAATGTGGTTTCATCTCCAGAATATTAGGCAATAATAATCCATCTAAATAATTATCATAAAACATACATTAGATAGAATTAAGTTTCAATTTACAAGAGATCCATTTGGTTTTGCAGTCACAATTTCATTAATCTAGTAACCGTTACTCTGTCTATTGTGATATGTTTTTATTCTTGTATATAAGACTACACATGCAAGCACAATGTTAATTTATGATAGATTTGGTCAATATACATAAAACAGATAATCCAACAGATGGCATTGAAATAAAATAAGAATGAAAAAATTCAAGAGATTGACAATTCTTCACAAATAATTATCCTATCTTTATGTATTAACATTATTCCTTAGTTTCCTTAATATTGTTATTGATTTTATTTTTGAATACTCTTTTACTATCATAGGTACATACATGTATATATCTTATCTAAGGTTAAAAGAGAATATTTTAACATTTCCATTATTCGAATGTGATGTTTATAATATTTTGATTACTATTAAGTCATTGATTTAGATTTAATTCATCTGAAAGATAGACATCAAACTTCTTTTAACCAGAAATGCTGTACAATTCCTTTATATAACTTTTCATAATAGTATATATTGTTATTTCCATAACAAAAGCAATGTTTGTTAAGATTACAAATTTAAAAACAAAACAAAAAATTTTTAAAAAGAGAACACAAGTACCGGGTCTTTTACTTGATAACTTATTCAAATGATGTAATATCTATGCCATTGCTACTTGACATGCTCATGATGATGTCTCAAAAATTTATTGAGCTACTGTTATTGTAAATAATTAGATTTTAAAATATGAATTATAGATTTCAAACATCAGCCATACACATTCTTATGAATATATTCATGCACACAAAATGTAATTTATTTATTATTAATGTACTTATCAAAATACATGTGTATAAGCACATGATTTTAAAGATAAAGGGAATAGATAATAGATTTTGCATATTCTAAAATATTGACAGTAAATCTTTTAAATAAAATATAAGGAATATCAACTGTAAATCGATTCACAGCTAATGTGTATGTATAATGAGATCATGGAGACTTTCATTTACGAAATCAATGACTAACAATGCTAGCATAAAATAATGAGTTAACATTTAGTACATATAAAAAAATATAACTATATAAATGATTATATTTGGTTGGGACATACCAGATGGCACATAGCCTCCTACTCAAAAAAAAAGTTTTTTTTTAAGTATCCTTTTGAACCTATGCTTCTCAAGTCTTCTATTTCTTTGAAGGTCCTTAGCCATGAGTTTTATTCCATGATAACAAAAATATTTGGTTAAATATCAACTATTAACATTAAAGCAAATTGACCAAATGCTAACCAATCTTGATAAGGAATTAGATATGTGAGTGGAAAAAGTACCAAGCTTAAACTCACTTTCCAATACTTAAATGAAATGAGCAACTATTAATTAAATCATATGTTAATTTCTTGAAGATGTTGCACCTACATTGTGAGCTAAATGGTGCATTATATGGTCATTAACCAGGGACCTTTGGTTCAAATATCTTTTGGGAATGTCAGGAAAATTCAATTAAACATCCTCTTCTAAAGTCCAATTCATCAATAATTATTATTTTGCTGGGATTTCTCTCTACCAGATACTCTGTAGTGATCCCAGAATATCCTTCAACTGATACTTCACTATCAATCTACCTAAAGTTTTGAACACATGCACATATCTACAGTTTGGACAACTCCAAGAAAAGGCTTAATCATTTCAATCCACAATTAGCAATACACATGATACTTTGCATTCTATACCTCTACTTATCAAATATCCATTCACCATCAGTGTTTAGCACATCTTTAAAAATCAGTACAAATGGTACATTGTTATATGGCCAGTTATGAGATTATCATAAACCATAGCCTTATCATTCAATACTTATAATAATTAGAAGCAATGCTAACTAATTTCAACAACATTAAAATATTGCATCACAACATATGTCATCACCTAACTAAAAGTCTGACTAGAAGTCTTTTATTTACCTTCTCTTAGATCTCGTGCATTTATTAATATGTGACTTGCTTTGGTCATGTCCTACAAAACTGTATATATTATATGACCAACTTAAAATACCTATCTGAAAGAAAAAAACAATAAAATGGGCATTTTTAAACTCTCTATATCTTTTCACACAAAATAATATTTTAAATAAAGAGATCATATTCTGTGATCATTAATCCTTTTCATGAATGTAAAGTCATGTAATTTAATAATTTCCCCTCTATGGTAGCCATGATGTTTACTTTCCTAAGGTATATGATAAAATATTTTAACTATATTACTTATTAACTACAGTATCCTTTGAAATTTCTGAAATTATGGGTTTGATTTGAAAGCTAGCATATTTTAAAAATAACAATGTTGGACTAAAAGAAAATACATAAAAGAATTCTAATTTAAATTACACATGAAACAATAAAGGACTTAAATTGGTACTTTAAGCAATCCCATCCATATTCAAATAATTCATATAAAAAGTTTGAATAGATAGTATCTATTAAAATTTTCCTTTTAAATTTGATGGGATATTTGTGGAGTAAGTACCTTATTAAAACTAAAATGAATGCCCATAGGGTCAACAGTACCCTTAATCCTTGAATGTATATAAAGACTACATTTCTATACCAGATAAAATAGCTTTCCTCTTCACTGACACTTAATCAATATTTATTTTCAATTTGTATCTTTATCTTACATCTACAACTATACTGATGCCAATGATTAATGGTCATGGGAACATTAAAATTGGTAAGGTCTATCCTTTCATGATAAGACCTAATTTTCCAATTATAACATTATCTTCATCATCATTATTACCACAAAATGATGAATTAAAGATTTTCATCTCACTCACTTTAATTTTTAATTTTTAATTTTCTCTTAATAGTCTCTTTCATCATTGAGAACTTTGGAAGATCTCAAATTAACCTTAAGCAAATTAAACATTGTCACTTCATTAAAATTTCTTAAAGCTCTGTTATAGCTACAGCAATTTCTTCTCTGGGATTAACATTATAAGGGAGTAGTCTGATCTTGTCACTGTCAAGTAAGTGAGGGAAAGTATCCCTAAGAAACACTTCAAAATGACTATTAATATTGACACTGTTACGCTGATAGTTACCAGAAATTCTTCAAATCCATCTGTCACTGGTTCTATTCTGGGATTCATAGTAAAAAAATTTAGCAACTAACCCTATTTTAATTCTCACAGATTCATCTATCATATTATTACTTGGAAATTCTTTACTTTCAACTCCTATAATATTAAAATAAATTTCAGTCTCTTTAAGTTTAGCCTTATATCTTAACTTCTCTATTAGCTCTTAATTCAGCATTCCATTTATCCATCTTACTATTTAATTCATGAAATTTTTTGTTAGCTTATGTTTTCTGCTCTTCAAAATTCTTATTCAGAACTTCATGCTTTGTGATTATTATTCTCAATAGGTCAGGGACACTTGCCTCAGATCCTACTTTTAAATTAGTGGTCTACATAATGATGAATATATATATGAAAAACAAAAAACACAAGTTAAAAAACTTGCTAACACTTGTATTTATGATAACAGATGGCGTTCTACCAAAAACACCGTCAAGCGTAGTTTTCTGTTTACATAAACGTCAGAGCGAGAATTCACTATCTCTAACTTTAATTCCACTTTCAGATCATGATTTCAAGCTATTTGCTATCATCAGTGAAAGACAGGAATAAGAAACTAGATCTAAACACAAACTCTGAGCATTTATGAAACGTGTCTAAAAGATTCACGCTTGCAAGCTGAATAGAAACTGTTTCATAAATGCTCAGAGTTTGTGTTTAGATCTAGTTTCTTATTCCTGTCTTTCACTGACGATAGCAAATAGCTTGAAATCATGATCTGAAAGTGGAATTAAAGTTAGAGATAGTGAATTCTCGCTCTGACGTTTATGTAAACAGAAAACTACGCTTGACGGTGTTTTTGGTAGAACGCCATCTGTTATCATAAATACAAGCGTTAGCAAGTTTTTTAACTTGTGTTTTTTGTTTTTCATAAATGTACCTTTGAGGTCTTTCTTGCAATGATGTATATTGCAGAGGCTTCTACTATGTAGTGATGCTGAACAAAGATCAGACCCATGTAGCTATCTGGCCCGCTATGCTGAGTTTGAAGACCTTAATGTGTCTAAAAGATTCACGCTTGCAAGCTGAATAGAAACTGTTTCATAAATGCTCAGAGTTTGTGTTTAGATCTAGTTTCTTATTCCTGTCTTTCACTGACGATAGCAAATAGCTTGAAATCATGATCTGAAAGTGAAATTAAAGTTAGAGATAGTGAATTCTTGCTCTGACGTTTATGTAAACAGAAAACTATGCTTGACGGTGTTTTTGGTAGAACGCCATCTGTTATCATATATATATAAGCAGATCTTACCTATTCACTTACACTAAATAATATTAGAAAATATTTATATGAACAACTAATATTCCATTGGTGATGTCTACTCACAGATAAACTACATCAATCAAGGCATTAAAAGAAACCTATTAACTCAAGCTTTAAAAAAAAATTATACCCCACTTTTGCCTTAGAAAGATCCTCAATTATATGCCATTGGAATAGTCAATGATGTTTTGTATAGAAAATATGTATATACGGTTCATCAATCTCAAGTGCCAGTGGTTTGTAATCAAGCCAGGAAGCAGGTGTCACAACTGTACCAGTAAAAATGGAATGAATAGTACAAACTGCCCAATCTATTCAACCAAAATCAAATTTGATAATAAAGAAATTAGTATACATAAAATGAAACAATCTTTATGTGCTTATGATAATAAATCCCTAAATTATACCAAAATGTTTTTTTGTAATAAATTAGTTAGTAGGAACAGCCATTCCACTAGAGAGAACCAAGGACTCCAGTTTACACTGTTACTGGCTCCCCATTTTAGTCACCTTAGTTATGGTTTAGGGAATGATATTTCCCTAAACCAATTCCAATTGACAAGAATTATCTTTCAGATCTTTTCTCATACAAGAATTATCACACCAACTGATAACAAGAAAGAATGACTACAATATTTCTTTAAAGCTCAGTCAGCCAGTCAAGTTTCTAGATAATTCTATTAAAAATTCATTTTTCAAGAAGAATATTGATTTAATTTTGCTTTGCTGACTGAGTGATAGTGTCTGGTTGTTGGGAGGGTTCCTGGGGGTCTAAATCCTAGTTCTTTTATAGGCAAGAGCTGGGAGGAGGTACTGTGGGGATCGTTGTCAGAATTAGATAGCTCATTCATTTGTTAGCAAGAGTAATGTTATTCATTGCGGTTTAAGAAATTGCATTACAAACCAGAAATTTACCTAATTTAATGTCATTAGTCTTTTTGACTGTATTTAAACATTATTTTCAAATAGTCTCTAATTTTTTACCCATACATACATCCTGTATTAAATCTATTAAGTTATCTCTCAAAACATTAATCTATTTTAAATGCTGAACACCAAAATTAGCACTAATTTTACCATGTAAGTTTCTAGAAAAGTCTATTGGAAATTCAATTTTGAAGAAAAAATTGGATTCACTAAACCTTGCTGACTGAATGAGAGTGTCTGGTTGTGGGGAGGGTCCTTGGGGGTTAAATCCTAGTCCCTATGCAGTTTGGGGCTGGGAGGAGGGTGCTGAGTAAATCGTTACCTGAATTGGATGTCTCATTCATTTGTTAGCAATAATGGCATTATACATTGCAGTTTAGCGATTGTGCTGCAAGCCAGAGATTTTATCTAATAAATTAATAATTATTTGCTCAATAGTGAATGTTTTCAGATTATATTTGGACATTAAATTTCAAGTGTTACCCTAGTTTTCGCTCATACATAATATATTGAATCTCTTATAGAGTCTCTCATAATGCTATTTTATTAGCAAAGTGGAGCACCACAGATCATCACCATTATTAACAATAGTTAAGCATCTTATGCATTAGGACTTCCGGTTTTCATAAGTTATCAGAGGCTGAAATATGATGGATGAAATTAAAGATGCTATTTGAATTTATACATTCCTCTATGTAGATCAGCAATTGCCATAAATAGCTAATATTATGCTGTTACAATGTCAATTAATCTTCAAAAATAATAACTGTGATTGACACTAAATTTTGCAAGATCATAAAGAAAATCAATAAGAGACCGAATAGTAAACTCTATGGAAAAATTTAAAGTCACTTGGGTAATCTATTAGTTGCCTGAAACTTGAATAGTCCACCCCCCCCCCCCAAACAACCCAAGAACTCTCAATTCTAAAGAATCCATCACAGCTTCAAACTCAACCCGACATCACTGGAAGTTTAAACACAAAATAAGACATAGTTAGCAATGCTTAACAACCAGAAAAACATATTGTATTCATCTTGTAAATCTGATTGATCAATAAATTCTAATTTTTTAAAAAAAAAAGAAATGCTAGAGCTTATTGAAGTATTGAATCCTAAAATAACAATTTAATTGCAAACTGATTTATAAACATATGTGATATTATGATTTAAATTATGCATTAGTTAAAGTCAATTGATCAATATATACTGTGCCATTACAATTTAGTCATTAGCTAAATTTATTGTAATGTGCATGAAAGAAAATGCTGAACAAAAATCATCATCACATTTTCATAAAAAAGGGAAGCTGTAGGGCATCCAAGTTTAAACCCTACAAGATCAAGTTCTAAAAGCTTTAGACAGAAAGAGAGTGGGTCAACAATTATATTCTTTATTTGTTTGTGTGTTGATAGAAAGGGAATACACACATTTAAACTATTCAATATTTAATTTTTCTGTTAAAAAGCAAAGTTATAACGCATACGTATAGGCAGTGTATGTGTAAGCTATTGTATTGTTTTATATTTCAGATATTAATCTTTCTTTAAAACTAACCTATGCTTGATCAATTTTAATATCTTATTCTATACTTCTATTTTTGCTTTTCTATAATTGTAATTGGGATTTAAAAGCTAAGGATTTAATTTTAAATATTAGGGTTATAATTTCTAAACTAGCATTCATATTATTTTGATGGACAGTTTATGAATGATTTGAAATGATAAAGTATGTGTGTACATTACATACAGAAATTTACATTTATTATATATTGAAAGGAAGAAAGATTAAATCTGTCAAATTATTTTTTTTTTACAATTTTGTGTTAAGGGAGAAAATCTGTTGAATCAGATTTATATTTTTGTAGCAATTTTGCTTTTGTAAATGATTGTTTGTCATTTTGGAGTTTAAGCTTGGTGGGAACTCTAATTTTGAAATTGTCTCATCTTAAGATCAAAAGAAAGAAGCTCCAATTTTAGATATTACAGATATACATGAGGAAAAAGGATTAAGACTATTTTTTTCTTCAAGACAAAAGTTTGTCTGAAAACCAGGTGTGTGATTCCTAAAAAAGATTGCACTTTCCAGCTAAAAACAAATTGGTCAAAAATAGCAAGTCACACTATCACTCTAATTGGGTGAGTTGACTCAAAAGTCGGATATAAAAGCAGTCTGGAAAATCAGCTGGATTATTATTATAACATTTGTGATAGAGACCTTTTTAAAAAAAAATTATCGAAACTAAAGCAGACAAACATTTTTAATTCTGCTAGATAACCTTTTTTTTTTTTAATCATTTTTTTTATATCAAGTTTTGAATGTTGAAAATATAAGGATGGCGGGGTAAAAAAATTAATATATGTCTTGTCTGTCTACCAGACTCATCATCAACTAGCACATCATATAGGAAAGAAAAGATGTCTGAAAAATCATATTCTACACCTTTCAACTGACCGAGAGAAATAAGATGTTTTTAAACAGAAAGAAGAAAACATTCACCTGCATTTAAAATCAGAAGAAAAGAGTAATCTACTGATAAATATTAAATCATCAAGTCCAATTAATTGTTCCAGTAACTGAGTTTAAACCCAGAAAATTTGTAAATGTGAAAACAACTGCTGTACTTCATCCACTAAAAGAATCATGCTTGACAGGAAGAGAAGAAAAATTAATATAATGATTTCCAATTGTTCACTAAAGCAAATAACCTCAATAGGATCATCATCATCAAACAATTATACACCTCAAGAAAGAGATTGTTCCAACATAAAATGGAAATGGTAACTGCAGAAATATAGACATTATACAAGATAAGTTTGAGCCCTTGGAAGTTCACCACAAAACAAAGGATCGGTAATATGACTTTTTATATCTATTTTCTTTATAATATCAGAGTCTTAATAAACTTTTAGCAATAAAGTGGTATATTTCATTTAAAGAACTTTTAAAGACAATTCAGATCGATTAAAACCAATAATTTCTTACTAATAATAACCTTGAGCTTCATAAATGATTTTGAATGTATCAAAATTATTTGTTTATTAATTTACAGTTATGAAATATTAATGTGTAAAATAATTTTTGTATTATTATTTTGGTTTTAAATAATATTTTGGTTTTTACGGGGTAAACACACACATACATAATAATACTTTATCTGTGTATAATTGCGAGTGAATGTGAAGGAATAAGCAGTATTAAAATATTAAATTATTTTGTTTTAAGAAAGTATAGGTTTCAGAGTGTAGAAGGGAGGGGGAGAAAATGATTTAAAACTTGTTTCTAAAACTTGCTCTTTCCAATTCTACTAACATTTTTTTTTTAACATTCTGCTTACATGTTAGATTATAAGGTATGTGTGCCAATGAGTGAATATTTTTTTTTATGAAATACTTTTCTTGTGGATGGAACATTTTAACAAATCGGTTACCCAATTTAATACAATATACATTTGACAGGAAAGGGGGAAGAATGTGAAATTAATCTGAAGATTGCAATATAATCAATTATTATTATTATTCATATCAATTTTCATGTTTATCTATAAATTTTCATGTAGATATTAGTAATGCATTAATAAATGTTAATTTGTTTTATTAAACGAGGTGTATATATTTCATTAAGAGTAGTCTTTATTAAGTGTGATCATTCATCATCAAGGTGAATATTGGTTATTTAAGTTCCAATTAGATATACTAAAATTAAGCAATAGTTATGAATTTCTTTATAAAAATTAGGTTTATGATTAGGCTTAGTCCTAAAGCTGTGGTTGAAACCATTATCATTGTCATTATCATCATCGTCATCATCATGTTGCTATTTAAATGTTTAAAGGCCATAAATAAATATTGATTTCATAGTATTTAGTGATTTCTTAATATTATTATAACCACCATCCCATCATCTATTTCATGCAAGGATGAGTGAATTGCTATCCTAAATTAATCATGTAATCCGAGCTAGTAAAACTTATTAAAAAATATTGAAACACATTTGTTATGTTAAGGTCTAAGAAATGATTTCTGTCTAATGAATTCCACTTTGGTTTAAAGATGTTTTACATTTACCTAAATATGAGTGCATACAGTGATATGGCTTTAAAAGCAAAATCCTCCATTTTATTAGAAATAAAGTACCAAAAAGGGATTCAACCCCGGTACATGTGAAAAGGTTATTAGATATAACTGTGTCTAGATTCAGATAATCTAGTGGCACCCTGCTAGACCATATTCACTTGGTATTTGTTTAAATATGCACTTAACATCAAACCAAGAAATGAAAGTGGATAAAATCTACTGTCTGTATACCTGAGAAGATATTTTATCGAGTTACTAATATACCCGAGTTATAATAGTTGTTATTAATAATTTGTTTATAATTATTGATATTGTGATATCTTGAGAAATCTAATTATAGAAATATGTTTAATTTATTCCTATTCATCATTTTAATATTTATGACCTTATGGCTATATAGCTACTATCCAGGAGTATGTTTTCATTTAATCCAATGACCCTTAATATGATTGATAACTCAGTCTGATCTTTTGTTTAATAGCTTATGCTCAGCAAGTTACAATGTTTAATTCTTTTCTCTTTGATATAAAATTTTTATTACAATTCTTTTTTGTTTATTAAGTTCAAATATTTGAATATTTGGATGTTTTAATATATTTGGATTTTTGATACTTGGATCGGATCTTATTGATCTTTTAATTATGTTACAATGGATCAATGATCTCATTATTTAAGTTACAATGGACATTGATCAACTTTAATTACACAATGATAGATCTTTGATCACTTTATTAAGTTACAATACATATTACTTATAATTAGTATTCTCAATTTATTGAGTAAATAATATTTTGAACTGATAACTCAATATAATATCAAAAATAATTTATTTACAATAAGTAACAATAAATATGTACCAGATCCATGATATAATAAAGAAATAGTCAAAATAAGAGTCATAGATCAATGCATAGATCACATGACTCTATCTCTTAAGCTTGTAAGTTATAAACAGTGAGGATTGCCAATTCCTCTACAAGCTTTATGATAAATGTTTAGCCAGAGCTCTTTGATGATATTAGGACAACATTTTTATCTTTAATAACCAAGAGAAGATACATATATTTTATAATTTAACTTTTTATTAAAAAAACATAAAATAATAAGAACTCTAACTTTTTTTTTTCAAATGCGTTGACCGGGAAGCGAAGCGAACTCGCCAGCTGCTTGGTAGGCAGCTATGCTAACCACTAGGCCACCAACACTTGACAAGAACTCTTTAATTTATTATGATTTATTATTACAATATAGGAAAATCTAAATAAGTTATTTATATAATATCTGATTGATGGCTACTTATAATTCAGAAGAATTATTATTTTCTCCTAGTTGTGTTTATGTTCGTTTATTCTTCTCAAGTAAACACACATAAATATTGAACAACTTTTCAAATACATATAATAAGATTTCAATGTAGTATTTAGTTATTTTCAGTGGGTGAGATTATTCGATAACTATAATCTAGTTATATTTTAAATATCACACTTCATGAGAGTTATCCAATATCTGTAAAACAAATAACGATCTGAAGATATTAAAAGATTCTTATTCCCATTAGAATGTAATGTAGTTTCATATCCAGAATATTTAGCAATAATAATTCATCCAGTTGATTATCATGGAACATACATTAGATGCAGTTAAGTTTCAATTTACAAAAAATCCAGTCGTTTTTGCTGTCATAATTCCATTAAGGGAGTAACCGTTATTCTGTCCATTATGATATGTTTTTAATCCTCGGATAAAATACTACACATTCAAGCACAATATGGATTTACAATAGATCCAGTCAATATGCATAAAGCAGATAATCCAACAGATGGCATCAAAATAAAATAACACGAATGAATAAAAAAATTAAGAAATTCAAGATCCTTCACAAATAATTATCCTACCTTTATGTATTAACATTATTCCTTAATTTTCTTAATATTGTTATTGATTTTATTTCTGAATGCTCATATTATCCTAGGTACGCATATATATATATATATCATACTTAAGATTAAAAGAGAATATTTTAACCATTTCCGTTGAAATAAAGAATAGATTTTCTTGAACACCATGTTTATAAGATTTCGATTAGTATTCCGCCATTGATTTAGATTTTGTTCATCTGAAAAGTAGACATCAAATTTCTTATAGCCAACTATGCTGTAATATCCCTTTATATAACTTTTCATAAAAGTATACATCTTTATTTCCATAACAAAAGTAATGATTGTTAAGACTACAACTTTTAAAAACAAATCAAAAAAATATTTTTAAGAAGAGAACATAAGTACAAAGTCTTTCCCTTGATGACACGAAGTTCATGTAACTTATTTAAATGGTATTATATCTATCGCCATTGCTATCTGACATACTCACTACAATGTTTTGAAAATTTATTGAGCTATTATTATTATATCTAAATAGATTTTGAAATATCAATTATATATTTCAAACATCAGCCATACACATTCATATGAATATATTCATGCACACAAAATGTAATTTGTTATTTATTTATTAATATACTTATAGAAATACATGTGTGTAAATGTGTGATTTTAAAGATAAAGGGAATAAATCATAAATTTTACATATTCTAAAATATTGACATTAAATCTTTTAAATAAAATATATGGAATATCAACTCTAAATCCATCCACAGATAATGTGTACATATAATGAAATCAGACAGACTTTCATTTACAATCTCAATGGCTAACAATTCCAGCATAAAATAATGAGATAACATTTAATACATATAAACAATTTTTTATAACTATATATATGATTATATGTGTTTGGGGCATGCCAGATGGCACTATATATATATATCAGTGATGAAGCATGACTTTTTTAGGAATGGATGCACACTTTTTTTTATATGTTTTTATTTCACTTGCCACAACAATTTTTACATAATAGCACCTAATATATATTATATATTACACACATCTAGAAAAATCTGACTCTTTTATCTGTAAATCAGAGAATATATTATCAATATATTTTTATCTTCCAAATCCTTTTAACATTCTTAAAGTTTTAACTGTAAATTAGATCTTAGCATTGTTTGAACTTCTTATAATCAATGAGAATGTGTTAGTCAAATTCATTCTTTGTGTATATAAAAACAATTCAACTGTTGGTAAAAAAAAATTGAAAGTCAACTGTAATTCCATGCAAAAAAATAATGAATTTGAATTGCTCATTCTAATCAGACTGTGATTAATTTAAATATAGATAATACATTATCGATATATTTTTATCTTCCAAATCCTTTTAGCATTCTTAAAAGTTTTAACTGTAAAATTATATCTTAGCATTGTTTGAACTTCTTATAATCAACAAAAATGTGTTAGTCAAAACTCATTCTTTGCATATATATATAAAAACAATTCAACTGTTGGTAAAAAATTTGAAAGTGAATTTTTTAAATTGAATTTTAATTAAAGCTTTTGAAAGTTTTAGTGAATTTTTCTAATGAAGCATTAACTCTGTTCAATACATGGATGTTTCATCCCTGATATATATAAACCTTTAATTTTAAATGTAATTTATTCTCTAAAATATGATTAATATGTGACAACAGTTTGAATCAAATGAACTGCATGTTAAACATACTATATTATAAGATAATAGAATTATTTTAACACATTTTCAGTTCATGTTAGCATCTTTCAGTTATAATACTAATAATATTATAATGAATGTTTATTAAGGTAACCAGATTTAGAAATTCAAAAATTAGTAAGTAAGTAACAATTAAAATTTTAAGTAAAAAAAGTAGATAATTCTGATTATATTCATATCTAAAATAAATTTTAATTACATGCAAATTAAGTATAAACTGTAAGAGAGTTGCACAAATAAAATTAATTTTCATTTGAATCAACTTTTTAAAAAGATTTTTCTTACATATTTATAACATTTAATGAAATTACAAATAAAAATAATTTTCAAAATGGCCCCCAAAGATGTTTCTATCCTATTTCTCCATTGCATATTCATTAATGAAAAATGCATATAGAGATAAAAAATATATAAACAAATTTTAATATTTCAAAATATAGATCTTTTTTTTTTTTTGGCAAGTGAATCCTTCCACTTCTTTACATTTTGTATTTAAAAAGTACTGGTAATTTGTGCTATAAAACTGACTAAATAAAAAATCAACTAATTCTATTTTTCAGTTTGTCAAATACACAGAAATTTCTTCAACATTTTTTTAAATGGTGTGTGTTTTAGCAGCATCCATGAAAATACAGATCTATTAGAGAAATGCTTTGGAGAAGGTGAATGAAATTCAATTATTTCTAACTTAAATAATGAAATAATTTATGACATAATTTCATCTTATTTGAGTACAGACTGAATATTTATTGCTATAATTACTCTTTGCTTTAATCCAGGTAAAGTACTAAGAACTTTTTGCAATGAATGAAATACTTTAGTAACACTTTTCAGTCTTTTTAATTAGATTTACTCAAGAGATAATTATAATGAGTTATTTATTTATATGCTGTTTTTTTAATTTGTAACAATCACTTAGGAAATCACTCCTCTACACATACACTGTATAGATTTAGATGTTTCAGTAATACTCTCCTTTATAAACACAAGATAAAGTCTTTTGGAAAGATGGAATGAACCCACTCTATCTTTTTAACCTAATTGTATATGTATAGGAAAATCTTAAGCATTTAGAAATGAGAGCATGAAGATTTCAATCACTTTTAATTCTATTTATTATATCTTAATGATTAATGATTGCAAAATTTTTACAATTTACTGCACATCACTTTTAGATGTAATATTAAACATATATGATGTGCAATAAATTGTAAAAAGTTCACAAACATCAATAATTAGGACATAGTAAATGGAAATAAAAGTGATTAATTGAAATCTTCATGGTCTCATTTCTAAATGCTTAATATGTGCCAATACTCATACGCTTAGGTTAAAAAGATGGAATGGATTCATTCTATCTTTTCAAAAGATTTTATCTTGTGATTAGAAAAGAGAGTATTCCTGAAACGTTTAAAATCTATACAATGCATGTGTAAATGAGTAATTCTCAAGAAATAATTATAAAGTTGCAGTAGATTTTTCTGAAGATTTTTTTTAAATTTAAAAAAAAAAGTTTACTTTTCAAAAATTATTTAAAAAATTTAAATTACAGAAAATGCTGAAAATCTGGTGTGGTTTTTAAATATGCATTATAGATTAAAATTCAATATTTATAAAAATTCTTAAGACTTACTATTTACTTGCAGTACCAATGGGAAAATATTAAAAAATCTAATAATTGTGAACTCTTAAGCAACACCAAAAATGTAGGTAAGATTTTTAAGACTCTTAAGCAAAAAATCATTTTGTCTAATAGTAGTGTATTTATCTATTTCTAGATCCTGATGGCCTCTAGATTTTGCTTATGCAGTGATTTGATTATAGTAGTGAAGTATGTGGGTAACATATCCACTTTCCCTACATGTTTTATTTACATAAGTTATAATTAGCATTGTTTTATTTACTTAATACTTCACCAAAATTATTAATTACATTTTCTTTGCATTGTTTGTCTTTACTCCATTTCTTTATTCATTTGGTTTCTTTCTTTCTGGAGTATTTCAAAACTGTTTTGACAGTTTCATTAATAGTGTTTATTATTAGTAGCATATATTGTATTTCTTTTTATTTTGATCAAAATATTAAACAATAAAAATAAAATCTTTGTTTCTTTTGTGATTCCTTGTATCAGTTCCTTATCTTACAATATATATTTATTTCAATTTCCTTTACAAAAAATCTGAGGTAAAAATTGATGTAATTAAAGTTGTTGTTTTGATTTATCCTATAAAAAACAAATCTTGCTGCAATAGTTAAAAGTTTATATAATTTGTTTTAATCAGTATATTAAATGGATACTATTTTATCACGTGTATGAATGGGTTAATTCATCAATAGTTATTTAAAATTTCCTTCTGAATATGTTTTATAAAAAATAGACAATAAACTGTAGTTAAAATTTTTTTAATGTTTTTGGATTTTAAAGAGTTTTCTGCATACGATTGTAACCATGTCTTTGTAAGAATGTTGCAAATGTACTCCATTCAGTTGTGGTGATACTTTTTAATCTTAACACCATTTTTTTATTACTATTATTATTTTTAACATATTTTATGATTACTTTTCTTTGTATCTGTATTTTTATTTGTCTTTTACTTTGAAAAAAAAAAAAAAAATTAAAAAAATTGCAAACTATTGTAATTATAATATAAATAATTGTATGGTTTGTTGCTTAGGAGGTCATGTGTCATTTAAGAACTGGAAGTGGCCCAGTTATGCTGCAATTCTTAGTTCTTTAACTCGAGTCAGTCATTTTACCATTGCACTGAATCATGCAAGCATTATAATTAAAAACTATTATAAATAATTCTAATATTAATTAGTATTTAATTTCTTATGAAAAAACGGATGTCACAAAACTAAATAATTGTTAAGATTATTCACTGGTAACTGTCTTCATGTTTAGATGCTATGAATACATTGTTATAAAACTAGCATATTTTGTTTACTAAATAACGTAATGGAAGATAGATAACTAAATATGTTTTAGCTTTTTTACTGCAATAAAATTCCCCTTTCTTTCAGATGGCTTTTTAAGAAATTAAATATGAATCTTAAACGAGTAAAATCATTATTTTGGTTTTTATATATGAATAAGTTACAAATAGTATTTTTAAAAACTAGGACAATAGACTATTCCAAAAGCACTTTTCAGAACACCATGCAATCCACAAAACCAAATGATCCAAAAAAATCTCACATGTATTGTAAGTAAGTCAAAAGATGAATAATACTTGCAATCATCAGATTGATGCAGCAAAATTCCAATCCATGCATAATCTTGATCTCCAGATTCCATCAGTTTATCACTGCACTAAGCCACACAAAGAAATAAATACATTGACTAAATACATTATTATCTCTAATGCATGATTAATATAAAGGCTTATAAAAATCATAATAAGATCAGGATGACCTAAAACATGCACTAGGTTGCTTTTGATATCTAAAGAAAACAGAAAATCACAAAATTTGGCATATGCTTGTTTTACTGATCCTTATTTTTAGTTGATTTCTTTGGGTATCCCTAATGAAAATTTAGTTACCAAGATCATATTTTAGAGTTAAAAGCATGTAGGTTCACAATCACTCATGATTGTTATTAGAAAAAATAATAGATTGTTTTTCAGATCCAACCACTTGCTAGAATATTATTATTTTAAGAATGAAATGTTGTGTATCTGGTTTTGTTTTAAAGATCTTATTGTTCAGATGTAATCAGTTATTACAAATATGTGTATTTTATCTTTATCAGAAAACCCTCAATAATTGACATACATTTTATATACATTATATATAATTATTTTGCTATATTTAGTTAATATAAATCTTTATTCATCTGATGGCCAGTTACATTATAATATTAGATTATATAGAACAGACATAGTAATATATTATAGTATACTTAAACAAAATACTTTGGTCATATTATTAAAACAGATGGAAATATAATGAATGAAAAAAATCATAGAATTAAAATTGGGTGAAATGCTTTTTGGTAGAAATAACTTAACACTAAAATGAAATATGCCTATATGTTTGAAAAGGAAAATTTTTAATACATGTGTTTTACAAGTTCTTATTATGAGTCTAAGACTTGAACACTTGATAAGAAGAGTAACACAGAGACTTTAATAGGCACTCAATGAAATATGGATAGATGCATGTTAGGAAAAACAAGAAAAGATTACAAATGAAATACATACATGGATGAGAGAACAAAGAGGTATCATTCGAAGAATTAAGAACTGAAATGGAATTAGGATGGACATATTTCTAAAAGAGATGATAATAGATGAACAGTTGGTGTAAAAGACTATATATGATGTGAATGGATGAAATAAAGAAGTTTGCAGGCGAGCTGAGGAGAAGAGAAGCTAGGGGAGAGAAAAATTGGATTAAACTGGGGGGGGGGGACATTCATCCTGCAGTAGTTCGATAATGATTCAAATTGGTGATAATGAAACAGAATGAATAAATGAAATTATTCCTTTCATTTTAGTAAAATATAATTAATAATTTTTTTAGTTATTTAATTAATATTTAGACTTTTTGCCTTTCTTAAAATAAACTTTTATTAACCTTTTATGAAAGTTTTTGACAAATGAAGGAAGTAATGATTTTTTTTTATTTCGTCATTAAATATTTATTTAGTAGTCTTAAATACGCGAAGTATTACATAGGCAACAAAAGCGATTTCTTTCTCATTTCACAGAATTATAAGTCTGGTTTTACCATTTCCTTTAAATAATGAATTGCGCATATCGACTAATTTTTGACTTTAGTAAAATATAACGGACTTTTCTTTAAAAGGGTATTCACCTCTTTAATTAATAATTATGGTATTACTAATATTAAAAATAATTATGTTTTATCAGTATAAAGATTTTATTTTTCCTACAGATTGAAATAAAACTTTTTAGTTCGTTTGTACATAAAGAGCTATATCGAGGCTTCAGCTTCTTATAGGAAGCTGAAACCTTGATCTGTGATGAATTACTTGTTATTGCTTTGTCAGCCCTCAGTATTTTGTCAACATCTATATTTATTCTAGTATATTATTTCTATTATTTTAAAACCTGTTTCACATTAAAATATCATTATTTTGTCATGTTTTAAAAATAATATTTTGGTATCCTCTTAATAATTTTTTTAAATTCTAACATTAATCTCGAATATTAGTCTATAAAATTATGTTCTCTGTGAATTGTTAAACAACATGATTAGTTATTATAAAACAATTAAATAATGGTAGTACTCTTTAATCTAGGCTAGCTTTAGATGCAGATTTCAACATACATACTTTGTATAGCAATTTTAAATGTTATCTTTGCAATATACCACTGTAGTGAACCAAGGTAATGAATGTCCAAGTTCTTTAAAGAGAATCTTCATCAAACAACGTGAAATTTTCTATTTCAGTTTTACTTGTTGCGAAGTTCCCATTCTGGTTCATGCTAATATCACTTTGATTTTTTCCCCTGCTATTCTCAGGTAATGACCTGATAATGTATTCATTTTAAATCTATAAAAGAAGGACCTAATTGTTAGGCATTTCTCTCTTAGGCTAAGAATGTATACTTGACTAATGTAATGTATAATTCATGATAAAACTCATGTATTTATTAAAATGATATAATATCTTATCAAATTTGTTCACCACGTGGACTTAATTAATCCTATTTATTCTCGGAAATAAATGATTCAAATAAAAATAGGTTGTATATATAATTATAAATTTGGAAAAAGTATACAGTATTGAAATCTTAAACTGGATCCCAAGATATTGTAAAAGACCCAGAAAGAGACCACATGAGATGGATGGATAAAATAAAAAAATGTGCAGGGGTGATGTGGAGAAGAGAAACTAAAGATCAGAGAAGATGGATTGAACGTGGAGAGACCTTCATCCTGCAGTGGATTGATAATGGTTGATGATAATGATGATTGATCCCAGGAAAAAATTAGAAAGGCAATAAATGTGGCAGACATTAATATTTTTAAAATATAGTTCTTTTTAAAAATTAAATGCAGTTATTTATTATTATACATTATTTGATATAAAAATCAAAAAATAGGACCAAATTTTATTATTTGGACTCAATTTTATAAAGGAATGTTTCGCTAAACTTGAAAATTATAAAATTAAAATAGCATTTCAACTTTATCCCTTAATGCCAAGATTTGTAGATCAATTTCCCAACATATTCTTCTATATAAAAAAGGCTAGAGAATAATGAGTAAAATAATGAATGAAATGATTGTTAAAATGAATTTCTGAAAAAAAAATTGACTAGAAAAATCGAATAATAATGAGGCAAACAGAACAATAATAAACATTTCAAGGACATTAAAAATATTATACAGAAGTGAGTGAAAGAAAAGTAAAATCATGACTAACTTTAAAAAGACAATAAAAAGGCTGAGACTAGAAAGAGAATATGCAAGTGATAAAAGTTAGTGGATAGTAGGATACGTTTTACTGTTTCTTGGTCTCTCTATAATCTTTAAAGAATATAAATTTCTGAATTCTGTAGCCCTTTTTAAAAAAAAAAAAAAAAAAATTGAATTTGAACAAAAACTTAATTTCCCTTAACAATTTGTTATTCTATAGTATTTGTGATGCCTTACATTAAGAAGGATAAATGAAGAAATGGTGCAATTAGTATGAAAACGAACAAAAAAATCTAAGTAAGTCAAGTGTTGGCAGCCGAGAGATCAGCGTAGCTGCCTTGCAACCAAACAGTTGCTTGCAGACAGTTGTTGCGGGTTCGCTTCTCAGCCAATGCTTTGACATATGGAAAAAAAAATTCTAAGTAGTCGTATAAAGAAGACAAAGTCCTTGGTAAAAAACTCTAAACACAAATATGAAGTTTAAAGATAAATGAAAATCTATAACCAATTAATTAATATAAAACGTAATAAAATATATGTAAAACGAATTATCTAAAAGTGATTGTGAAGATAAAATCTTTAATTGAATAATTCAATGAAATAAGTAAAATTTAAAAAGCATAGATTGATAAATAAATCATAAAGAAGTAGTCAAGCATTATTAGTCGAGGCACTGCCTTGCAAGCAAGTAGTTGGTTGCAGACGGTTGTGGGTTCGCCTCCCGGCCGATGCTATGACATAAGAAAAAAAAAAAGTAGGGCAGATGATGATAAAATCTTGGCTATTGATAACTTGCAATTTTAGTGGGAAAAATAAAAACAAAAAAAAATAAGGATGTTGCTCCACAATTTGATAAAACTGAAAAGAATTAGATAGAGAGATCATACCAATCAAAACTTTAAAATTTGACTTCAAGTTCACTCAAGAAAAAATAAATCAATTTTAGTAGTAAAAAAGCTGCTTGAAGACAATTTATCAAAAATAATTGGTGCATTAATTTTACTGTCTATGTTATCTTATGGTGGTCTTCAACATCAAACATATGACTGTTTTTGAGTGTATTAACAAAATTGAAAGACTTGGAGAAAAAAATCATATAATACACATGCAGGTATATATGTCAAATTTTAATTTGAATAAATGAACTAACAGGACCATCTGTTTGTAATATCAGTAGTCAATCAGTCATGAATTTTGAAAAGTTAAGATCATTAACTCTATTGCATACTGTTCCTTTTTCTGGTCAAATCTTCATTCCTAAAGAAAACTTCCTAAAAGTTTGGAACAAAGTTATTAAATCACTGGTAAAAAATATTTAAGACAAAGCAATGTTTCTTAAATGGTCAATTCATTAATTCATAATAAAATATTACACACCTCTCTTCTCATTGAGAAAAAAATTATATGAACAAGAATATTTCCAAAAGTAAAACGTATAAGCAAACAACATTATATAATTCCATTATATCCATGAAAAATCATGCTACAGTTGGAAATAAAAGAAATCTCTTGATTAAATATACTCTAAGGTATCGTTTTCATTATTTATGGATTTTTTTATTTATTAAAATGATAAAGAAACACAAAAATCCAAAGGGTTGTAATTCAATTTTTTTAAAATGTAAATTCACAACACCAGTTGTAAACTAATCTTAGTGCACTCACAAATGATGGTTTGGAGCTTTTTAATCACTTTCCTTTCTAAATAGATAGGTACTTAGAACATGTTCACCACCATTGCATTCTTGTTCGTACATAAAGTGTAATATCATGGCCATTATCACATACTTTTCGGATAGGCACTATCCTGTTATTTTAAAAATATTCCACTGCATCTTGTTCTGTTGCAAACTACATAATACTTAAATGTCATACTGATTAAATGAAATGGTAATGTAGTTGTCATAATTTTTTTTGCTATAATTGCAATATGAACAGAACTTTATATTACATAATGACAGTAGCAAATAGTCCAAATACTACAAGACTTAAAATATAAGATCATTACTGTTTTGCCACAAACAGAAATTGGATTTCAATAGTAACAAATCATGATAGCTCTCGAGAACTTGTAGCACTGAAAGAAACAAAATTTCAAGCAAAAATATTTGATGAATGCAGATATGTTTCCAAATATCAAAAAAGTGTTCTGCTACTTACAAATTCCCAGGTAAAACACTGCCACTCATTTAAACATGATGTTGATAATAAAGCTAATATGTTATGGAAAGAATCAAAACATTTATTATTGAAAATTCTAAATATGATAGAAATTTTTTATAAGAGCATAATCTAGTTATCAGTGATGATTAGCAAAAAAAATTGAAAAAAGGTGAAAGTAAAATATTACACTTTCTGACATATAGTGAAATACATTTATTAAATAATCCTGACTCAAACAAAATGTCAAAAAAATATTCAGTATTGTTTTAAAATGATACAATTAGTTAAAATCTAGATGGAAGCCTTTTTTTAAAAAAAATTACTTTTGATTTTGTAATTTACTCTTGTTTAAGTAATGATTCTATGAAAAATGCTATATAGCTATTATATATGGCATAGGCTACATCCAGCATCTAGCAATAGAACATGAAAATCAATCTTAAGGTTCCTGTAACAGCTTCTTTACAGACACTATGTCAAAGGAATTCAATAGATAATTCAAAATCATCATCATTTTGATTATTATATTTAGCAGTTGCATACATGGATGGCGTAAGTCACAACTACCAATCTCAGAAATATAAGTATTTTAACATCAACCTGTTAAAAAAATCTAGCAGTTTTCAGATGAAAATATCTTCTAAATACAGCATTTACTAATCATAACTTTCATAAGTATTTGTCTAAATATTTCAGGAATGAATGTAAATTATATATTAAACATCATACAGTTAAACAAGTTGTCAACAGAGATGAAAATATCTTCTAAATACAGCATTTACTGGTTATAACTGCATAATTATTTGTCTGAATATTTCAGGAATAAAAATAAATTATATACTAAACAAGATAGTTGTATATAGAGTTGAGGGAAAAAATCAATATGCAATTTCACTGCTATTTACACTTGGTGTAACAATGACATGAATAAACCCAATGAATATAAACAAAAGTTATCCAAAAGTTTATAAGTATTCAGAGCAGTTCAAAATCTAAATTGTTTCTGAATTCACCAATATTTCAATCAAATCTTTTACAATTGAATTCTTATTCTTTATTATATATATTGTACCCTTTACAATTGGTACAGATAGATAGAATTGGAAAATTAGTTATATTAAAAGAAAATTTTTGGTTATTTTTAGCATATAATTTTGATGTTATAGGTAGTAGTGGTTCAAACTCAATAGATAGGAGCTTATAAAGATATGTTAGATAGTTGGAACTCATTGTGAGGTGAATTTCATATAAAATATAATAAATTGTTTAAAAGATAATATTAATTTTTATTTATTATATTTAAAAAATACGACAGAGATAAAATAACTTAATTATAGCAGTAAATATTTTATATTATAGGTTTAAAGTAATTATTTTTGTTTAAAATATTATTTAAATGATAGTTAATTTAATATTAGTTTAGAATGTGCTGAAAGTATCACATGATTAGAGGTGATTGTATGAATATGTGAGCTTTCAAAAAGTTAGGGAAAGAAAACTTTAATTTTAGCTTGTTAACAAAAATTTGATACATAATAAAGTGTAACAAATTATTAAGTCTAGAGATAATATTAGCAAAGTAATAATTAAAATTATTATCATGTTATTTAAGTGTAATATTTTATTTTAAATCAATTTTAGGTTATTAAAATATTAAAAATTGTTTTAAAATGGTCATTTAATTTTTTTTAGATAAAAATATTTAATATTTAAGGTATTAAATAATTTGATAATATTTAAAACTGATGACTCATAGTTTTAAAACTTAATTTTAAAAATGATATTGATGTAGTTATGTAAAATAGCAGACTTTTACAAGCAGTATTGACCAATGGAATCATTGGATTAAGACCAGTATAAAAACAAGTTGAAGTCAATCTAGACAGATTTATTTTCATAGATTTTCAGATTCTTAGTGATTTACAGGTGTTTATTAAGACAGATTCAGTTTGAAATTTATATCTATATTTTTTTATATTGTGACAGTAGTAATTTTAAATTAATATTATTTTGCTTAAAAGTGTTTTGAAAAATATAATTGGAATAACTATTTAAATAATAGTTCACTAAAACACCAAATTTCCCTGTCAGTCTATTCTTCTTGAAACTTAGCTTAGAACCTCAATAACTCTATGGAACACAATAGTAGCTACTTAAATATTGGGACAATGAACACAAAATGTCAAGGAATATATTGCAACAAGACCGGAGATTTACATAGGAATTTTGAAATTTTTATAAATAGTATATCTGGAGCAAGTGAACATTTATTTGAAATAACTTTATCATATTACAATGAAGCTAATTTATTAAATTTAATTAAGAGGGATCAGATATTTATTAAAAATCCTTATCATAGTGTTAAATTTGAAAGAAAGAAAAGAAAATTAAGACTCTGCATCTAAGTTTAAAAACTGAATTTTTAAAATATTTTATGGTATGATGAATGACTGGTTATTATATAATTGATAGTAATAATTCACATTTAATTTGTCTTTAAAGTAATTAAAATGGACTTACATTTAAGAATGATGTATTTAAAGACAAATTGATGAAGATGACTTTTGAATGTCTTTTATGCTTTTAAAAGGACTTGCTATTGATCAAATCAATAAATAAATTATATACTTTAAAAATAACTTTATTTGGAATAAATGAGCTCTGATATGTCTTTTTAAAAGATTGAAATTATATCAGTTAATATATGCTTTGAATGATATAGCTGTCATTTTATCTGGAAAAGAAAAATATCTAGTGAAAAGATAAGTGTTTAAAAGGATAAAAATCGTAAATTTTTTAAAGAAAGAAGTATTTATTTTAATTTATAAACTACATGTCTGCTGATAAACATATTAAATAAATAATATTATATTATATAATGTTTTCTACTAATGTTTTTGACCGATGGAGACATGCAAATCTTATTTATGCTATATTTATTGCAATATATCTGCTATATATGGCAGCCAAAACTAATGGAAAGTATGTACTGAGGAAAAAACAAATATTTTCACATAAAATGAATCTTTGAATTAATACAATATGAAAATATTACATGCCTGGATACAATTTTCAGAAAGGAATGAAATAAACATTTTATCTTACAGGATGGTTAATATTTTCCATGGATTTTGTTAGATTTTACCAGATTTTATATTATTACTTGTACATTTATTCAAATGGTGCTGATACAGGAGTATGATTGTGCACAAAGCTTTCCCCCATAACTAGGCAATGGAAAGATTCCTGATAAACATTCGGCTTATGACCAGAAAGAGGAAAAAAATCTTTTCATAACTTTAAAACTTTATCTCTTTTTTATATTAAGTCTAACATTAGTATTTAGAATATTACTTTTTTTATTTTAAAACTAACCTTTTG
The DNA here is from genome assembly GCA_028023455.1 of Epiperipatus broadwayi. Lineage (NCBI taxonomy): Eukaryota > Metazoa > Onychophora > Udeonychophora > Euonychophora > Peripatidae > Epiperipatus > Epiperipatus broadwayi. Next base: position 755,199 of record JAQFVV010000320.1, read on the forward strand.
TTATTATATTTTAGATTTAATCTTAAAATAGATTAATTTTATTATTATATTAAAAAAATGGATATTCAAAAAGTAATTTTCTGAATAAGGTAAATACAATCATAATTGGGGTTTTTTAAAATATATCATTCAAGAAGTGGATCAGAATAAATAATCTTAATAATGGTTGAGATCATTGGTAATTTCTTTTTATTATTTACATTACATTTTGATTAATAGTTTTTTTTTAAAAAAAAAGATATATCCTAATTAGTATTTTAAATTAGTATTTCATATTGCTTGAATTTAATATTAAACAGTGGAATAAACCATTGATAGAAATTATCATCATATTTTTTATAAAAGAATTGATGAATGAAGACGAATGTTTTGAAAAGATCCAAGGATATTTAAAATATTTATTTAATGTGAATGCTGGAATATGCATACATTAGATAACATCTTTTATTTATTAATGTTTTATCTTTGTGAATGTTATCTGTTGAAATACAGAGAAAGACATAATACTGATCTCTAAATTATATAATAACAAATAAATAAATGTATAGTACAAATGTATGTTTTTTATCAAGATCATTTGTGCTTGAAAACTTTCAAAAAAAATAGCAATATCTTGAAATGAATTTAGATCTTCATTGTTTCTTTAATATTGTTGTTTTGGAAATTATTTTAGAATGTGGTTTGTATATTTTATGATGTTAAGTGAGTTATTCAGTGTGGAAGATATAGGATGGTGGTTGGGAGAGTAATATTCATATGAAATTCTAGGTATTAGGATATGTTGAAAACTGTTGTATGTGAAATACATTTTCATACTTTAAAGTTATTAAAATATACAGATAACATAGGGCTGTATATCATTTTCTATGGAAAGTTGCATTTCCTTATCATCAATAAGTGCTATAATAGAGCCATGACTTGAATCTTAGGTGCCCAATGAATACAGACCTATTATTATGATTTGCACTGTATCCATGATGATATTATCTTACTTTTTGGAGTCATTCTTGTTATTATTCCATACCCTACACTTTAATTGATATCTATCACCATGGGAATCATCATAAAGGATAGTTTCATAAGTTGGTAAAATAATGGCTAAACTGTTTGAAGTTGATAATTTTGTGAGAGGGCAAGGTGAAGTATGTAGAAATTTCTTTCACAAATGATGTTGAGATGTTTGATGATTGTCATAGTATATAACATAAGAGAGGTATGATGGATATTCCTACAAGTAATAGCATTCACTTAACTCAAACAAATGCATATTTAAATTGGAATGAGATGTAAATAGGGGAAATGATTTTGAATGATATGATGAATGTATGAATATAAAAACAAAAGAGATATAAACACCAAGCAATATAATTTATGGATAGTTCTTTAAATTTTATTATAAATAATTCAAACCCATTTAAGTTACAAAAATTTATGAAATTATCTCTTAAATATTTTTGCATAAATAGTTAATTTTTTATAGAGAGAAGTATTCATATTTTTATTTAAAATTTTCTGATATCAAATATTAGGTGATACTTTGCTAAACTGCAAAGAAAGTCTTTAATAATTTTTTTTTAATATTTTATTTGTTGAATTTTAAGAAGTGTATTTTAAATATAAATGTATATTGATGCATTACATCATAAGAAATATACTTTATAATAGTATAAGTATAATATTAAGTTTTCTTAGAAATTGGGGAATTCATTGTAACTATTCACAATACAAAATAATAGAATATTATTTTACTGAATAATGATTATATATTGCCATTATTGTTGTAAGTTTTCTTTTATTTTATTTTCAAATGGCCAGAATAAAGGCTATCTTATTTTATTTCTTGTCATTTATTGGTAAGATTTACTATAGATATTTTTTTTAATGTTTAGTAATGTCAATTTTTATATTTTTTGTAAATATTTTTTTTATTATGTTATAGTCTTATTGTAATAGTATGATATCGTTAATTTATAAATAAATTTGTTAACTGTTTTTGAAACTTATATCTTAGTCAAGTTTTGATTTATCTGTGTATTGTTCATTTGATATTTCATTTTACATGCATGATCCACAGAAATTAATAATTTGAAATATTACTTATTTGGCACATGATCCATAAAAATTACATAAATATTATTTCTATTATATCTGATTGAGTAACAAAGCATATTATTATTATTATTATCATAGAAAATATAATCATTAGTAATTATTTTAAAACTGAAACAACACCAATGAGAGATACTTGACATTGCCACAATATTAAAATACATTATATTTTTTAATAATGCCACATTAAGCAAAGATAGATTGGACAATGTTTATTTTAAATCTTATTTTATTATTTATGTTTATTGTTAAACTTTAATTAGTAAAGAGATTTAATGTTCAGAGTCATTAAGGTATTTTAGCTGCTTATTATTGTTATTATTTTGAAATGGTAGTTAGATAACATGTAAAATCCTCATCATATTTAACTACAGGGTATTAATTAATTCATTCATCTTGTTATTAGTTTGTTAGAAAAGGACCTGAGATTATTATTTTGGAGAATTGTAAATTTCTTATTGAAAGATGAGTAAAATTATCAATCCACTAGAGGGAGCCAAGGTTTAACACTGTTTCTGGCTCCCTGTTTCATTCTCTTTTTCTTACTTTAGGGAATTAAATTTCTCTAAAACTATCCCTATTAAAAAGGAGAATTTCTTAGCTCTCTTTTCATATACAAGCTATATCAACAATGTAATCATAAGTAAGAATAATTTCAAATTTTATAAAAATGCTATGTAAATATATGGCAGCCATTGAAATTACAAAAGATTTCTAGAGAGATTTTACCTTTTAATGAAAATTTTCATTTCACTTAATTTTGTTGAATGAATGAGAGAGTCTGATTGTTGTGAGGACCCCCAGGGGCCTAAATCCTAGCTCTTTTGAGGGAGGGGGCTGGGATGAGAGTGCTGTGGTGATTGTTACCAACATTGGTTTTTCTCATTCACAAGATAGAAAAAATAACTTATTGTCATGAATGATTTTATCCATACATTATTGCAAAATAAGTTGCAGTTTGTCCCCATGATTCTAATTGCAAGTGATTCACCTTATTTAATTTTATTACTTCCAATGTTGCTATTGATAGGGCTGGTCTTTTGCTGTTCATGTGATTTTCATGATGGATTAGAATGGTTTTCAGCAGAGATATTTTGAAGTTTGGATTTTTTCCCCTTGTTTTCCGTTGTCTTTCCATGATTTTTTCAAAGTATTTGGGATTAGTGAAGATATTCAAGGCCATTTGGAAGAACTGAACAGTAGATTGATTTAGTCCGTATTTTATGTTATCTCCAAGTGTTTTTCTATTTCTCAACTTATCTACCACAAATTGGATTTCCCAATATTGTATTCCTAAAACACTATTCATATTTGAATTCTAGACTTTACAAATAATTCTTAATTGTACCTTTTAATTAAATTTTTCATTTCACTCAACTTTGCTGATTGAATGAGAGAGTCTGATTGTTGGGAAGGGCCCTGGAGACCTAAATCCTGTCTTTTGAGGGGGAGGGCTAGGATGAGGGTGCTGTGGGGATTGTTGCCAATGTTGATTTTCTCATTCACAAGAAGGAAAAAAACGTTATTCATAGCGGTTTTAGCGTTATTGTTATAAATAATTTTATCCAAGTATTATTGCAAAGTAAACTGCAGTTTGGCATAATGATTTTAATTGCAAGTGATTCCCCTATTTAAATTTATTATTTCCAATGTTGTTATCTCCAAGTGTTTTACTATTCTCAACTTATCCATCGCAAATTGGACTTCTCAATATTGTACTCCTAAAATGCTACTCATATTTAAACTCTGGACTTTACAAATAATTTCAAATTGTAACATTCATTTGTCTTTAATGGTTAATACACACCCTTTCCACATCCCTTTCCCTTTTCATATGTGTCCTTCCCCTTTCACCATGTTGTTCCTGAATTTCTATTTTACCCATTCTTTGTAAATCTTTTATTTAACTGTAATTGTACTTTTTTTTGATGAATAAACTTTCATCACTGAGAGAAAAAAAAAAAAGATAAGTAAAATTATTAGTTAATATTTTATTAAAGGTATATTAAGTAATTTATTGTTATTTCTGTAATAAATTTATAAATCATATTTTAGGATTATTAGATATGTGTTTTAAAGACATGAGAGTATTACAGGATAGTTTTGTTATGTGAATTTGGTGGGGTAATATTCTTATGCCATTGGGAATGTATCTTTTGGGATATATCTTCAATGCTTAAGCCAGTGTACCTTACTGAACATCTCATGTAAAAAGTTTTATTATTGTATTTGTTATTTTTGATAGAATCTTATTTTATTTATAATATTGAGCTAGTTATACATTAAATTTATTAGTAAAATGAATAGGTTATTATAGTTGGAACCCTAATTATTTATTATGAACTTAAGTGTTATGACATTTTAATTTGACATAAGTTTCTTATATTTAATTATTGAAAAATGTTGTTTTATTAGATATAGTACATTAATAATTTATCTTGAGCTAGTATTAATGTTAATTGTCTTGGTAGTTATTGTTTATGTAACCCAATTGCAGTTCACTATTGTTATATCTCAGCCAGATTCTTTATTCAGAAATTTTTTCTTTTGATAAAGGTACAATATTTATTCCATAATTTTATCCTTTTTAAACATACTTTTTAGACTCTAATTAGAAAGAGGTCCATTCCACACCTACATATCTTTTATCATTTTACATTCATTAATGTATAAATCTCATAACTTGTCTTATATGACATTTCAATTCTTTATTATTATCACATACACCTTTAAATTTAATATTAATTCTGTTTTAATACTAATTCTGTTTTAGTACTAATTCTGTTTTAATACTATCTTATTATTTTTATTATTTTACATTACTTTCCATATTTTTCCCCTTCATTTATTAGATTTATCTTAACAAAGCAGAACATTGTATAATATCAAATGTAAAAGTAATGATTGATATTGTTTACATGATTGAATGCTGACTTCAATTTTATGCTTCATATTTTCCTAATGTTTATTATTCTTTTCTAGAGTATAAATATGGATGATTTGTTTATCAGTTTTTAGCTAATTCTAATTTATAGTTCCTTAATAAGAACTCTGGGATTTTCTAATTCAGTAGTATTACTCATGAAAGAGCTATGTGAGAATATCTATTTGCAAAGCATGAGTTAACAACGATTAATGTAATAAGTTCTAAGAAAAAAATATTGCAGATGCCTTTGCTCTACAATGGATTTATCTTAATAGGATTTATAGGCACTTCAATTTGCAATATTACACTAATGTATGATTTGTTTTATCTAAAAGGAAAAAAAAATCCTTATTTATTTATTTACATCTAAATTCCATTTTAACTATATAATACTATTGAAAATATTCTAATGCATATCGCTAGCTGAAAATTAAACAAAAAATATTTAAACCACCCATTCAAACATTTTGATAATTCAGCAATGCCATCCGTGAATAAATATAAAATCTGAAACTGAAACAGATTCACAGAGGGAGGGTGGTGCTAAAACGTTAAAACATTTGGATAGGTGATTTAAATATAATACTGTTGATATTTATTTATTTGACATGTTTTACCAGTTGTAACAATAAATTCTAATTATTTGTAATTCCATTTTTGCTCTCTTCTAAGATTTTCTCCTTTTTCTACCAATTGGTTATTGCATAGTCTTTATATAATACTTATGAACATAGTTTTGCTTATTTCATTTTTTCTTCTACTGTGTTTTTTTTTTCATTACCACATAATGTTTTTCTAATGGAAATCATATTCTTTTCAACTAAATGGGGAGACATTTAAAGGCAATGATTTCTGGAATTTTCTTACATAATATCCTATTCTCCCACATTTATAATTTTTTCCCCCTCAACCTAAGATTTGTTTCATGCTCCATATTAAAGTATAGATGGCCTTTTAATGTATGCTGTTTCTCCTTCACAAATTTTCTATATTAATTTTGCTTTTTATATAACATTTACAATCTCTAGTTAACTCCTGTAATTTGATTCTGCTTTATATAAACTTTTACTACTTTTAAAAATTATTTTCTTTTTTTACCTTTTCAAATATTTTTTCTTCTAATATTTGTGCTATTATCATTGATTCTTTATTAGATCAAGAATCTCTTCGCATTTTTTGGATTTTATATTCACTTTTTAATCTTTTTTATGAAACTTTGTAAGTTCATTTTTTCATGTATTCACTTTTAAAGAAACACTTCTGCATTTTCTCCTAGGTTACCTACTCTTAACATTAATATCCAAAACAATTTTTAGATGTGCTTTATTCCTCTCCATAAAGCCTATATTATATTTCTGTTATCACTCAATTTATTTAACATTAATATTATCTATTTTATTTTATTTATGTAACTGATGTTCATCAGTTTATTTCTGCTGTCTTTTCTTTAGGTTTGAATCCTCTGAATAATTTGACCTCATAAGCAACTATCTACATTACTGTATAAACTGGGTGTTGATAATTTATCACCATCATTCCATACTATTTCTTTTGCTTAATCTTTGGTTATTGCATTTTAATTTTCTTTGCTTTCTTTCCAGAAAATTTAAATAATATTATGATACTTTTCATTTTACTTGAAGATATTTGTTATGTGTATAGGATTTTTAAATACTTTATATGTAGCTGGGTGTCTAATTTTGTAGTCAAATATTTAGAAAATGTTTAAACTAGTCATTTGTTTGCTTATAGTATTAAATTTAATACAGAGACTATGTTAACATTTCTCTCTTGGCTTAAAAATAAGTCCACTAAATATATATTTAAATATTGAATGAAAATATAGATATAACTGATATATTTAAGCATAAATAATTTATTCCCACCGATGTATACAAATTCAAACTCATGAGAGCTACAAGTTCTTAAGAATTTTTGACATATATATGTAATATTTATCTACAGAGTGGTTATAAGAGTAGCAGATAATAAAAAGTTATTTTAATTAAAACAGGCAACACTCTCCATACAGTAGTGCCACTCAGTGCAAGCCAGAATAATTCATGGATGACAGAAGCTTGTGCATAAAATCCCTATCTAGTACCTACTTATCCAATATCCCCAGACTAGTTTCTAGATTGTGGCTTTCATTAGTGAGGAACCTTGGATCTGAGAGCACTGCACCTAGATCTTAGGATCTAACACAATCCTCCAGCAGCCACCTTTTATCTCTACTTAACTACAAAACTATGAGTCTAAATTTAAAAACACAATATTTTCAATCGAAGCTCATTAGCTCCTCACTGATGAAAGACATAAGCTAAAAACTAGGTTGGGGATATTGGATGAGTAGGCACTAGATAAGGATTTTATGCACAAGACTTCTGACATCCACTGATTACTCTTGCTTGCACTGAGTGGCACTACTGTATGGAAAGTTTTGCTTGTTTTAATAACAGTTATGAGCAAGCATAAGAAATGGTGATCATGTGATGTTTAGTGGTTTAAAAAGTTACTTTCTTTAAAATAAGACATTATTAATCACATAAATATTGTAATGACAATTATTAATCATCTGTATACTCTTCATAAGTAATTTTATCTATAAGTATGTGTTTGGTTTTCACTACAGTTCTACAAAGTTCAAAAATTCTAAAAGTTACTAACTAGTTTTAACTCAGACATATACTTTAGTTATAAGTCAAACACATGCCATTAGAAATGTAATAAATTAGATATTTTATTTTGTAAAGCATAAAAATTCAAACAGGTTATATAAATTATTATTCTTTTTTTTAGGCAATTAGCTTTGGAGTGCACTAAAATATTTTGAAAATTATAAAATATATTTTAAATGAGTAATAGTTATTTAAATTAAATGGGAGAGCTCTCACTTTCTACTGTTTTTAAATACATGTAGTTATGGACTTCCATTCTAATGATTTATTTTAATCTTCAATGGAATATGCAAAAATCTTTCAAGACATCTCAAGGAAACTATAGGAGCCAACCTTTTTAGATTTACTCTTGCATCTGTCTGTAGTCCATTCAGCAAACAGACAGCTTCAACTACTTCTAATTTAATGGGCTGTTGTATTTTAAGATTATTAAGATGAAGTATGCATACTAACTTATGAACATTTCAAAACTGAATGAATGAGTGATACACGAATCCTATGTTTCACTTATTATTCCTAAATATTAACTTTATACATATAAGTTTTTTATGATAATTATTGTTTTGGATTTCTTTTTTTTTCTTTTTTTTTATAAAGATGTTTTTTTTTTCTTTAGTAGAACTACTAATTTGGTAATTTTAATAATAAATTATTAACTATTAAATAATAGTTCCTTATTCAAATTACTTAATTCAAGCTTATACCTAAAGGATTAGCATTAATAATAATATATATATTTTCTTTGGAATAATTATAGTAATTTTTATTACAGCTCTCTATAATTAAATTGAAAGGAAGCAGATTTAAAATTTAGTCTTCTCTTCATAATGAAATTAAGGTGTTTTTTTTTATGACACACACACATCACTGTATAATATATTAATTTCATATCTCTTTCCTTAAACAAAACTGTACATGTATATAATTAATATTTGTAGAATTTCGTAATAATTTTTTTCTTTCATCATTTTCATGATTTTAATCACTTTCTTCTATACTTTACTTCATCTTTATCATAAATAAAGATCAAGTATGTTAAAATCTGACCAATAATATTTCCTTGAAAAAGCTTGGGATTAATAATTGGATAAAGCTGATATATATTGTTTAATCCAATATTTTATTGTATTATGAACTGGTAACAAAAAAGAAAGGGGGGGGGGGGACCTTTAAAGTTCAGTATGTTTATTATCAAAGTTCATGTATTCAATGATATATGTATATAGAAAATAAGCAGATTTAAAAAAAGTGAATATTATTAAAATATTGTGCTGTCATATCTTATTAGTATTTACATTTTATTTTCTTGGCTAATCTGTTTGAGTTGTGAATTTGGAATAATTTTGATTATTTATTGACTAGTTTAACCTTGTGCTTTTAATGTTTATGTATATTACTGAACTTTAAATACGTGTTTATATCCATTATTGTATCTTTAAATTATAAAAGAATAAAGGAGAAATCAAGATAGGATGATGATTATTATTACTTCATAAAATTTTGATTCAATTATAAAAAACTATCCATGGATCAATGGTAGCTGTCAACTAAAAAAGCTTGATTTATTTTACATTTTCATTTCACTACTTGTAAATAAGTTTCAACACAAATAATCAGATACATTTGGTCTCATCCCAGTTTATTTTGCCTTCATTGTTAAAGATATTATATTCATGCTGGCAGAAGATCTATCAGCCCCATATAGCTATTTGAGTTGGATAGCTGGGTTTGAAGAAAATAAGTCAAATGCTGAAAAGTATCAAACTATGCTATATAATTTATGCCATTGACTGAGTTTAAACCCTAGCAGAATGATCAATATATGAAAAAATAGCAAATATCCTTAGTCTATTAAAAATAATAAAGCTAAGAAGTAATAAAGAAACAATTCCAAGTGCCAAATGGTTCCTATGAAAGCCAGTAATTTCACCATCACCATCGGAGTAAAATAATTGCAAGCCCAAGCCAAGAATTAATTAAAAAAAGATTTTCAGTAATAATAGCTATTGCTTTATTGATGGAATTTTGTATTCGGAAATTGTTATACATATCCACTTATCTATGTATTTTATTTTTATGAAATGTATTATTGTATATTAATTCAAAATTATGAATATGTTCTTTTTATTATATGTAAAAAGGTTTTTGTTTTAATATTTTATTCATAATGGGGATCAACACATACACACACATAGTAATATAATTATACTTTCCTACAGGTATAGCTGTGGGCCTGATTGTTGAAATGGTAGAAATGTAGCATTGGGGTAGCTAGATTTGTTAAAATAATGATTAGTGACCTCAATTGGTCAGAGGGGGAGATAGGTAATTTGAAGCTTATTTCTGTAAATGCTGTTTACCTCTTTAATATATGACTAACCCCCTCTAATTAATTAGTTTTTTTTGTTATTATGTTTAAATTTATATGGTTATAAATGATGTGCATATATAGAATGTTTTTTTTTTTTTATAAAATATTTTTCTTTTGGATATAAGATTTTTAGTTATACACTATACAAATTGATACACAAACATTATACTACGTTATAAATATTGAATACCATCGTTAAAGGGAAAGATTTTAGTACCATTAATATTATGATTTAATTATAAACAATTCATCATTGTTATTTATATACATTTTCATATATGTCTTTAAATGTTATGTGTATTCTATCAGCCAGTAATAAATGTTAATTCGTTTTATTAAAAAAGGCTTATATCTTTATTAAGAGTTATTTTTTGCCTTATTAATTATGATCATTCATCATCATGGGTGAATATTAATGGTTAAATCCTAATTTAAATATAATAAAGTTAAGCAAATAATTATAAGTTTATAAAAGCTAAATTTTATGTTAGGTGTTAGTTCTAAAGCTGTGGATGGAAGTATCATTGTCATCATCATCATCGTTTTTTAATCAATGATCTAAATAAAGGTGTTTAATATCCATGGATAAATAATGATTTTCACTGTATTTATCATTTGTGAGTCCTTATAAGATAATGACTACCATCAAGATCATCAAACATCATTCAAGGGTGAGTGAATTGCCACCATAAATCTACAGTGTTTGATATGAGTTAGCAAGACTTATGAGAATGTTGAAATGCACTTATGATCTAAGTAATAATGTTGTCTGATAAATTTTATATGCACAACTAAAGCATAAGGATGTTTTGTTTTTCTTAATGTTAAGGCAAATATGATATGGTTCTAAAATACAAAATCCTACATTGTTATAAATAAGGTACCAAATGGGTTTAAACCAGGTACATCTATAAGTACAAATAGAATATAACTTTGTCTAGGTTTAGATAACCTAGTGGCACCCTGAAAGACCATATTCACTTAATAAAAACTTATAAAACTAGATAAAATGGTTAAAATTATTTCTAGCTTATTTTGCCATCATTTTCCCCTCAAGCCATTTGATTTATTTTGGGATATTTTAAAAAATTACAAATGGCTGCCCAATGTCTTGCACTTGCATTTGCAGACAACACTTGCATTTGGGGCCACTATGAGTACTTTGAGTCTCAAGAGACTATATAAAAGCCATTATTTTAAAAGCCACTATTTTTATTAGGTTACAATATATAATGTCACAGATATAAAAAAAAAAATTAAGATAATTTATTTAATTATATTACCAGTCCAAAGAATTTTTTTCTGGAATCTAAGTAATCCACAGAGAGAAAATAGTTGAGAAACAGTTCTAGATGATACATTGGAATTTGACCGAGAATCTTGTCCTGTTGTTGAACACGAGTTTCCAGAGTTCCATGGCAAGCAAACTCTCCTCAAGTTTGGTGATTGCCTTTCCTGAATTTATGCTATATATTACTTTATACTCAGTCCATCTTAAATATACATCTATGAGGACTAAGAAAAGATGGTCTATTAAAAGTTTCCATTGCTATGGACCCATGATATATAATTTTTGGAAGCATGTTTGCTGTTATGTGATTTGCTTTACCTTTTTTTACAAAACTTTCAATATTATTATTGAATCCAGGTCATAAGATATAGCCCAATACAGCATGACCTACTTATACTCTAGTATAGAAATTTTCATTTTATCTTCATCACTATGCACTCTTTAATTACTATTAAGTTTCACATATAATCTAAAACACTATGGGCATATTTAGGACATTGTTTTAGCCAGTCTTTGCTAATTCATCTGAAAGCTGATAGCCTAAATTGAATTTTGTCTAGGTTATTTTTTTTAGCAATCTTGAATTTATATCATTTACAGATATGTTATTCTATTAGGCTCCACTTTATCCAAAAATCTAAAAACTATATCTGCATGCTAGATTAATTTAATTTACACAGGATTTGAAGTTCCTGAATTATTTATATGTTGAGAAATTGTTTTCTATCTTCAACTCTAGATTTTATATATGTCTCAAGAACTTCTGTTAAATCATCAGTACCTCTCATTGCATCTTTCCATTTACAATTTTGAAGCTGGTTATTTTGATCTTTGCAAGAATAGCATTTCACTACTCATTTCTCTTTGTTTAATTCTTTTCACCAATTGAAAGGTTCATTTTGGATGTTTTATAAAAAACTGTTTGGATAGGTTACTAAGTTCTTTAAATTCCTTTAGCTGGTCTATAATTAATTCAGAGGCTTTTGCAAGTTCATTGGCCTTGATGAAAAAAGGTTATAAATACTGAGCAACAATTGCCTAACCTAATCATTTGCTCTAAAAAAAATCATCTTTGAAAATTTCACAAATGTAGTTCTTTGTGGCAAGTCCTACAATGAGAAGTCAAACTCTCTAAATCCCCTCTCTTAGACTTGACATCTATTATGTAAATTACTATCAGGTGATATATTAGAAGGCTGTTAACTAAAATACTTTCGTCTAATCACAACTTCAGTGTAGTAAATATTTTCAAGCTCTTCTAGTTTGCTTAGTAGTTGACCAACATTTATTTTCCCGGCATAATAAAGTAAGGTGATACTTTTATGGCCTTCTCTATTGTACCATTCGAGCAATAAAGTTTCTATTTTCTTGATATACAGTTTTCCCAGCATAATAAAGTAAGGTAGTACTTTTATGGCCTTCTCTATTGTACTATTCATAAGAAACAAAGTTTCTATTTTCTTGATATACAGTGACCAATCAATTGGGTTATCAGCATTGAATTTACTTAAGGCATAAATGACATATGTATATTAATTAATTATATACATAAGGTCATCTGCTTAATTGTGTCACATTGCTGAGCTCATATGCCGTAGTAAAAATGAATTAGCATCACTCCCATAAATATCACACTAAATATGTTTTTATCAATTTATTGTAATAACATTAGTCCTGACAATTATGTAATTAACATAACAAAGTATAAGTGTAGAGTAGCATATATATTTAGACTTAGATAATCTTATTTACAACTGTTTAGTATTCTAAGGTTTATCGAAATAATATTGTAGACAGATATAACCTGTAAATACTTTTTAAACATACAGTTGTGGACATCAATGGGACATTGTCTATTATCTATTCTATAGCATACATAGCTGGTCTTTTTCAAGTTTAGCAGTTCATTATAATGTGAAGATCCACACAATAATGATCAGTCAGGACTCTTGTTCGTGCTTTATTTTTTTCTAGAATCTCTGCATCAACAAAGGCAGTTAATTACTAAAAAATGTTAATTTGCTTTTCTCGAAATAACTTAACCTGCAGTCTAATATCTATGCTAAATATATATATTTTTTAATTGTACCTATTTTTACAATATTCTATATATACATTGTTATTTGCTGAAGCTGAAGGGCTATTCAATTATATTTAAAATACAATTGCAATGAGTTAATTTCAAAAACATTATATGCATGCACACGTATTTCTTTTACTTTACGCTTAATTATTATTACAATATCATTATTTAATACATGCATGCACGCACATAACAAGTAGTTATTTCGGTAAAACTGACTTTTAGCGTCCCGAACAAATGGCGAACAATTGGCCCTCTATTTTTATAAAGAATTTGTTAGTTTAGATCTATATTACAACATAATTAGTTATTTAGGTGCGTATAACAGTTATTAAAATGCTTGAATTAAAATGCTTAAAATAAACTAAAAATATATATAAATTAACACGGCGGGCGAATTGTAAACAATTTCCGGTTATCCTCAGAATTTTTTGTTTAAAAAAATCCTTTTAATGCAATTAGTGAAAATATAAGAATTTTTTTTTACAAAAATTTCCATTATACAGAGTACTGTAAATACAAGCTTAAATGATAACACAAAAGAGAGGAAAAAATATCAAGGGAAAAACCCATGACGTCAAAATTTTTAGACCAATAAAATAATAAAATTCCCATAATTGTAAAATTTTAGTATATAATGGTTTTGTAAGCCAAATATTTGTAGTTTGTAAACTAAAAGGAAGTTAATTCGCTCTTTCAAGGATTACTGCTTTTGACCCGAAAAAAAAAAGTTAAAATATTATAACAAATAATTCGTGGAAAAGAATGGAGGCTAACGATAAATTGCCTTCGAGTGTAGAAGAAGATTCTGCTTCGATTCAAAGTAAACAAAGAATATTCGTTCCAGAAAATTTTGTTAAGGAAGAATTTAAGGACAATGAAATAACTTACGATTCTGGATTTCATTCTTTGCCTGAAAAACTTGCTGCATTAGATATAAAAAATGAAAGCTCTTTTTGTTCGGCATTGCCAATCTTAGACAAGCCTACAACGTCATCACATTACGATTTACTGAACTTCTCAGATATTAAACCTGCGTATAATTTTTATATAGTTTCGGATGAAGACGGAGATTATTTACTTCATTTAGCTGTAATTCAGTGTGACATTGAAATGGTTTTAAATATTTGTGAGCAAATACCAGACAGTAAATATTTAAATTTTACTAACGATCTTCATCAGACGCCATTACACTTGGCTGTATTAATGAAGCAACCCCAAATTTGTGAACTTTTATTTAAATATGGAGCAGCTATTGACTCGAGAGACAGAAACGGTCAAACCCCATTACACATAGCTTGCGAGAATGGATCATTTGAATGTGTTACTGCTTTAACGAACACTAATACACAAATTCAAGATTTGGAAATTATGAATTATGAAGGTTTAACGTGTCTTCATCTAGCAGTTATTGGCGGACATTCGGAAATTGTATTTCATTTATGTAGTTTAAATGCTAATGTAAATGCTCAGGACGGTAAAAGTGGACGGACTGCATTACATTACGCTGTTGAAGGACGCAATGGCAATTTAGTAAATATGTTAGTTAAAGACTTTAATGCGTGTGTAAATTCTATCACATACGCTGGATTAACTGCTGAAAGGCTGGCTAGAGGAAGAGGTTATTTGGACATTCAGCAACGTTTAATAAATTTAGGTGCTGCTGTAGAAGATTATGACGATAATATGTCGGATACGGACTCTAGTGATTACGATGATTTAGTTAATCGGACTGTAAATTATTCTAATTGTAATGATTCTGAAGTTAAATCTAAAGACTTTTCTCCTAGTTTCTCTTCTACATTAAAACTTACTTAAGTTCTATCATTTTATATAATTTGACTTTGTAAAAATTGTAAATTTATTTATTTGATATATAATTTTGTATTAAAAGAAAATGAAAAACTATTTTGTAGTAGTTATTGCTCATTTGGAATGATAATTTAACTTTGTAAAAATTGTAAATTTATTTATTTAATATGCAATTTTATATTAAAAGAAAAATGAAAAATTATTTTGTTGTGATTATTGCTCAATTATTAAATATTTGGAAATGCCAACCATTAATTATGTTACTTTTTTTTTTTTAAGTTCAATAATAGTTGCAGTATTTCCTCTTGCCTGGAAAAACCAAAACGTCATAGTTCGTGTAAGCGTGACCTAGCTGAAGCTTATCTTACTGAATTTAATTTTTTTTTAACTGATAGCGTTTTTCAAATGTAATAGTTTAATATTTTGAATTTTTAAAAATATTTTTACAATATTTTGAGTAAGTACGTATAAGTATTATATTTATTTAAAATTATGCTAAAGGTCATTTTAATTGCTTGATTTTGGCGCTTGGTGCGCAAATTACTGTATATATAATTTTCTAAAAAATATTTCATATTAAGAACTATATACATCCTTTTTAAAATCAGCCATCATATTTTTTTTTATTTTTAAAAAACAATGCTTTCATCGCTGAAAATTTATCTACCCTCCTTGTAATATAATAACGTATATTATTATTATACTTTGATTTACAGTTGTCAAACTTTCTGCAGTTACAATTTTGGTACCAATCATTTCAGTTAAATAGAGATTATCCGTAACCCACATGAATTTGAGCCTCAAAGATTAATACATCTTTTGAGATATACTTGAAATCGTCAATACGAAACATGAATCAAGACTTCGGAATTTGTATTTCTTCATATGTGGTGGAGTGATTTTGAGTTTATTCTAATCCCATATATTTTTTTTACCTCTATTATAAAATCTTTTTGCTGAATTTTTTAAATTCGTTTTAAAAATGAACGATTAAAATAATATATTTTATATTTGTTAGCAAATTTTACCAAATTATATATAAATACTTATTTAAAATAACCGTTAAAAAAAATTGAATGATTTGTTGCTTGGAAGTGATAATTTGAATGTCACTCCAATGACCCCCAACATTTCACCACTGTTCAAGTAATGGAGATCTCAGGCCGGGAGGGGGGGGTGTTGAATTATAAAATGATCTGATGATTTTTAGTTATTGGCTGATGGGTTTGTATGTTTAAAAACAGATTAAGTAATTAAACCTCTACAAAACATTACTATAGAATAATATTCAGTACAAAATATATTAAAAGTGATCAATTTAAAACAGATTAAGAATATTAAATTTATATATTCTGATAGTGAAATAAATTTGACTGAGCATATGGATAGTTCTAAATTGTTCTGAATATTTTGACAACTGAAAAATATTTTTCATGCATGGGGATGTAGGAACTAGTAATAAGAGAACTTTTAATATTCTGGCATAGCTGACAGCCTTTAGCATCATACTCTTGCAATAAGTTCTTCACTTGTGTTATCAAAAAATTATAGATTAATTTTTATTTTGTTTTATCATATAGGTAGATTGTAGTTATATAGTTAATTGTGCATAATATTATTTCTAATGAGTGCATTTAGCTCATATATTAATATTTTAAAAAATAACCATACCTAAAATTTATAATGATATTTAAAAAAAAAAAATTCATCAGATAATAGTTTCTATTTACATATATCAAATAAGTATAACTTTAAAGCATATGAAATAGAAGTAAATTACCGCCTACTTGCTATGAATAAATACACATTTATATTTGCAAGTCATAAAAAAGACAATGAAACATTCTGTTTGATTATGAATTCAAAATTAGTAATGCGGAATTTACATTTGGCTTAAATAATATTTCATCACTATTACCAAATCAAAACTCTACGAATGAAAGCACAAGAAATAAGTTGGCCAGTCTATTTTCAGTATTTGTTGATATAAATAAGGTGTGTGTATATATTTATTTGTAACTAGAGAGTGTTAGTTTACTTACAATTCTATTTATAAATAAGAATGAACTTACAATAGCTGAGACATATCAAATCTTCAAAATAAAGTGTGATATATTAATATTTTTTATTAAAGATTATCTAATAATGAATAATATCTGTAGTATAATTTTTACTACCTCATTCCCACGCAAAGTAGGGATTGGTTTCTATCCGCTTTTAACACCTTGTGGACGGAGGTAATTATAAAGATATATGAAGAAGATTTATGATCTCCAAGATGCACATTTCACGTTTAACCAGCATTCATCAGTTGGCTCAGACCACAATTTCTTACACATACCTTTATCATTGTTCGGTATACAAATGCACACAAACCAGTCCCTACCTTGCATGAGAGCAATGTAATGAAAATTACACTACAGAAATATTCATTAAATTATAGTAAATTTTAATATACGTTTTAGCTTAATCATTTTGGAGGTCCAGATAAGATTTTTTTCTTTAAACAATTGCTTGCCAATGACCAGACAAGCAAGCAATAAACACTTTGATTTTTATCAGTAAGTTACAACCTATTAAAGGCCTTTTTTAAAAATTTGATTTTGCAGAAGTCGAAAAACTAAATCTTTATTGCTGTAATATAATGTAACTTCTTTTGCTAATTATATTTACAGTGTAATATTACTGAAAATATTTTTGCAAGGTAAATATTCGAATCATCATATTTCTAATAGCATTTAAAATGATAAATGTTTTGAATTTTCCCAACTTGTCATTAATAAAATTTATTTTGTTGCTAATAAAAGACAGAAATATTCTTCTCTTCAACTGATTGTTTTAAAGAAGTTTATTCTGTTGCTAATGAATGAAACAATGATATTTCACCCCTCTTTTTTATACTGTTAGATTGGGTTATTTTTATTATTTAGCTTTGATTAGAATAATAAATAAGACAAATTAATTTACTCCTACTAAATTAAGTTGAATTATTACTCAATTTTGAAAGTTGAGTAATATTTAAAATATTTTATATGCTTTCTGTAAACTTTGTTCTATGTCAGACATTTTAAGTATGAATTTATTTATGTTGCAACTTTATAAATACAGATCTGTTTTTATAATAAAGCAAAAAGTTTATAATACCAAAAATGATAAAAATTAGTAAATAGGAGGTCTTTAAAATCTTTTTTTAAAAAAAACTCAAGAGAAAAAACATAGAATGGTATTATTTCTCTAAGATGGAGCACAACAATTATAAGTTATTAGTATTAAGTAATGTAGATGAGAGATAAGATTGCTTCTTGTGTTGATAAATCTTCAGCTTACCAACTTACTTTTGCTAGATATATCAAATTATTTATAATTAGCTTGCTGTGTGTGGCAAAATATATATAGTAAGTTTTGTCTGTTTTTTATAACTATCTTCCGGGTTTTTCAAAAATAATCAATATGAAAATTTCTAAAGATTTAATTGAAATAAAATACTAGTTATATTTTAATTTTCCAATGTTCGGAGAACAAAGTAATTTTAAGATAATCTAAACTATCTCAATTTGCATTTATATTATTTTGAGTTACTTCTGGATGGAACTTTATTTACTTAAATATTTAATTTCTGAAATGTGCTTTAGGAGAAAAGTTTTGAATCCAATCATGTAAAGTTATGTTAGAGTAACCGAAAACAAAATTTCACACTTGGATTGCAATGCTGATTATAAAAATAATTATATTTATTTAGCATGTTTTAAATAGTTTTATTATAGGTTTGTCAAGGAATATTTATCAAATGTTCAATCCAGTTGATTTTCTTAACCATGTTGCAATTCATTTTATTTATTTTACAAAATATATCTCAAACTTTCTTCATATCTTCAAATGTTCTGTTTCCACAATTTAATTGCACTCGTTTGTATGTGATTAATAAATTTAATGAAATCAGCAGCACTTTTTTTTACAAATATTGTGAAATTTGTGTAATAAAAACAATCAATAGCAGATTGCTGCAGTCTATGTAAAAGAGAGTCTGAAACCCAATCTTACATTTTTTTCTCATGTTCCAGTTTTGACCAGATCAGGGTGGAAATACCAGCCACATTTAAGAATTAACAAATAAATATTGGATATTGTTTAAAGAATTTGGTAAAGGTCTTTTTTCGAATTTACGTTCCAATATCTTTGTTCTCTATGCTATATGGTATATAAGATGCATATTTGTGTATGAAAACAGTCCAGGAAGACCACTAAATGCTTTTAGGAATAAACTAAAAACAATAAGAGAAAGGTTTCCAAATACAAGATATATACAAAAACCTGGTTGAGATTCTATCCTCAAAGCTATATAGCACGACGCCCTTGCCTCATTAATAATATCTGGTATATTTTTTAAATTGATTGATTGCATCTAGGGTTTATGATTTAATTAATGTAAAAAAAATTGGTTGTATTCTCATCCTTGGTGTTCACCTAGAGATGGCGTTGATACTAATTGAAAACATATACATATAATAATTCCGGGGTCTGACCTAAATGATCGATTTGGTCTAAAAAGATCTGATTTCTTAGATTTGTAATAAAATATTCTACTAACTAATACTATTATATGATGTTAGTTTTTTTCATTTTTGTAAATGTTTATTAATCTTATCTTGTTTTTGAGTTTGTGTGTCTTTTTAAAGTTACGGTGTTTTTCTAACTTTTTTTTTTTGGGACTTTATGTGTGTCTTTTTAAAGTTACGTTTTTTTTTTTTTTGCAAGAGTAAATCAATACTTTTATTCAAAAGCAAGACGTAATAAGTAAATGTTTATTAATCTTATCTTGTTTTTGAATTTGTGTGTGTGTCTTTAAAGTTACGGGGCTTTTTCTAATATTTTTTTGGGGACTTTATGTGTGTCTTTTTAAAGTTACGGTACCTTTTTTTTTGCAAGAGTAAATCAATCATTTGATTCAAAAGCAAGACATAATATGTCAATGTTTATTAATCTTAGATTGTTTTTGAGTTTGTGTGTGTGTCTTTAAAGTTACGGGGCTTTTTCTCATTTTTTTTTTTGGACTTTACGTGTGTCTTTTTTTAAAGTTACGGTATTTTTGGTCAAGAGTAAAAATCAATTATTTTTATTAAAAAAGCAATATGTAATTCTAAATCTATCAAAAGTAACGTCATTTATATACTACAATTTAGAATTGATACCCGATTACTATTAGTAAGGACCGTCATTGAAAGATTCAATTGAAAAATGATACCCGACTAATTTCCATTTTCTTTTTTTTGGGGGGGAGACAGTAATGAATCAGAAAGTGGGTTGTTTTTGTTAACTCTGTCTATATAAAAAGGGTACCGTTATTGAAATACTAAATTTAAAAATGATAGCTGACTAATTTGCGTTTGTTTTGACAGTAATTAATCAGAAAGTGGGTTTTCTTTTTTTTTTTTTGGGGGGGGGGGGTAAATCTTGTATATATATAAAAAAAAATACCGTAATTCAAATACTCCATTGAAAAAAACCAAACCCCATTGAATTTGCTTTCTTTTCTTTTTTTAAGACAGTAATTAAGCAGGAACTGGGTTGTTTTTGTTAGTGCGTAGATATAAAAACTAAACTTATTTTGAAATAATAAATGTAACAAAAATAATAATAATAATAATACCTGACTAATTTTCTTTTTTTGGACAAGTAATTCCTAATAATTAGACACTGGGTTGTTTTTGTTTGTGTGTATATATATATATAGCAAAAGTAACTTGTCATGGACGAATTCTCACGAAAATGGTACTTTCGCGTGATCCTTAAATTTTTTTTCTGTTCCGCACCCTTAAAAGCAATTTTTGAGGGTTACCCATTCGTAATGGAATCTTCAAGACATTATTACTAAACTTACAATAGTAAAGTAAGTTACAACACATTAAAAAAAAAGACGTCTTATCAAATTTTAAAAAACTACGACTGCTTCAAATACACACACTCTCACACGAAACTACAGAGAAAATAGATATTCTACTATTATGAGAAAATGATGAACAAAATCAACTACTACGGCAGCCAATCAAGGCATTTCTTTTTCTTTGCTTTTAGCATAGAAAAAAAGCCATAACCGCCAGCAGTCGGGAACTCTTTCTGTGTTTTATTGTAGAAAGAAGTCTCATTTGTGTTGGCTTCTGTCACCATCACCTCCGTCCAACATAACGTGAGGACTTTTCTGCATTTATAATGTAGAAAATTTCCTCTTTTGTTGGGTGAAGGCCGGTGAAATGGTATATTTCTAGGAATTTACCTAGAAATAGCGACATCTTGAGGCAAACACCAAGGATGAGAAAACAACCAAAAAATTAAACAAATGTAAGCAATGTTTTTCTTTTTTAAGCAATGAATAAAGTACCCTTGAAACACAAAAACAAATATTTGTAAAAGAGTTTTACCGTTTACTTTTTAAAATGAAATTTATTGATACAATGAGATAGTTTACGTATAAATAAACAATAAAATTAAAACATTTAATTTGAGAAAAAATGTTTTAAAAATAACGTGATTATAGCAAAATGTAGTAAATACTTTTCCTTTGTATATAATCTCATAAATTGTTAAAATAGTTGATAATTTCTACTTTAATAGAGAACCTTGAAAAGTTTATTACTTTTTGTAATCTGGATATTAATATTGTTTAATACTAATTCAACAAATAAATCAACAAAAATTTTCTTATCATGTTTCTTCTAAAGAATTCAATTTTCTAAATTTAAAAATATACAAATTCCACATACTTAGTTTTGCTTATTATCCTCGAATCAAATTAGCTATTGAATTGATTGAACAAAGAAATTACAGTACCAAAAGATTAAATAATATCATAAATGACAAAAATTTAAATGTGCAGAAAACCAGATATGAGCATGATCTGATGATTTTAATTTGTATGCAGAAAGGCATGAATAATATCTTTAAATATATTTGTTAATGACCAATTTGCTTTGTGTGTGTGTGTGTGTACTTTTTTAAGCTATTATTTTCCCAATTACAACAGTGTTTTATGAATATAACTTCTTGATTATTATAACTATTGAAATTGAATAGACTGTACATACATATCCTTACTGAGTTTTTTTTATATTAGTTTTAAAATTAATAATAAAAACTAAATTACCAACATTCTTGCCCTTTAGGAATTTTCTTTCTAAATTTGACTCGTGAATTTTGTTAACTTTTCTGGATAAAGCTTTAATCATATTTACCTAAAAATAAATTATTAAAAAATTCCATGATCTAAATTAATATATATTTATTCCACTTACTTTTATAGTCTGAATGTTTTCTACCAATTACTTTTATAACATCGATTACTTGTTTTTCTATATTATGATTGAATATTTGTTTTCATAAAGATTGTTTTTGAATGTGTTTCTGGTATATGAAATAGTGTATGGCATTTACATGCAAAATAATTTCACTAGCTTGTAAATAAAAACTTTTCTGCAGTAAAAACTGAAATAGGTGGTTTTATTAATTTCATTATGTTGAATTAAAAAAATGCATTTTGTTTTGCTGTATCACTTCTGGTAGTAATGCAAAATGTTATTTTGTCATTATGTACAATTTTTGATTACTTAGTATTGATTGACTTGGATACGCAACATTATTTTTTTGCATTAAACATAAGTAAAGGTGACTTTGCATACAATAAAATGATTTATATGTTACATTTACTTCTGTTTAAGATGTTAGAATCGATGTGGTAAATGCATATTTTAAACCAGTGGTGCCAATAACGTATTTAAATTACTAGCTCTCCTTGAAATAAAAACTACAGGATTATCCATACATAATTTATTAAGAATATGATCAATAATATTTAAGGAAAAACTGATGCCACTACCATATATATACATATATTTAAAAATCCAAGAAAATATTAAAATTGCCATGCCTGTGATAAAATATACAGCTGAATATGGTTCCAAATACTGTTTAGTGGAAATATCAAGCACCTAAGATTTATAAAGGATTTCTTTGGATATGTGTATATCTTTTGGCATTTAAAATAATTTTTCATTTTAGAAATTTCCCAATTTTTCCTTAAGTTTCATTTTTTATGTATGAAATTCCACATGCAGAGAAGAAAGATACAACACTGAAGTAAAAGAATTTAGACTTAGCAAGCAAATTAAAGTATACATGAGTTGAAAGCTTACTTACATTACACTCGTTGGAAATGTACATTAGAATTTCTCAGTCACTCTTTCAGAATTTGTGTATTCTTGAAGTTCTTGAGTGCTCTCTGAAGATTGCCTTCTGTGAATCTCTGATACATTAACCATGGAGTTTTTAAAATACTTATAATCAGGGCTTTTTTGCCATGTAATATGGTGGAATAGTGTTCCAGCACCTTTTTAGTGTATTTTTAATGTTTTGAATGTAATTAAATGAAATGGTATTGCACATACATAATTACAATCCATATTTATATAATTTGAACAAATGAAAAAAGATGTTTTATGAATCAGATGAAATATGAATGGATTCAAAATTGGTGCTCTCACATAGTTAGAAGTGGACTCACCTATGTCTCAATTGGTCACTCATGGTCAACAACTGATTACAGCAATGCATTTGCAGTCAATAATATCTTATGTTTGCTATTGAATAGACATGCATAGCAATTGACAATATGTGGAATATTTAATTTCTTTATTTTTATTTTATTTATTTTTTAGTATAAAAGTTTACCTCAAGTTTAAAAATGAAAAACATTTTCAGTTTCTTTTCGACCATTGGTCTCACTAATAAAAAGTCCAAAACAACGTCAGAAAATATGGAAATATTGGTGCAATTGATGTTCCTGAATTATCTCAAGTGGATCTTGAGGTGCAATGCTAAACTCAAAATGATTGGCTAGATTGCTAGTCATTAGAGAAAAAATGATTTTTGCTAAAAAAAATGAATGGTTGAACATACACAAAATGAAACTTGGCTGCACACCTTGCAGAAACAATAAAACTCTTGGAAGTGAAGCGACAATAGGAATGAATATTTCCAAAGAATGGGCCAACAATGAAATCACCTATTCTGTGAAAGATAAGAAGATACAAATGAGCTTATTTTGAAAAAAAAATTTGATCACAGAATCTGCTGCACACAAAGCAGTGTCAAAAATTATTTTTGAAGCCGAAAAAAAGAAGATTGAAAACATTTTTTTAAAATCATTATCTCATGAAAAAATGATATCAGCAAAAATTTTTTGAACTGCATATAAAGTAGCAAAGGAAAATCAATCATTCTCTACTTTTAAAAGTGAAATTGATCTGCAAGAACTGAATGGAATTAAAATGAGTCACATTCTACATTCAACAAGCACATGCATTAATATTGTGGATCATAGAAGTTATGAAATGAAAAAAATGTATTTAAAGAAATTGTTCAATTGAAAAATATAATTTCATTGATAATTGGTGAATCAACTATCATAAGTAAAAAAAACCACCCTTGTTGTGTTTGTTCGATGCTGTATTGAAAGTGTTGATAGGAATTCAATGATTCATTTATTTTTAGACTTGAAAACATAATAGCAAAAATATTTGAATCCTCTTGAATTTTATGGGCTGACAGAAATTTATTTAAATAAAAATTAATTTTAGTAGCATGCGACAGCACTGCTGTGATGTTAGGATGTAAAAACAAAGTGAAAGAATTGCTGATACAAAAGTTTCCTTCCATTATAGTTTGGCATTGTACTAATCATAGATTAGAATTATAATTAAATGATGTTGTAAAGAAAATTTCAGGAATCAATAGATTCTAATCATTTATTGATAAACTTTATGTTTTATATCATGCATCATCAAAAAATAATAGTTACATAAATGTGAAGAATCACTAGGCATTGAGCTGCTAAAAATTAGAAGAGTTTTAAGTATTAGATGGGTGGTATCTAGCTTTCATTCAGTTTTGACAATGTGAAATCATTTTGAAGAAGCAATGAATGATCTTAGAAGAGATAAAAATGATAAATGTACTTTATGATGGTTTAAAAAAAAACATCTACGGCTTTTTTATTGTATCTAGTGTTAATGTGCGATGCTCTCCAAGAATAGTCAAAACTAAGTTTGTACCTAAAAGATTGCAGTGTGAACCTTTACATTGCAAATCGAAAAATAAATGCACTATTTCAAGTTTTTGAAGAAAGAAAATAGAATTTGGACTCTTTTATAAATGTTCTGTAGCTGTTGTACACGAGCTGCATTTTTGTGTTTCACTTCATGTAAAAGTTTTAAAAAATGATCCTCCTATTGACCTGAAAACATTTTATACCACATTGAAAGAGTCAATTGAAAAAGAATGCTGGATAGCAAAGATGTTTAGCTTGCACTTTGGGTTTACATACTTGACCAGAAATGGTGGCTTCAAGATATTGATATTCAGTTGAGATTTGGAGAGATGGAAATTAGAAACATGTCAATCAGATTATAACTAAACGAAAGAGAAATTATTCATGGATTTTGTGAATACATTTTCAAAAAGACATATTCCTGAAGAACTATTGCATTTGATATATACTCTGAATTATATTCCCATTTCTTCAAGTGAATGTAAATGTGGGCTTTCACAAATTAATCAAATTATTACCCCAATAAGATCTTCTTTGAAGATCACAACAGTTTCAGCACTTTTGTTTATCAAACTCAGATCATCTTTGACACTTTTCAATCCTTCAACATACATTGATCTGTGGTTACTCAGTTGACATCATTTTCAGACTTAGAGAATCAACTTCCATTAAAATAACATATTTTCTATTTCATTGCAAAATCATGTTGGATAGTGTTTTAATGCCTTTCTATGGTATTGATTAATATAATTCCAATTAGAAAAACATTGGTTGAAAATACTGCCTTCTATCCATTCACTGGGAAAATTCAGCAATACATATTCTTTGTAACACTACTGGTAATCTGTTTTCTTAGTTTGAGTAAAGTTGAAGTTTTGCATAAAAAGGAATTATTTCAAGTCTTCACCAATATCATTAAATTCTGCATGGTTTAGATCCTATCAGGTAATTTAAGTCTGATCTAATCATCATCTCTATATTATTTAAAATAATAGCTTTATTGGTTTCCAATTTTTAAAGAAATAATTGGTAATTAATATTTTCATCAATATTTAAATCATTT
Source organism: Epiperipatus broadwayi (assembly GCA_028023455.1). Lineage (NCBI taxonomy): Eukaryota > Metazoa > Onychophora > Udeonychophora > Euonychophora > Peripatidae > Epiperipatus > Epiperipatus broadwayi. The sequence continues at coordinate 781,628 of JAQFVV010000320.1, forward strand.
ACAGATGTATCTTCAACTTTTATATTCAGAGTTTTTTTTTACAGATATTTTAAATATTATGGAATGATTCATGGATTTGACTTCTGAAAATAAATTTTGTACCACTCCTTATCTTATGTAACATTTACCTGCTACTGATTCTATCTTTTTTTAGACTTTACTTGTATTTTTTTAAATCATTATTGGCCTCTTTTTTCTTATTTTCTTGCAATTTCATTCTACCATTACAAAACAAAAGTTGTCAAATTTAGAATTATGATTTTTTTTTTAAAGACACATATTAATGGTTACAATTTATATAGTTTTTTAAAAAATATTTTATTGTAATATTAATAAACATAAATATTTTTTAATTATTAAGAAATTTATTTTCCAAATTATAAGATTTCAATGTTTAATATTTCCAAAATAATAGCTATTACAATGTTATCGATCATATTGGATTAAATCATAAAACAATGTCATGTATCTTAATGATGTTAGAGTCATTAACTTTAAAATTAATATTCTAGAATAAAATATATTTAAAAGATGGAAAGCAGTAACAAATTACTACCAATTATATTAGCTATAATACTCTATTGGTTAAATAAATACAGAATATGAAAGCTATCAAAGTCAGAATTTATGTGGACTATATTTTGTCAAATTTACCAATTTACTTAAGAATTTTTTAAAATTAATATATATATATTTATGAAACATCTATATCCTTTAATTGCTGTTAATCTAACATATGTATATAACTAATTTTCTTCTTTGTATTCCCAGGATCATGACTGTACAGCACAATCCCAAATATCCATTAAATTATCTTATAAAGTGAATACATTCTATTTTAGACTTAAATAATTGTATTTTATATGAAATTATTACTCTGCCAATTAGAAAATATTAAAATCATTTGAGAAGCAGCCAGTATTATTTTTTTTAGTGAACTCAAGAATATTCTTACTCATATCCCAAATTGTCATAAATAATAAATAATCACTCATAAACAAGTATGGCAATTTAGTGATCAAGATTTGATGAAATGTAGCAATGGTAGATGTTGCTTCTAAAGAATGAATATCAAACTTTCTACCAATATGTTTTAGAATCTCTTGGAGCATACCAAGTCTATTATCTAGTCAACAATCTTACCCCCATGTCTATACATTTGATTTTAGCTTCTTTTATATTCTGAATTCTAACTATAATAATCTGTAAGAGATTATTGCTTTGATTGTGACAGTATCTAGGTTCCTTTATGGCAACATTTTCTGCCTATATACTGTTATGATTATCAAATCATATACAAAACTTAAATAAAAACAGACGATTTGTGTTTCTTACAATAGTAGCTGATCAGACTCTGGAAAGTCTGGTTCTTGGATTTATTCCTGAGCTGAAATTTCCTCAAACTTCTTATAAACTCATGATCAATAATGCCATTCAATTATTTGAGTTTGCAGAGCCAATAGTATTATTAATACTTTTGAGTGTAAATTTATTATTTCTACCAACATGTGCTTAAAATCTTCAAGAGGAAGATCTAAAATATTGTAATGGTATTGCTATAATACCATTCAAAAGGAATAAAAATTTTCTCTTAATTCTCTGAATCTGATAAAATGGGTATGATAATTTTTAATAGCATTTTTTTTTCATTGATACATCTAGGAATTTTTTAAAAAAAGAAGATACCAATTTAAATCTTACAATGTAATGAGAATTCCTTTTATTTGAGTACCTGCTGCTCTGAAAAAAAATTCTAGCCAGTTATCTGTTCAAGACAAATAGTGCTGCAAACATCAATATCAATCTTAAATCTTGACAATTTCTTATTTCAAGGCAAGTTCATACATTCTGTGTGAATTAATTTAGAAAAAAGAAAAAATACTTAGCATTGTTATTACTTATTTTCTTTCTTTTTTCAGCAATTGTAACTCAACGTAAATACGTTCTCAGTATCTATTAAGGAAAGATTATTAAAATAGGCAAAACTCTCTCCATACAGTAGTGCCACTCAAAGCAAGACAGAATAATCAATGGATGTTAGAAGGCTTGTGCATAAAATTCCTATCTAGTGCCTACTCATCCAATATCCCCAAACTAGTTTCTGGCTTGTGGCTTTTGTCAGTGAGAGGCATTGGATGTGAGAGCACTGCACATAGATCCTAGGATCTAATGCATCCCTCAGATCCAAGGCTCCTCACTGATGAAAGCCACAAGCCAGAAACTAGTATGGGGATATTGGATGAGTAGACACTAGATAGGAATTTTATGCACAAGACTTCTGGCATCCATTGATTACTCTGTCTTGCTTTGAATGGCACTATTGTATGGAGAGAGTTTTGCCTATTTTAATAACAATTATAAGCAAGCATGGGAGTTAGTGATCATGTGATGTTTAAAGGAAAGATTATATTTTATCCACAAATAGTATGCTTAATATGCTTTCAACTATTAAATGGTCACATGACTATTCAATAGTCAAAAGATTGCTATGAATATGAGTATTTATTATTTATGGATAAAGTATAATCTTTTCTTAATAGATACAATGAACACATGTTTACTTTGAGTTACATGGTTATTACTATTACTTTTTTTTTTTTAAATCACTATTGATTTCATAATTATTTTTATTGCAAATTTAACAATTGCACAAGACAGCACTTTTTAAATTTTTATTGTTTTCATGATAAACAATCTTAAATAGAACTGCCCAAAAATCATATGTCAAATTAAAATTTCTGTTCCAGGTACTGTTTGAAAGCCACTCATTATAGATTATACTGTCCTATGTAAGATTTACAAGTAAGGATTTCCAGTTTAGTAAACCTGCCTCTAACATTACTGTTTCAACACTGAAGTCTTTTTCAAAAAAATAAAAAGATTGGAATTAGCTTTATTGTGTTCATAATTAAAAGATGAAAATGGGGTAGCACACACACATGATGTCATTGATACTGCTTCATGATAGTGAAGTGCTATACTAATTTGAATGACTAAAGATAAGGTTTTAAAAAATGCAAATAAAGAGACAAAGGAAAAAAAGACAAAAAAAAAAAAAGAAACTTCTATAAAAAATAAAACTCAGCACTTGACAAACCAACATCTTATCCTTCAAGATAGCAGAACTTACCCTTGATAAGATATTGATTATTGGTTATTCATGGTTACCCCTTATATATGAAGGTCATTCCACTGTCTGACACTTCTTAGTCCTGTTAGTAGCCTGAATTTAATACACAACAAATTGTTTTTAATAAATAATGTAAAAAAAATCATCCTATGATGCTAAAACTCAGCCCAGCTTATTGAACAACTAGGACTACATTAAAATCCAAGAAATAACAACTCACAATGATGAGTTCATGTAATCTTTAATACATTTTCTCACTGTAATTCTGCTGTAAAAAAAATCTTTTCTAAATCAAATGGTTAGCAAAAACTGCAGTAATGAAGATTAACAAAAACTTTTCGCTTTGTCAGATGAAATTAAAAACCAATTGCATTACAGAATCTGATGTTACGAAACATTCAATATTAATTAAAGAAATTAGCAATATTAATATGACAGAGAAGAAAAAATTGAAGCTATTATGTAAACCATCAATCAACATCAACCATTATCAATCCACTGCATGATGAAGGTCTCTCCAAGTTCAAACCATTTTCTCTGATCTTTAGCTTCTCTTCTTCACATCACCCCTGTACACTTTCTTATTTTATCCATTCCTCTCACATGTGGTCTCTTTCTGGGTCTTTTACAATCTCTTGGAATCCAGTTTAAGATTTCAATTGTCCATTTATTATCATCTCTTATGTCCAGCCCAACTCCACTTCAGTCTTTCAATTTTCTTACCCATATATTGTGTTTTAGATCTCTTCTTGTTACTCCTAACATGCATCTCTCCATACTTTCTTTGAGTGGTCTGAAGTCTCTGTATTGCTCTTCTATTAAGTGTCCAAGTCTCAGATCCATAAGTAAGAACTGGTAAAACATGTTTATTAAAAACCTTTCTTTTTAAACACATAGGCATATTTCCTTTTAGTATCAAATTATTTCTACCAAAAGCACTCCAACCAAGTTTAATTTTATGATTAATTTCATCCATTATGTTTTCATCTGTATTAATAATCTAGATCAAGATATTTATAGCCGTTAACTTCTTCTAACTCATCATAATCTATTTTTATTTTCATATTTTGAAAAAATCCATTGAACATTACTTTAGTCTTTTTAACATTTATCTTTAGTCCTACTTTCATCTGATAACTCCTGCAACATTTTCTGCAGCTCTAAAGCATAATTTGCAAAAACAACTACATCATTTGCAAAATCTAAACTTAAAAAATCGTCACATGATCACCATTTACTTTCACTCCTTTAGATTCTCATTTTAATCCACAAAATAAAAGTTTTGGAGTATGTCTTACATCCTTCTCAATGTTGACTTTCCTAGTATCATTATGTAATCTAATAGTTGCTGTTGCATTTTTATAAATATTCTTAAATATGACAATATCCTGGATCTATACCTTGATGATCCAATGCTTTAATCACTGAAGAAATGTTTATAGAATCAAATGCCTATTCATAATTTACAAATCCAAAGCATAATGGCAACTCATATTCATTTGTCCTTTCTATAACTTCTCTCAATATCTGGATATGATCTACTGTATTAAACCCACTTTTAAATCCAACTTGTTCTCTTGGTTGGTGGAAATCCAATGTTCTCTGTAGACGAGTTGTAACTATTTTGGTAAAAATTTTGTATAAAACTGATAAAAGGCTGATAGGTCTGTAATTTCTAATATCTTCTTCATCATCTTTTTTAAATATTAATATTAACACTGCATTCTTCCAATCATCTGGTACATCTTTATCATTTAGACATTTGGTATACAACTTTGCTTAAAAAAATTCTATTTCTTCACTTGCTTTTTTTAATACATCAATTCTAATTCCATCATTACCTGGAGCCTTTCCTTTCTTCATAAATTTAATTGCATGTTTCACTTCTTCATTTAAAATTCTGGGCAATTCAGAAGATATAATAGATATAGGAAGTACTTGTACTTTATTACTATATAATTCTTGATAGAAGTCTTCTACTCATTTCAAGATATCAGCTCTCTTTTTAGTAATAGTTTCATCTTTTTTCTTATTGCAGATATATATTTTCTACCAATACCAAAATGTCGTTTTACACTCTTGAGACTTTTATTCTCTTCTATGCTTTCCTTGCTAGTTCATGGTTATACTTTCTTAGATCATTTTCAACTCTTTTCCACACTATTTTACAGAATTCGAGGTATTCAATCCTTTTTAACACATCATTTTTGTATATTTTCATATTCCTTCTTTTCTTCAAAAATTCTCGAGTCTCGGTAGAATTTTACTGGTCAATTGCTGCTTTTTTCTATCAACTATCTTTGTTGCAGTTTTTAAAAGTATATCAGTTATTTTCTTATTAATTTCATTCAAATCTGAATCATATTCAAAATCTACTAACACTTGAAACCGATTTGTAAGCTCTAATTTAAAGTCATTAGAATGTTTTTGAAGATTAGGAATATCAACTGTAAATATTGTTTTTCTTAATAATTTTTTTTAAGTTTTGCATTAACATGTATCTTACATTTTACTAATCGATGATCACTTCCGGTGTTAAATTTATTAAGAACATTACAGTCTTGAAATATGTATTTTCTGTTAGTCAAAATATAATCCAATTCTACTTAAAAATAAAAGAAATAATCACTATCCAAATATAATATTTAGTATAGAAAAAAAAAAACCCATTGAAAAGGTCATTTTTAAATCAGTATTTAAAACTAACGTAAATAATTTTTTTAATGTTATAGGTAGATGTCACTACTGTATAAATCTATTTAGGATCGTTAGCAATAAGGGGATATGTAGCATACGTTAATGTTTTTTTTTTTTACGTATATAGACGTGTATTTACAGAGATTATAATAAAATCATTTAAGCTTTAATGATTTGTGTGAGAAAGTTTGTCATTTCAAGAATATTATAAGAAAAATTTAAGAATTTTGGATGTGTAAGAAATATAATTAGCATATAAAATATGAAAATTCTTTAATTAACGATTTTTTAAATATATATTTTGACATTAAAATGGTCAAGTAAATGTTAATAGACTTGGAAGGATGGGACTCAAGTTCTAAATAAAAATAAGGGGAGCGGGTGTAGAGAAATACAATAAGAAATAAAATTAAGAAAATAATTAGATGAGCAATATAACTTTTTAAAAAGGCTCTTGATTCTGTGCTAGTAGAAAATAGAATCAGTGTAAATGTAGTCATCTTACTTTCAAAAAGGACTTTATTGAAAGTCATGATATATTCCAAAGCAATAAATATAACTAAAACCATATTTGGGTCCTGATTTAGTTTGCGCTCATGGCCATTTTGAAATCTAAAAATGACCACTGACACATTCTATTGGTAAATGACACAAATATTGAATAAAAGTAATTCAATTTCATATTTTAGCAATTATAAGCTAGTAAAAATTATATGCTTTATTTTATTAAGGATTTTTTTTTAAATTTATTTTCATAAAATATTTGAAATATGACAGTGCAAAGTGTCAGAATTTGCAGGGGGGGAAGGATGGTTTGGCCAATACGAAGTATCTGTCAAAAGTTACAGAAGTCTGATCAAACAAGCTTATAATTTCCAAATTTTAAAAGATTATACTATATGCCCATATGAAATAAAGATATTATTTTTACTAGAGTATAATTTCTAAAATATGTATTTAAAGTACTTTTATTCAATATTTATATCATTTATCAGTTGGATGTGTTAATGGTGTTTTTGGCTGGTCTTTAGATTTCAAAATGGATGTGAGCGCAAACCAAATCGGCACCAATATTTGACTTTCAACGCTCGATATTCATAAATGTTATAGTTATTTTTCCACGCAAGCTAAAATTGCTTTCAGTTACATAAATGAGGGCCAAGGTAATAATGACACTGAAATTTTAGATCATGACATTAAAGTAGGATATATAACCGAAGAGAATATTAAAAGAGCTGTACATCAAATAAATACAAAGTCTAATCCTGTTTTTGATGGTATTCTTGCATTTTTTAAAAGAAAGCTGTGTGAAAATACTTCAATACCCACTGGAACTTATTTTTAATCTTTCAATTCAAACTGGTAAGTTTCTGTCTTATTTAAAAATTATTAAAGTATTACTAATATATATAAAGTTCTCATTCAAAAATCTAATTATCTATCAACTTCAATTTTATATTTCTCAAAAAAAAATTGAAGATGTACATCGGTATTATTTATCAAGTAAGTTTATTGATTTCAAGTTTTCAACATGGGTTTTTACCATGCAAATCCATTGAAATAAATTTAATATCTAAACATGATCACACAGTTCATTCTATAAACAATTAATCCCAACTTAATGCAATTTATTTTGAGCTGAGCTTTTGATAGAGTTATCCATTCTAAACTTCAAATAAAAATGTCTGCGCAGGACTTTTTAATAAGCTTGTTGAATTGGTTCCTTTCATTTTTGCAAAGTAGACCTTCTTTCATTAAATATAAAAATATCTCACATTCTTTTATAAGCAACAAGGAAGTGCATTAGCACTAGTAAAGGATAGTTGGATGTCATATTGCTAATGTGTATATGGCCAGATTTGACCTACGGCACTATACACTCATTATATTCTGGAAATTATACTAAAAAAAAAAGTTTTACTTAACAATAAGTTTATTACTCAGAATATAAAATATTAGTAGCTTGTTAGTATTTCAACTAGTTGCTTGCTGGTTGATTTCATAAATTAAATCATTCTCAATCATACATGCATAGTTTTTTATAGTTTCAAATTATAATGCTGCATTTTTTATTACCATTTTTTTCACTCTGTTCACCACAATGCTCTCTTTAGCATATTTCACATCTGACAGGCTGCTGGTTTGCAATCACCTTTCTGCTGCTCTCTGACTATGTTCTTAATGTTCTGCTGACATTTTTGATAGCCCCCTTTTGGTTTTAGATATAATTTGAATAAAATGGTTTTATTATTACCTTCTTGCAAATTATCATATCTAGGTTCATTTGGTAATTTGCACAACTTCACTTCCTATGCGTTCATTATTTATGGAATGATTTTTGATGTCTTTTATATTGATTAATTTTACATGTCACATACATATAACTTTATTCATCATTTATACAATTTAGTCAATACAGAGCAAAGATGATGACTGTAAAATATTTAAAACTATTACTTGCTATGAAGATCACCTACATCTTCAATCTTACATAGATGTTTTTTCTGAATAGTGTCTTAAGAAAAATATGCATATAAATATAGAAAAACATTATGTTATTCACTTACATAAGAAAAGTTCAATATTTTACTGATTCATATTTTATAAATAAGGAAGCTATATACAAAACATATTTTAAAGATGTTGGAATATGGTTCAATCAAAATGGTTCTTTTACAATTCATATAGATAATATATGTAAAGCTAATAGAATAATGGATCATATACTTCACAATAGTCATTACTTTTTTACTTATGGAAACATATGTTTATGTAAGGCTTTTATAATAGCTATGATAGAAGATGTTTCAATAACATGGAATTCAGATAAATTATCACATATAAATAAACTTCACTTATTATATAGCAAAATTTCTACTACAATTAATGTAAAGGACATTCTTGTAAATCTGTATCATCAAAAGATTATTCGACACATGAAACATTTCTTTCAAATAGTTTATGGGAAAATCTTTTTACTTAGTTGTATTTCAAAGATATGTAACTCATATCCATACAAAGAATACAAATTTATTTCACATTGATTAAAAGATAAAAGTGAATCTTCATGTCTAGCAGCATTATGCAGACTTCCAAACTTTTATAATATTTATTTTAATGATATTGATGTGTTTTCCTTGAATCTAAATACTATTAGCATGGTATTTATTTAATTAATAATATATTTATTTAAATGGTTTTCTTAACTGCTGAAATATTAATGAAATGAATTAAAAATTCATCATTATATAATAAAAAGACAATTATGTAATAGTGTAGAGATATTTAGCATAATTACCCACATCTATTCATGTTATTTATATCAATTGATCTTTATAAGTCCTTAATAGCACATATTTTATATTTTAGTCACATTGTTTCTTCTCCCCAATTGGTAAATTGTGTCACATTATAAGTTTGAGTGTTGTTGTTTTAGTTATCATGTGGATGAGAATATTACGAATGAGATTCTCTCATCTCATCAATATTATTTTTAGTTTGTTCCCAAACATTTTTGGTGTCTTTTTGTATTCCAATTGTAAATTTAATGAGCATATGGTAATCCATAATGTAAATAATGTGAATGTGCTGCTCAAATGTGTGCAAATTCACTTTTGGAACATTTTTACAGAAGTATATGAATATCATTATTTTTATTATTAAATAGTTTGAAGATTGCCAAGTGAATATTACTGAATATGGAGCATGAGAAAAGAAAGTGTGATTGAGTTTCTCTTTATGACATACTTTGCATATGTATATGCACTGGATTGTAGAATGGGAAATATTTATAGGTTTAGTTTGAAAAGAGAGTCATAGATAGAGACTTTTAGTAGAGAATACATTTTCTTACAAAAAAAGTGATAGAGACACAAGTCTTAATACTGGTAAATTGCATAGAGCAAACAATTATAATATTACAGCCAAAGTAGCAAAATATGATGATAGCAGAAATATTATTGTGAAGCATAACAGTAACCTGCAGAATTCCAAAAGAATATAATTAATTGATTAATAGTATTAAAGGAAAAGTAGAATAATTGAATTGTTGTCAATTGTAATAGAATTTGTTGTAATAGTAATAATTAATTAAATTAAAGTATTGTTTTTTTGGATTTATGGTATGCGTTCATTAAAAAGTTTTAATAAAGATGATATTCGTTTATCAAAATGGAGAGATTATGCATTAGAAAATTTGATTTGTAATAAATGTTATTTATCCAAAAATTTATAAATGGGAGGAGATGGAATTTTAAAATATAAAAATTTTAGAAAACAATATATTTAAAATAGTAAAAGACAACTTTTTTTTTAACAACAACTATATTGTAGGAAATAGGAAATCAAGAAAAAAAAGTTTCTTTAGAAAATATACAAGAAAATTGAGTTAATTGTAAAAGCAAAGATGTAATAATAAAATATAAATATGAAGTAAAATAAAAACTCAAGACAACTTATAAAGAGTAGCGAGAAAGCAATTATTAATATAGTATATAAATATACAAAAGGATTAATATTAAAAGATACATTTCATAATGAAATTAGACAGGACATGAACTCAGACTTTCAAGCTCTCTACAGCTATCCACTCCATCTTATACAACCAATGCACATGACCACATAAAAATTTGCCTTTTAAATGTGGTCACATATGGTCTGAGATAAAATTAAGTCGGGAGTAAATAATGATTTTTAGTGTAATAGAGCAAAAAAGGGACATATAGTTTTAGAATAAAAGTGCCCATAAAATTAAATGTTATAGAAAATTTAGAATTACCAAAGATTAAAAAAAAAGAAGCCATAATATAAAATTTCCCAACATTAAAACTTGTTTATTTATGACACTATCAAAGAAACTTTAAATCCTAGTCTACATTAATAACCATGATGATAAAATTAAAGCACCATAACTAGTAACTTCAAATTGAATTATTCATTAACTGTTGTCTGCTGCTGAGGTCTTTCTGAAGTTTACAGGGTTTTATATTACAAGAAACTATTGGCAGATTTAAAAGTAGATATTTAAAATGAATTTTAAATTTGAGCTGAGTTTTCCTGTGATTAATATCTCTGTAGTAATGTTATCCACACCATAGCAAGTGTGATACTACTGAAATATTACTTCACTGTTGTTATGATAAAAACTAAATACAAAGATGATTACATCTTTTATCAATGAAAATCTTCACTTTAGTGAAATTAAATGGAAAAATTATTTAAATAAGACAAAGTTATCTAAATTGGATATCTATATAAATTATATTCCCCAATAATATATGGATAAATATGACAACAAATGTCAAAAAATTGTTAAGCCAGCTTTTTGATGCAAAACATCTTTATCAAGTCAAACCTACAGTTAATTTTAGAAAACTTATATATATATAAATTGTAACCTTTGGCCAATAAATAGCTGAGATCCTGGCAAATGCAGTTTTCAATAAAGAAAAAAAATTTCTCACAGAAGAAATCTTGTAAATAAAAGAATCCACAACTAACAGTAGTTTAGACTAATCAGATGGATCAGAAAGCTTATGATAGACATGTAGTGTATAAAGAAATCATAAATGTAGAGTATTTAAAGAAAAATTAATATATAAATTGGGTTTAGGTGTATAAAAGCAGTTTAAAGTCTAACACACAATAAATTTAAATGTGCTCTAATTGTTGAGAGTGGATGTGGTATCAGAAGATCGATAAGTAATATTTATTTGATAAAATAATGTAGATAATTAAAAGAGATTGGTATAAGTTTATATCAAATTTTAGCTTGCTAATAGTTGTATGCACTTCAGTAGTCAATTTATATGATTAAATCTGTAAAATTTAATATTGTTTAATAGATTTAGTGCTGGCTATGATCTCCATAGTTGGCTGGAAAGGCTATAAGTGTGTAAGCAAGTATGCATATTAGTATGAATGAAATTTTATTTATTGGGACAATTATAAATTTTCTTGTCTCGTGTATGATGTCATTTGAAAGCAAATTGAAGGGACTACAATTATGTATTAATTTCAAATAAATATCTGCTGATATTCAGTCATAAAATTTTTAAGTTAAATTAAACCACTATTCTAAATTATAAAAATCATTTTCTGTTTGCTACATTCAATCTTCTTATATATATATATATAATTTAAAACTGGGAAATTCTCAAGTAAACCATGTGATCATTTAGTAGTGTACATAATTAATATCAAAATTGGGTGTAATAGCATTAAAATTTAATACCAGGGGTGAATGGTCAAGGAGGTAGGTTTGAAGATGAGTGACAACCGAAGATTATAAAAGGGCCACACACAATTTGAGGGGGTTCTGTTGTTTGGGTTGTGGTTCTGTTTTGTTCTAGTGGTTCCTCATATTCTGCTTGTTTCCAGCTTCTGGCCTAATATTTTGTTAAAACTGGCAGTAAAAGTAAAATTGTACTAAGTTTTATAAACTAATTGTACTAAGTTTTATAATAGGAGAGATGACAGTTCTGCATTATATGTTCACTACTTAAAATATGGACAACAGAATAGATTGTATAAAGAATATAAGCCCATTAAATTGAAGAAATTAATATAAGGAAGGTATATGAAACTAATTATATTAATTATAACAGAAATAATTGTATGAACATTTATAAAACGTCAATTAATTTAACTAATAATTGGATAATAAAAAATGAATGGGAGGTTGTATAATGTGTATTATTATAAAGATACTAAAGCATAATTATAGGCTTGTGTTAATTTTATATAGAACCAGTGGATGTCTCTATGTATGCAATATAGGTTGTGTTTTTTGTACTTAACCAAGACATATTGAAAATGGCAAAAATTAAAAATTGCCAAAAAGAGCTTTTATATGTTATGATTATATGATTATATTACAGCTATTGTCATATATTATTTTGTTGTTATATAATGATATTTTATTTTATATGATATCTAGAATTTATTTTTAAGTTTTATAAGTATGTTGATGTAAATTTCTAAGCCAGGTACATGTTTCATCCCCAAAATCAATCATGAATTGGATCCCAAGGATAGCAAATGTATGTGCAATTGGTCAATGGATGATGAATCTGAAATGGACTTTACACTTTTCCCAACATGAAATATCACAGGTATTAATTTTCTGTGATACTTATTTTGTTAGAACTGTTATGTTATTTAAAATATTTGAATGGCTTTATTTAAGAAAGAGAAGAAAGGATTTAAATACAAATATTAGCTATAATTTTGTATTTTTGTTAAAACTATTTCAAAGTGGGGCCATTCTTTCCACATTTTCATTTTCGATCATGAAGGAAAGACTGTTTTTTGTATGAGAGAAATTTTAAAATATTCCCAAACAATCATTATTTAATTGGGAAAAGGAAAATTGAATAAATGAAAGTTGGAAGTGAAATCGTATAATTTATTGTAGTAATAATTGATGCTGAACTGGATATATCTAAAACGAAATTGCCAAACTTGCAATACCATAGAATGACAGAGTTCATTGAAGTGCTATTAAAACTTATGAATAATTTTGATATTCAACTTTAGATTAAGTGATTCTTTTTAATATTGAATGCTTCACAAGAAAATATGTGTAAACCTCTTTGTAAGAATATAAGTTTTCTCAATTTAAAATGCTATTAAACAATTGTGCAATTTTGGAATAATCTTGCATCAAGGAATTATGGCCATTTGTGTGTTTTCGTGTTTGGATATGGTCATGTGTGTGCATCTATAATATGTGTGGACTAACTTTAAAATATCCTATTGAAGATGCTGATTGTGCTAAATTGTCACAGTGAGTGGAAAGATTGTAAGCAATGGACTGTGCTGAGGATTTTTAAGTATAATTTTTCACTTTATTTTATTATTCATTGATTTATTATGTATATTGAAAGCCTATTTTATTTTAGGGTTTATTATTTAAGATATATTAATGAATATACCTGGTATTAAGTTTAGGTTATAATAGGGTAAAATATGCTTTCTTTATATATTGTCATTTAATTTTGATGCTATCGTAATGTGAATAACTTGTCTGTGTGAAAGTTTGAAATGTTTACATGAGAGGTTCACAAATATATATATATAAATTTTATGCTGACTAGTAAATATTGATATTTTTAGTGCTTTATTTTATTACTTATGTAGTATTAAGATTTTGTTATTGCTATGTCCTGGATGATGAGAGATCTAAGTATAATTATTATACACTGAAAAGTGATGCACATTTCTTATTTCATAATTATTCATGATTTGGATAATTTTTATTTTATTTTATTCTAGTCGTATTTGGCTATTATTGCGTTATCGGTTTTATATATCAATGTTGTATTTGGTGAGAGTTCAAACCCTGTTCTCTCAAGATTAAGTGATGTTTGTGAATGACCGTTGTTTGTTCAAGGTATGCTAAGTTATCACTGCCTTGAGGATTGAGGTTGAGCATAGCTCTCTCACGATTATAGGTATTAAGTATTTTAATAATATATTAGGAGATCGAGGGTGTATTCCCAGCTCCAGTGTCAATATACTCCATAAGAGACACATATTTTATGGTATAGTTGCAGTAGTGATAGGTGCATGCCTGTATTGTATGTGTAGCAACCAAGTCCTAACATATCTTATAGCCCTCAGACAGTAGGAGCACCTTTGTCATGCCATCACAGATGTGTTGCTTTGTGGTCTTATTTTCTTTATGGATGTATATTTTGTAGCTATATCTTTGTGTAAGAATTTGTTAATCAATCATTGTGTAGTTCGAATTGATGTATAATTTCTTGGCCGAGCTTTGCTCACCATCATTTACAGACCAATAATCATTCAAAATTTAAAGTTAATATTAAAAGCCTAAAAAGCAGTGCACATCATAACCAGCTCATAATGGAAGCAAGTCACCACTGGAATGGTAAGATTAATGGTTTATTACTCATGTTGGGACATAGAAAGCATTGAATGTATGTAAGTGTGTGAATGTGACCTCTAGAACAATTAGAGTTAGAAAGTTAAGGTATCAAATGAACAGACAAGCAATAATTCAAAAGTGTAACTAAAAGTTGTAAATTTATACCTATTATTATTATGCGCAAGCATAAGAAATGGTGATCATGTGATGTTTAGAAGTTTATACCTAAGTGGTTAGTTAGATCAGTGTGAGTGTTAATGATCATTGAAACAATGTGTAATATTTGTATGGTAAAGTCAGTAGCATCAAGATGCATATATTTCTTTTGATAAATAGAATCAATTAAAAGTTACTTTATAATTTGCTTATTTGAAGGGCTGTTATAGTAAATGGTTATTTAGGCTTGCCTCCCAGGGAAATGTTTCTAAACTAGCAAAAATATAACTGTTTGAGATATTTTTATTTTATTTTATTTAAGTCCATGCAAAGTTGTGGTTAATAGAGGCATGTAGAAATGTCTTCAGCACAAAAGAGGGATCATATTCTTCTTAGCGATTGTAAATCTGCTGTAAATATTTTGTTTTATTAATCGGATTGCTACGATGCTATGTTAAATTCAAATTTTGTAGATTTCAACTTGATTTGTTAATAAATGTTAAGTGTTAATTAAAGTTTGGTGTTGTGTCTTAATGTTTTGGTACCCATGAAATCCAGAAATCTTAATCATATGCAATCTTAAATAAATGTTTTAAATGCTCATTTAGATATTGACACATTACAAAAATTTGATTATTAAATCGATGTTTTCTCATGAAATCAGAAATTTGCTTTAAAGAAACATTCATAACTTGTTTTACAAATTATTATGGTTACACTGCAAACATGTGGAAGGAGATCTATTTTAAATTAATTATTATTTTCATTTTCATAAATTTATTACATTGTGATTAATATCTTGAGTGGACATAAAATCCTTTTTTCCCATTCTTGGTATTTGAATGTGCTCTCAGTCGATGGTAATCTAGTTCCAAATGTACAATTGGTAGAATATTCTATTTTAGTTAACTGTTTAGTAATTTATAAGATTTTATTATTATTATTGGTTGATGAAAAGTAGCTATTATCTCAGAGATCAAGCATATGTCTACTTAAGTTATAATTGCTGGGATAACATTCATTGGTCAACAATAAATTCGTAAAATCACCAATAGAAATTTTGCATTCCTGATTTGAACCTTGAGACTATAATTTTCCAATTTTGAATTAAGAGCTCATGAACTTATTGTTATAGAATTAATGTGGTATTATAAATTAACCAAATCGATAAGATTAATTGATTATTCCGTGTATATCTGATTATGACAATAAAACAGTGTGGAGAAGTTAAAAAATAGCAAAGTTTAGTGGAAGAGGAGAATATAGAGAAGTTATTGTCAGAAATAAATTTATTGTAACTATGATGTTGGTGATTTATGTGGGGAATACCTACGTCATTAAAGCATTATGGCTGCGAGTTGAGGTTTCTCCTCCTCTCTTAGCTTATTGGCAATAGTTTATAATGTTTATTATTAGTCTAATTCTTGGTATTCTTGGAATGAACCCTAAGCATGAGCGAAAGGATTGGTATTTTAATTAATATCCTTGTGAGATGTAAAACAGCTGTGTTTGATTCATGTGACTGTTTTTTACAAGTACATGATAGCCAAGTCAGTCCATCCCATTTGTAGTAGTTACAATGTGACTGGCTTGATTTAATAAATCATAGATATTTTACAAGTTAAAATTATTTTGGAAGTTAATAAATTGCTTCATTTATAAATTCATAATTTATCAATTTAAGGCTCCATCGAATCAATACAGCAGCTGTTCTGTTAAAGTTACAATTTGGCACCCTGTTATATATATCTCTGTAGAGGCTCTCTCTTCTTCTTTCTTTTTCTTAGATTACAATTTGTGTTAGAGTCTCTGTTGTATCTCTCTCCTCTTCTTTTTTTCCCTCGAGTACAATATATATATTCCAGTTATTAAAAAGAACAATGTTATTGTTTCTTATATTAATAGATATTTTTTGAATTGTTTATATATTCATTATAAATTGAAACACAGTGTTTATTGAGAAGGACTGACTCTAACATTGATGAATTTTTTTGAATTAATTATATGCCAAGCTTCTTTTATACACTTTTTTATTATTTATTTATTTTTTATAATTATTTTGGTGCCATCAGGTTTGAACAAAAGATTGTTTTTTTCTTCACGATCAAAAAATTCAGAATTATACGTTATTGTTTGTAGCTCTACTGTATAAATGAACGTGCTGAGCTATTTTTAGATTTTAATTTGCTGTCTCCCCACATTATTTATGACATTAAAAATCTGCCAGTCCAGAATATAAACCAGTTTATCATCACTTTCAAACTTATCCATAGAATTGTTAATTAGAATTTATTTAAAGCTAAAGAATATCAAAAAACAATATTAAACCTTTTGTTTATAATTGAGATTATTTTTCTATGCACATTAGGAATTTAGAGTATATCAATCTATGGTTTTGTATTAGACATTATCGTCTTTATATGTAAATATTTTTATTTGCTTATCGAGTATGATTTTAAAATATCCAAAATTGATCAGATTTTGATTTGCAAAGTTTAAAATTTTTAAATACAAAGACTTTTAACCCTTCCATTTTATAGTGAACTGGAATTTCTAATAATAAACAAAGCAAAGCAAAACTCCATATAGTATTGGAGATGTGATCATGTGATGCTTGCTAATTTCTAATAATGTATGTCTAATATCACCTGACGTACATACATCCAGTAATTGTTAGCATTGCATCTTTCCTCTAATTAATTTTGGGGTTTTTATTTAAATTATTAAACATTATAAGGAGTACATAAAAAAACATCATCAACATATTCTAGCATATAATAATCTTTTTTAATGGAAGTAGAGCTAAATTTTACGTAACACCACTGATAGACAAAAACATGGACTATCTTGTAATCATTACAAAAGTAATTCTCGTAAATGTAACAAACAAATTATTTATCTATTATAAAATGTCCATTATAAATTAACTCTTTTATAATTGACAATAAAAACTTCAAAATTATTTGTTTGGAGACAAATAATCTTGACAAATAATTATGCTAATCTTAGAAGCATAAGCATTTGTCTGAAGGTTTGTGATGATGGTATAATATTAGATGTGATATGTTGGACTATTTCCATGATCTATGAGTCAATATTAAATGTATAGAAAATTTTAAACTTTATTTAAACTTTCAAAATACAAACAACTTGTTAGTAATAACACACAAATAGACAACACAGGTTAGTAATTACACAATGGTTTGAGTAGTATTTCTCATAATAACTGACTTTTAAATTTATAATGTTATCTAATTGAACAAAAAAAATAGGGTAATAGCCATCCTCTTTTCAAAAATGGGTGCTTCAATTTATATTGGAATAATTGGATTCTATTTTGACTAACAGAAAATACATATTTCAAGATTGTAATATTCTTAATAAATTTAACACAGGATGTGATCATCGATTAGTAAGATATGTGTTAATGCAAAACTAGAGAGACAAAAATTATTAAGAAAAACAATATTTACAGTTGATATTCTTAATTTTCAGAAACATTCTAATGAATTTAAATTAGAACTTACAAATCGGTTTCAAGTATTAGTAGATTTTGAACATGATTCAGATTTGAATGAAATTAATAAGAAAATAACTGATACAGTTTTAAAAACTGCAACAAAGATAGCAGATAGAAAAAAGCAGCAATTGACCAATAAAATTTCTACTGAGACTAGAGAGTTTATGAAGAAAAGAAGGAATATGAAGATATACAAAAATGATGCATTAAAAAGGATTGAATATCTCAAATTTTGTAAAATGATGTCGAAAAGAGTTGAAAATGATATAAGAAAGTATAACTGTGAACTAGCAAGTAAAGCTGTAGAAGAGAATAAAAGTCTCTAGTGTGTAAAACAACATTTTGGTATTGGTAGGAAATTTATATCTGCAATAAGAAAAAAATATGGAATTATTACTAAAAAGAGAGATGACATCATGAAATAGGTAGAAGACTTCTATCAAGAATTATATAATAATAAAGAACAAGTATCTCCTATATCTATTATATCTTCTGAATTTCCCAGAATTTTAAATGAAGTGAGACATGCAATTAAATTTAATTTTGCTTTGTCGACCACATAATTGATGATTTTAATGTAGTCCGATTAAAAAAGTTTTCTCTCCCCAAGGAAATGAAAGTAAAATTAAATTATCTTATCAACAAATTTTAGAGATTACAATCATATGAAAAAATTGGAACAGGCATCATTACATCCTTGCATTGGATTATTTCATAATATACCAAAAACAAAATTATATTTGTATGTCCTTCTATATATATAAATATATATAATTAATAGGTGAAAACCAGTCTCATCTTGGATCATGAACAAATAGCACTTTAAATGTAAAGAAAAGGATCAAGAATAGAGTGAATCTACATATTCTTGCAGATTTTATGTGTATAAACTTATCTTTGTCAACATTGATGAAATTTCAGAATGAAGATAATTTATCAGCATGTTAGAATTATGGTATTTAATAATTATATGATTAATAATCAACCAAACAAGGATGGAGACAAAATGTTTCTTTAAACAGCCCTGTTTTAATAATTGAATATAATTTAATAAATGTAAGCATGAAATCAACATAGCCTAATGGGTAGTGCTATTTGTTCATGGTCTGAGGTGAGACTGGTTTTCTCTTAATTTTATATATATTGTAATGAAATTTAATATATAAATTGGCAACAATAATCATAATTTTAACATTTTTATTGGCTTATTAATGTTGCAATTATTATTTATTAATAACATATTATTATTATTATTATTATTATTATTATTATTATTGCAAATAATATTAAAATTATATCAATACTATTGATAATATTACCTTATAAGGCAAATTATTAAACTGATCCAAGATGTCTTCTTGTATATATTTTATAAATACAGCATTTTTGAATATGGGTATCAAAATTTTTTTTATCTGTATAAGATTAAAATTACACTTAATAAAAATAGAAAGTTTTAACATAATATTTAAATATAAGTGAGTGCATGCATGGATGATTATAATTCTTGAATGTAATTTGGAGTAAAATGGTACAATCACAAAATACTTAGATAAAATTGTTATTATTGATAACTAAAGATTAATTATAGTAAGAACTTAAAAGATAAAATAAAATTATTTATTTTAATACAATATAAATATTTGTAAAATTGCTTCCTTAAAATAAATATTTGTTTATTATAAAGAGTCTCGTAAAGTAACTATCCAAGTGTTTTAAAAGGTTGAGCTCAACCTTATTCAATTGGAAAATGGTCAGATCATCTTTAAGCATTATAATTAGCAGTTACAATATATGCATTAGGATATATTCAGTTCATTTTTATAGTAATATATAAATATTTTACCAATGGTTATATCATCATCATCATCAAACATTATCAATTCACTGTAGGATGAAGGTCTCTCCAAGTTCAACCATCTTCGATCTTTAGCTTCTCTTCTCCACATCACCCCTGCACACTTTCTTATTTTATCCATCCATCTCACATGGTCTCTTTCTGGGTCTTTTATAATCTCTGGAATCCAGTTTAAGATTTCAATTGTCCATCTATTATCATCTCTTCTAGCAATATGTCCAGCCCAACACCACTTCAGTCTTTTAATTTTTTCAATGAGGTCAGTAACACCTGTTTGTTCTCTTACTCATATAATGCATTTTTGTATTTATAAGTAAATTGTAAATGAATTTTTTTACACATGAATCAGAATACAATAAATATGTCTTAAACTGTAATATTTCTCCATAATTAAGATTTTATTAGATATGGTAATACTTATACATGTGTGCATTACATGTGCTTACATATTTATGTAAGGCATCCTAAGTGAGCAAAAATATTTTGATTCTATATATATATTGTACCTATATTGATATAGACACATATAATTTTATCTAAATTATATTATTAAAATAATCTTTCATTAAAGAAAAACATACCAATCTCTTTTCATTAAAGAAAAAATAATGTTAAAACTAAATAGTAAATTGTATTAAAAATATATGTGTGTATATATGTGCGATTTGTAAATAAATAAAATGTATGCGAAATAAAAGATTATCATTAAAACCACGGCAATGGCTATTAATAAAATAAAACAACACATTTTATTGCATGGCTATTACTAATTAAGCAATCTTCCAAAACACGTTTATCAAATGATTATCATTGGAATTTGACAACAGATCTTTGCCGGAGATATGAGAAAGACAACAAGGCGCAGGTATAAATAGACTTTTTTTATCGGACAATTCATTCCATAAATTAATTGAGTGAGATCAGTTCACAAAGTAATTGAGTAGTGCAGTTCAGAAATTAATTGAGCAGTTAACAAACAAAATGCAGTGTTGAGAAGATCTTGGGAATGCACATTTATCTCCAGCCCAGATGTCCTAGAAAACAGCAGATCTGCCCGTGAAATAATGTCAGCTTAACATCATAGAAAATCTCCGTCAGTATCTATTTGTCTCTGATGGTAATAATCGTGAAAATCAGGAAACTCAGCAAGGAAACGTCCCAGCCGGCTGGAAGCATTCATAATGGAAACATTCACAATGGAAATATTCTCACCAAAAGCAGCCACCAAAGAGAAACAAAATTCTACATCTATATTCAAAAACCTAGGTAAAAACATTTGCTTATTTCGTTTATACTGTAATAGCCATTGCATTGCATTAATTCGTACAAATCTTTCAAGAGTCTAATTATATGAACTCTATATCATACATAAATGAACTATTGATGTGTGTGATTAAATTTCAAATGCTATGTAGTCCTTTATTATCATTATTATGTGTGTGCATGAGTTAATATGTGCGTGATCCTTATATCAATACTATTAGTCAAAGTAGATAAATTCCCAGTGTTCTGTTATGAAAATATTCAAGAATATTTAAACTATTTAGAATGTTAATTTAAAATATGTGTGTGTTTTATTAGAAGTATAAAATGTTTAAATTTAGTAAATAAATGTTAGTTAATAAATTATCTTTCAAATTAAACTTTATTTGTCGGTCAATTCTTTTTATCAATTCTTTTACCAAATTCTTTTTATCAATCTCCTTTTATAAATTCCTTTATCAAGTCTTTTAACCACTAATTAGATATAATCTGTTAGTGACTACAAACAGCTGAGCTAGTCATGGATTTAGGCGTTGAGTTAGTGGCCATTGCTCAAAGTGCGTATTTATTCATCCTTGAATAGATAGCTGGCGCCCGTGTTTATACACAAACAAAAAAAAGGTGCTTTGAACTTGGTGTTGAACTCAACAGCTGAGAAGAAGTTATGTCCTGGAAATGTAACGTTAGTTATATACTTCATAGCTATCGTTTGGGCATACATACTCTCCGAGTATGTTCTTCTCTCCTAAAAGACCGGGGTTTAAACACATATTCGAACTCGGTTCAAATGGCTTTACCCAACGTGGGCCGAACTTGTCATAAATGACAGTTAATTAAATACTTTGTTTCTTGTTTGAAAATTGTGTTTTATACAAAAGTTAAATTACGTATGTAAAAGTGTTTTAATTTTAAAAAAAAGAATTGACCGAAAACTTTTTTTTTCCGAAATGAAAAGAGATTTTGACATATATGCTATCAAATCAGAGTCAATATGATGTTATGGGCGGAGTTAAAGCATTAGATCGGGTAGAGAAAAGGACTAAAAGGGTGGAGTTAGCATGAGTTTCCATCTTAGTAAGAAAAATAAATAAATAAATCGTATAGTAAATTTAGTTTAACATAAGCGCTAGTACTTTGAAATTGAAATTTTCGAAAATGGATCCGAAAGAAAGCCCAATATATTTTAAAAATCCCCAGTTAGTGGAAAAAGTATCTGAGATGCAAATGATGATGAAAATGATGATGAATATGATGCAAGAGTTTAAAGCAGAATTGCTAAAAGAAATGCGTCAAGAAATTAAACAAAGTCAATAAGAATTGTGTCAGAAATTTGAGCAAAGTCAGTTAGAACTCAAAGCAGAATTGAAGGAAGAAATTAGTCAGGTTAAAACAGAAATTAAAGAACTCAGAGCAGAAGTAAGAGAAATAAGATGTGAGATAACGGTAAAGGTAGAGAAGAACCAAGAAGTTATAGAGTTAGATTTAATTAAAGAAAGTCAGGGAGTTGAGGTCACAAAAGAGGTAGAAATTGAATTAGAATCAGATAGCGTTGTGACAGATAAAGTAGAAACTTATGTAGATCAAAAGGTAGAAAATAGCGTAAAAGAGTTTTTACAAAGAATTAAAAATAAAAGGTTTAAAGTAAACGTTCGCATTTGCTGTAGACATAGATTTAAAACAAAGAGAAAGTGTAGAAAAAAATATACCCAGATTGAAGTAATTTGGAGTTTGTCTAGGTATAAAAGTTTTCTGAGTTACGAAGTCGAAAACAGAACAGAAAGAGATAAAGCAATAAAATATAAAAGCGGAACCGATGAGAGAGGAAAGTTAATTTATATTATAGAATTTGTAGAAAGAAAGAAGGAACCACCTGACATAGTTTAAAAGTTAGTAAACGGGCAGAATAGTAAAGGAAATAAACAAAAAAGTACCGGAAATGGACTATGAGTCTAATATAATTATTTTGACGTAGGTGAAAAGCCTGAATTAGAATTTCACTATTTAAAATGATGGATTGTTTTGTCAAATAATAATAACGGAGGCTTTGCAAAATAAACGATTTTTTTTCTCCACGCACATATTAATTAAGGAAATGTTCGTAAATAAACAGTTCAAATAAATAAAAATCAATAAAATCAAGTTAAATAAATGGGTCAAATTAAGGATTTAGAAATAATGTTTGTAGAATTAAATAAATGAATAAAATAATGGAAATACATAAAATAAAAACAAGTTAAATAAATAAGTATAATATATCTGTAGAAAATAAATAAAATATTCGTAGTAAAATAAAATAGTTTTTTGAATACACGCACGTTAATATATAAGTTAAAGTAATGGGTTAAAAGTAATATCGTAATATAAATAAATATGTAAATTGATGTCCGTGATGGTTTAGAATAGTATTGTAAGATTAAATAAATAATGTTGAAATAATGTTCGTAATGGTTTGAAATAATGGTGTAAGATTAGATTAATACAAATAAATATGTTAAAGTAATGTTCATGTGTATTTAAAAATAATATTGAAAGGTTAAAATAATATAAATGAAAGTCAATCTAAGTTGTATTAAGAGTGTATAAGGGTTCGAAATTAAGGGATGAGGGTAGTATTGAAATAAGTTAGATAAGGATTAAGTTTAAAGCTGTCGACTGGATAGATTTTAGCACCCGTAACGGATTGGCCGGGATTATTCTCTTTTAAAAAAAGTGCACTGGCAACAACCAGAGTAAGTCATAAGTCACTTTTCAGGGGAGAATCCCCATATCTCGTACCTCGTTTTCCAAAGCATAAGTCGGAAATGGACAGTTGAAAATTCCTGCCATTGCAGCTGCTTAGTCAAAGTCCGATCAGGAGAATCGGCAATCGTTTTCCAGGGCGTAAGTCGGAAATGGACAGTTGAAATTCCTGCCATTTGCAGCCACCTTTCTTAGTCAAAGTCCGATCAAGAGAATCGGCAGCCAAAGCTTCGTTTATAAAAGATCCCTGTGCCACAAATTTAGTTTGTTCTCGTGGTCATTATCCAGGATGAACATTGTAAGCAATGTTACCAGCATAGAAAGAAGAAAAGCATAATTGGAGATTGCCCTTAGTATGGAAAGAAAAAGATATATAAAAAGACAAACTTAGAAGGAATAATAAATTAATATTTAATGTTGTCAGAGATAAAATGGTCAAAAATGACACATTTTACTCTCAAAAAGGAGGGGCGGTGTAATGTACCTATATTGATATAGGCACATATAATTTTATCTAAATTATATTATTAAAATAATCTTTCATTAAAGAAAAACATACCAATCTCTTTTCATTAAAGAAAAAATAATGTTAAAACTAAATAGTAAATTGTATTAAAAATATATGTGCGTATATATGTGCGATTTGTAAATAAATAAAATGTATGCGAAATAAAAGAAGATTATCATTAAAACCACGGCAATGGCTATTAATAAAATAAAACAACATGTTTTATTGCATGGCTATTACTAATTAAGCAATCTTCCAGAACACGTTTATCAAATGATTATCATTGGAACTTGACAACAGATCTTTGCCGGAGATATGAGAAAGACAACAAGGCGCAGGTATAAATAGACTTTTTTTATCGGACAATTCATTCCATAAATTAATTGAGTGAGATCAGTTCACAAAGTAATTGAGTAGTGCAGTTCAGAAATTAATTGAGCAGTTAACAAACAAAATGCAGTGTTGAGAAGATCTTGGGAATGCACGTTTATCTCCAGCCCAGATGTCCTAGAAAACAGCAGATCTGCCCGTGAAATAATGTCAGCTTAACATCTTAGAAAATCTCCGTCAGTATCTATTTGTCTCCGATGGTAATAATCATGAAAATCAGGAAACTCAGCAAGGAAACATCCCAGCTGGCTGGAAACATTCACAATGGAAATATTCTCACCGAAAGCAGCCACCAAAGAGAAACAAAATTCTACGTCTATATTCAAAAACCTAGGTAAAAACATTTGCTTATTTCGTTTATACTGTAATAGCCATTGCATTGCATTAATTCGTACGAATCTTTCAAGAGTCTAATTATATGAACTCTATATCATACATAAATGAACTATTGATGTGTGTGATTAAATTTCAAATGCTATGTAGTCCTTTATTATCATTATTATGTGTGTGCATGAATTAATATGTGCGTGATCCTTATATCAATACTATTAGTCAAAGTAGATAAATTCCCAGTGTTCTGTTATGAAAATATTCAAGAATATTTAAACTATTTAGAATGTTAATTTAAAATATGTGTGTGTTTTATTAGAAGTATAAAATGTTTAAATTTAGTAAATAAATGTTAGTTAATAAATTATCTTTCAAATTAAACTTTATTTGTCGGTCAATTCTTTTTATCAATTCTTTTACCAAATTCTTTTTATCAATCTCCTTTTATAAATTCCTTTTACAATTCCTTTATCAAGTCTTTTAACCACTAATTAGATATAATCTGTTAGTGACTATAAACAGCTGAGCTAGTCGTGGATTTAGGCGTTGAGTTAGTGGCCATTGCTCAAAGTGCATTATTTATTCATCCTTGAATAGATAGCTGGTGCCCGTGTTTATACACAAACAAAAAAAAAGTGCTTTGAACTTGGTGTTGAACTCAACAGCCGAGAAGAAGTTATGTCCTGGAAATGTAACGTTAGTTATATACTTCATAGCTATCGTTTGGGCATACATACTCTCCGAGTATGTTCTTCTCTGCCTAAGAGACCAGTGTTTCGAATACACATATTCGAACTCGGTTCAATATATATATATACTCTAAAATAATATTTTCAGTAATAGTTGGATTTCTTTAAGATTGTATTATATTATCTGTAGTAATGATAAAGCAGGAGATATTGATAGTACTAAATGTAAATCTTATAACTAATTTTTTTCTAAATATAGGTATGTGGAATGTGTGAACTTTACTAAATACAAACTCTTCAAGATCTCAATAGAGAATAGCATAGAGATGCCAACCTTTTAAATGAATGCAACTGCTTGTTGTGAAACTGATTTTTCAGAAGAAGCAAAATTAATAGAAGTGGTACCTGTATATTTTTTCATAAGAACATATTAACCAGTGAGAGAATATGTATGCTATTGTATTTGTAGAAAAAATCTAATTTAATATCTTCTATTTTGGGAATTCTTTGATGTATCAATAAAATCTAATGATATTAAAATGTGTTTTTCATAATAATGTCTATTCATTTTTTGGTGTATATGCTACAACATTAGATTCAGAAAATTTAAGGGAAAGAAAACATTGTTGCTTGGAATAATGAGATTGGTATTGTAAACCTAAATGGTCTGCTGTTATTAAATTTTTACACAACATATGGGTTGGATATCCCTAACATGTTGTTTTAGGCAGAAAAATTATTACAAAAGAAACATAGATGCATCTACACCCAAAACAATGGCATTTAATAGATTATATTATAGTTAGTAGTCAGAATTCATGAAAAGTTTTCTGTGAACACTTATAAATAATGATTATTATATAAATCATAGATTTGTCCATTCTCAAAGTTAAAATAATAGCTGTATTAAAAAATAATTCTTATTCAATTGAAAGTATATTCACAAGAAAATTGATGTTTATTTATAAGCACCCTAATATTCATGCTAGATTTCAATACCTATTATATAATTGGTAATTTGAACTTTCAGAATTATCATGTTATGGATCCAAGTAAATCTATTTTTGAACTTGCCAAAAAAAAAAAAAAGAATCATAACTAATTTTCTGATTTTATTAAGAGTGATTTCATTAAGATTGAGAGGCTCTTCATGATCAATATAGATATTTAAAGACAGAAGTTCAATGATTGACAAGAAAACTTAAAAATTATTGATTAAACAAATATACAAACATTCATTGATTGTATTTCCCTGAATGTTTGTGATGATGGTGTTCTAGTTGGATTTTTATATTGGACTAATTTCCATCATCTAATATGTGTGTTGAATGTCTTTAGAACAATTTAATTTTATTTAAATATTTCAAATACATTCAACTGTTAGTAATATCACAGAAAACAGGTTAGTATATGCACCAACTGTTAGTAATATCACAGCACCTTAAAATTCTATAATCAAGAACCTAAGGACCCAGGTTTGAATCCCATGCTAGTACTGTCACTGGTCAGGCCAGCAACCCCTGAAGAAGAGGGGAGAACAATACCTCTCAAAACGTGCATATACTAACCTGTTTGCTGTGATATTACTAACAGCTGAATGTATTTGGACTATTTAAATAAAATTAAATTGTTCTAAAGACATTCAACACATATATTAGATGATGGAAATAGTCCAATATAAAAATACAATTCATTGACTGTGATCACTTTAGATCTTTTTTTTATTTGATGTACTGAAAATATCTTATGGATTTTAAAAAGTGGTCTTATTAAATCCATCAATGGCACTCTCTTATATAGGTAGAATGATGTTTTAAATAGATTGAAGAAGTATTTTGATATTCTGATGATTAATGATACAAAAAATTGACTTGGTGAGTTTTAATGATGTATTCATTTTATCTTCTAATTTATATTTGGGCAAATATATTGAGCATAATCAAGTTAACACAACTCTTTTTAATCTTAAAAATGGAAAGGATGCAGGTCCTGATAAGATATCTAGGGAAATTTTTAAATAGAATGGTGATATATTAGCTTTAAAAGTATTGGAATTTTTCCAGATTGTATAGATTGATATGGTTGGGTCACTTGATCTTAAGAGTGATTCTATTTTTCTAATTTTTAAAAATAAAAACTAGACAAGATTACAATATTATCATGAAATATTATTATCCATTAAAGTAAAGGTATTTTCAGTGATTTTATTAAATAAATTGCTTCCAATTGTAGATAAATAGTTTTCCAGGAGTTCAATGTGGTTTCAAAGAATCAGCATTATAGACATGGTTTTTGTTTCTAGAAAAATGTCAGAAACAAAAGAATGATCTGTAAATTGATTTGATCAAGGCATCAGACCTAATTAATCAATTAGATCTATGGTGCTGTTTAAAATTAGTTTGTTATTTGCTAAAATTTATTTATATGTTGTATCTTGCTCAATAGGTAAATAAATCAGGTATTTGAAGTAAAAACTGGTGTTAACAATGTGTACTAGCTTCATCTTTGTTTTCAATTTTTATGACAATGGTCTTTGAAACTATCTGTAGGCAGCTCATAAAACCAGGTATCAAGATGCCATACATATTTATATGATGGTGGAGTTATTTTATTTGAATTGATTAAAAGCAAAAACAAAAATTTCTTTTTAGATTTTAAATTTTCAGTATGATGATGATTGTATCATATTTGTCTTTTGATGAAGTTCCTTATCAGCATGGATGATTATCAACATGAGAGTGTAAGCTAAATATCTTATAGCTTTTTAAGTAAAAACTTAAATATTGATGTAAAACAAAACCTTCAAGATGGTTCTATTATGTTTAATAAATTAAAGGATAGAGTATTTCTTCACAATAAAATAACTATTGCAATTAAATTGATTTATTATTTCATCTCATTGTTAGAATGAAAATGAGACTTGGACACCTATTTTAAATGTAATTACAGAAATTTAATTTGAGAATACTCTGCATTATTCTAAAAATATAATAGTAAGATTATAAAACCAATCAGTAAGTTTTTAAATTTTACGAATGTTATATTACAGAGTCCATCATTGTAACATCTTTAATGCATATGTGAAACAAATAAATAAGCCTAATATTTTATAATGAACTTCTGTGTGAGAGGAAACCCCATTTTATGTTATAAAAATTATCTAAGATTCTAATAAAATTCAGTGTTGATTGTTTTCATTGGGAAAATGTGGTTGAGAGTAGAAAAGTTTGCTGCAAATAGTTAAAAGACAGTATTTCAAAATACCAAACAACTAGAATAATGAACTATCATGCTTTATATAAGACACATTTTTATTTTATTGATTTAACTCTTTAGTCATCACAAAGGTTACCTCTAAAGTACTACTACATGTTGCTGAACTATTAAGG
Organism: Epiperipatus broadwayi; assembly: GCA_028023455.1. Classification (NCBI taxonomy): domain Eukaryota; kingdom Metazoa; phylum Onychophora; class Udeonychophora; order Euonychophora; family Peripatidae; genus Epiperipatus; species Epiperipatus broadwayi. The sequence continues at coordinate 811,187 of JAQFVV010000320.1, forward strand.
AAACATTATTTCTAATTGCAATCTAATTTTTGGAAATCAAGCATTATTTGCAAAAAAGTGTGGAAATAAATTTCATTTAGCACCTATTAATGCTCACTTGTAAAATATGAAGCTGGATTAGTTTATGTTATTTGTGATAATTACAAAAACAACTTCCTAGCTTAAAAACAAAATAGCTGATCAAGCCAATCAAAATAATGGAATGCATTGCATAAAATCTTCATCTGTTAAACAAAGTAAGAATATAAACTTTGACATTTCATTAGATAATAACAATAGAAATTGCAATATTATAAATCAGTTTTGTTTTCTAATATCATTATTGAATAATTAGTTATCTAAAACTTTTGCTGGAATTTAGTCTTAAATATTTTAAGGAAAATCTTTGTTTAAAATTATCCACATTAGTCAAGCATTGGTGTTCAAGTGGTTAGCACAGCTGCCTTAGAAGCAGTTGTCCCAGGTTTCGCTTCCCAGCCGACACTTTGGCACATAAAAAAATTTATCCACGCTAGTAATGGGAATAATTGTTATTTATATCCTAATTGTAATAAAATTGATTTTGATGGTTTGACTAATGCTAATATTATTAACAATGAAGAAAATACTTTATCTTTCTTCTTGCACTGCCAAATCTATATAATATTAAATCATCTATGTTCTTTATTACTGTTTTACAATGCTTTTTTTTATAACCCACTATGACAGTTTCGATTGCTCCAGTATTTTTCTTCAGAACTATAGAGTTATAGTTTGGAAATATAAGTAGAAGTTATAGTTCTGAAGAAGATTGCTGGAGCAATTGAAACTGTCATAGTGGGTTGTAAAAAAGCATTGTAAAACAATAATAAAGAACATAGATGTTTTAATATTATAAGAAAATACTTATTTTTAAAATATCTCAAATTTTGCTTTTAATTTAGATTCATATTTTAATCAACAAAAAATAATAAACCTATAAGCAACTATTCTAAACAAATCTAATTAACCTTTCGGTAGTCATGTATTTATCTTGCTATTATGTCACGACGATCAACATTGTTTCTACACGCTGAATTTTATAATTGAGCATGTATTGGACAGGCATTAACATCGAAGGCCCCCCCGCCCATTCCAGCACTATGCGCTGACGTTTCCAATTTTCAGTCAAAAAATGAGACACGTTGTAAACATAAAATTCAGCGCGTAGAAACAACGTTGACTGTCATGACATCATAGCAAGGTAAATACGTGATTACCAAACTTTCAAATCATTTCTATATTATGTAATTATAATTGAATAGAAGCTAGATAGTTTATTTAAAGAGTACTTATTTTATTAAAAAAAAATACTAAAGAATGTGATTGAAAAAAGACTTAAACTATAATTAAAAATAATTTACTATGATATATGTAAACAAAGTGAGTAAATTATCATCCCCCAGGCTGTGAATTAAAAGCATTCTAAATTTTGAACAAAGGATCAAGAACAGAATGAATCTATCTATTAATATAATATATTCTATCTATTTTGTAACTATTGATAATTTTTTTTGCTGAAGTTGAAGTATTGAAATACACATAATAATTATTAAATTGTATTATTGTTATTTTTTGGCCTTTTTTTTTTTTAGTCATAATCATTTGTGATAAGTTGATGATTTCAGATTTACTTAAATATTCCACTTTTTTACATGTTCTTGAAAAATATGAATAAAATCATAATGAAAATGAGATATATTATTCTTTCTTATTTTTGAGTTAGAAATGATGTCATTTCAGCCTAATAAGTGTTATCTAAAACAGATGATGACATAGATTAGTATAAATGAAGTTTGACACTTGAAGATCAAGTTAAAATAATGTATTTACTTAAAGCAAATTAACTATTCAGTAATGGTTAAACAGTTAAATTGGCTTTTATTCATTAAAAAAAATTCAAAACCACTAAATATCTCATGATCACCATTTCTTCTGCTTGCTCATAACTGTTATTAAAACAGGCAAAACTCTCCATGCAGCAGTGCCACTTAATGCAAGCCAGAGTAATCAATGGATGCCAGAAGGTTTGTGCATAATGAGTAGGCACTAGATAGAGATTTTATGCACAAGCCTTCTGGCATCCAGTGATTACTCTGGTTGGCACTAATATATGGAGAGTTTTTTTTTTTTTAAGTGTCATACCATTGGCCGGGACGTGAACCTGCAACCCGGGCAACTGCCTGCAAGTGCAAGGCAGTTGCGCTGACCTCTCGACCACCAATGCAAGACTATATGGAGAGTTTTGCCTGTTTTAAAAAAAAATAGACTTTTTTACTTTTTAAGAGTTCTTTTAATATTAAGGGTGGATGGGAAGTGAATGGATTTGTGGGTAGTTTTTAATAGTATATATAATGTGTGGTTTTTTTTGTAGTTCTTTACACTTGAGAAGTCTGCTTGTAGCAGTGAAACCTTAGGTTGTGTTTTAATATTATTTTTATGCTGGTCTGGTTTAATTTTAGATTTGGGGTAGTTTTGATTTTATATTGACTAGTTTAGCTTTATGCTTGTAATGTTTACATTTTAATGAGTTTTTTGAGTTTAAGAGTAGTTTTGCTGATGTAGTGTAAAGATTTTATTATTATTATTATTATTGATATTTTATTATTGATATTTATTATTGACATTTTATTATTGATAGATTTATTTTTGTTTTTTGTTTTTAATTATTGGAATATTTGAATGTCATTTATGTATATTATGTTTGAGTTGGGTTGAAAGAGTATATTTGTGTTTATTTAGTTATATATATATAGAAGTGTGTGTAGGTTTTATTGGGTTTTAATTTATAAGGGTATTGGTAATTTGGGTATTTAGTATGGGTTTGTGGAGTTTAATTTTTAATAATTTTCCATTTAATGATATTAGAAGGATTAAAAATTTGTCTAAATTGAGTGATAACATAGAGTCTTTACGTTGGCAGATTTATTTTCTTAAAAAATGTAGGGAATTTAGTGTTTTTCCTAGGTGTTGTGTTATTAATTTTAGTAGAAATAAAAAGTTGATTCAAAATAAAAATTTAGTTTTTAAGTTACAAACATATATATTGAATAGTTTTTTAAAAGATACTTTTGTAAGGTTTTATAAATTTATTTATCTATATAAAAGGAATAGATATTATTTAGAAAGTAGTCAAGATTTTAATTATTCAATTTTGAATTTTTTTATGAGACAATTTAGACAGAATAGGTCAAATTTCTATTGTAAAAAATATGAAAGAAAATTAAAGTGGTTGTTTGGGAAAGTTAATAAAGTTTATTGTAGTGATAAAGGGTATGAGAATAAGGTTTCTGAGGATAGAGTTGTTAATCTTACGGATTTGAAGTTAAATGATAGAGAATTAGATATTCTTGGTAAAGGCCCTAATTTTGTTCCATTTCATTCAAAAAATATAGTTTTTGATACAATTTCGTCTATTGAATCTAGTAGTTTGAGTGATGAGCAGAAAGTTGGTATTCAATCGATTTTGAATAAAAGTTTAAAAAGGAAAGAAAAATTTGTTATTAATCCTGCTGAGATTAAACATCTTAAAAATAGGTTAATTGCTAATGATGTAATCATTTCTCGTGAAGACAAAGCTGGTAGGTTTGTTATTATGAAAGGAGATGATTTCAAAGAGAAAATGGATAGAGAATTAAATAATGGTAAATATATGTTGTTAGATAAAAATCCAGGTAATTTGATTAAAAGAAAATTGATAGATATTATGAAGAAAATGGTTAATTTAAAAATTTTTAATAGAGTAGATTATTTAAAATGCTATCCTAATGATTTTACATCAGCTAAGATGTTTGTGAATATTAAAACTCATAAAGATGGTTTTCCTTTAAGATTTATTTTTGATTTTACAGGTAGTGTTGTAGAGGGTATTTCTAGATTCTTGAATAATTTTTTAAAACAATTTGTTGATTTTGGTCAGTACACAGTTTCTTCTTCTTTTGAGGCTTTTGATAAGATTAATAATTTTAAAATGGAAAGTAATTGGGTATTTGGAAGTTTAGATATTGAAAATATGTATCAGTCTGTTAATAGGTTAAGCAGTATTGATGTTCTTTTGTCTGTATTGATTAAGAAAAGTTCTTTATCAAAAAATAAAATTAAGGTAATTAAGGATTTGCTTTTGTTATTGGAAGATTCTATGTATTTTACTTATAGAGGTAATTTTTATAAGATTAAGGAAGGGTGGATAATAGGTTATATTATTTCTCCTTTAGTATGTTCAGTTTATATTAGTTTTATGGAAGAGGAAATTATTATTAAAAAGAATTGTTTATATGTAAAATTATTTGTCAGATATGTTGATGATTGTTTATTTGTAGTTGAGAATGATAAATTGAAGGAATTTGTAAATGAGTTTAATTGTTTTGATCCTTCTATAAAATTTGTGTTAGAAGGAGGGGGATTAGATTTTGGTAAGTTAAAATTTTTAGATCTTTTGCTGATTAGAAATATAGAAACTAGTTGTTTATTGTGCAGTCATTTAGTTAAAAGTAAAGAATTAAGATCTATAATTAAACCTGATAGCTATCAGTCTGTATCTCATAAAGTAGCTGCTTTAAGGAATTATTGTCATAGGAATATTAAATTAAATAATTCTAGTGGGGTAGCTTTGTTTCAGAAATATCAATTTTATAAAGATTATTTGAGTGTTGGATACTCTGATAAATTTGTTAAAAGTATTTTATTTAATAGTAATATTTGTAAGGATGTAAAGGTTAAAGAAAAATATGATTTTATTTCTTTGCCTTTTAAATTGTCTTCTTATAAAATTGTGTGTAGAAATAGTAAATTGTTTGGAAATAAGAAAATTGCTTGGAAAAGGGGTGTTACATTGAATAATTTATTAAATAATACAAAAGAAGTTTTTGATAGAAAGACTATTCCTGGTGTGGTATATTTTATTCCTTGTTTATTTTGTAAGAAGGTTTACATAGGTCAGAGTAGTTTGAGTTTAAATGAAAGAATAAAGGTTCATAAAAGTAGAGTTAAAAATAAATATATTAGTTCTGCTTTGTATGTCCATGAAAAAGATACAGGCCACACTATTGATTTTGATGAAGCTAAGGTTGTCTTCTTTGAGAGAAATGAAATCAAAAGAAGAATTAAAGAGTCTTTATTATTGAAAATTTATTATTCTGAAGCAATTAACTTATTTAAGAGTTCTTTTAATATTAAGGGTGGATGGGAAGTGAATGGATTTGTGGGTAGTTTTTAATAGTATATATAATGTGTGGTTTTTTTTGTAGTTCTTTACACTTGAGAAGTCTGCTTGTAGCAGTGAAACCTTAGGTTGTGTTTTAATATTATTTTTATGCTGGTCTGGTTTAATTTTAGATTTGGGGTAGTATTGATTTTATATTGACTAGTTTAGCTTTATGCTTGTAATGTTTATAAAAAAATGTATGTATTTTTATTTTAGCCCTAGTTTCTGATAAACTCAGAATCTATCTGATGCATTAACAAATAGCTACACATCCAAATAAATATAATAAAACAGAGTAGTAGCGCCAAGTGATAACAATTGATCGTTGCTATCAATTGTAATTTATTATTTTTGAAACCATCTTTCTAGAATAAATATAAGATATCAAGAAAGTCATGACAACTTCTGTCAATGATTATTAATCCTTGATCATAATGTCCTTTGTTATTCTATTCTGCTCTTGGCTGCAGTTCTTAACTAGAAAGCTAATAGTAATAAGATATAAAACATCGCACCCCCCCCCCCAACACCACTATCCACTACATCCAAATATTAATTGTAAGTGATTATAAATCGGTAAAAAAAGAGAGAATATAAATGTTTAAATTTTATTTTTATTGGGAAAAATATATATTTAGATAAAGAAGTTAAAAACATTAAAATTCAGTAATAAAAATATTACTAAAATATTATAAAAAAAAAAAAAAATTAAATTGATAGATTAGCAGTTAAAACAAATTTAAATGAATAAGATAACGGAAATAGAAGTTAATATTTTTTTTTACATATGTCAAACCATCGACCGGGAAAGCGCAACAACCGTCTGCAAGCAGCTGCTTACTTGTAAGGCTGCTGCGCTGACCTCGCGGCTACCAACGCTTGGCGAGCTAATAATATTTGAGCTAATATATAGCAGTTAAAACATAAAATGAATAAGATAACAACGCAAATAGAACTAATAATATTTGGGCTAATATTTTTGGATCATGTTAAAAATTATTGCCATTCATAAAAGCTGTAGATATTTTTTCAGAATTTATAAATTACACCTATAGAGGACGCTAAAGGTCAGACAATTTTTCTTGCTTTTAATAAGTAATCCGAATTTTTTTTAATGCCAAAATTAATTTTAAAAATACCCATCTGGCATTTATAATGAAAATTTAAATACTTATAAAATTATATATTATTTAAAGATAAAGTAAAGGTGAACCTCGCAGCTACAACGCTTGACGAGCTAATAATATTTGAGCTAATATATAGCAGTTAAAACAAATAAAATGAATAAGATAACGTAAATAGAACTAATAATATTTGAGCTAATATTTTTGGATCATATTAAAAATTATTTCTATTCATAAAAGCTGTAGATATTTTTTCAGAATTTACAAATACACCTATAGAGGACGCTAAAGGACAGACAATTTTTAATAAACAGAATATTTTTTTAATAAACAGAATATTAGGTGCGAGTTAATATATGATAATAGTAAGGAAAGTAGTTTATTGTTTAAGGCTCGAACTCGATCTTTAACAACAAGAGAATATACATGTAAGTGGAAAAATATGGGTGATTTAGTTTGTAAATTATGTAAGGAAGGAATAGAAAATATTAGGCATCTGTTAATTGAATGTAAATGCTTGAAAACAGAAAGGGCACATATAATGAAGTTATGGAAGAATAAATATGAAAAAAGTGATTATATAGAAAGTGGATTATTGGTTTTATGCTGGGTTTGGGAAAAGATAAGGGGGATTTAGATATAAAGCCCATAGAGTTGACAAAGATTATGTTGTGGAAATGGGATGGAGCAGAATATGGGAAAACTTAGACTGGGGAATGGAAAATAAAGTAGCTAACTGGTTTCTCTGGGCATAATTGTTGAGAGATTCTTGACGCCGTTTAAGGAGAAGCTACAGTACATCACATCTTGCTCTTAATAAGTAATCGGAATTTTTTTTAATGCCAAAATTAATTTTAAAAATACCTATCTGGCATTTATGATGAAATTTTAAATACTATACTTATACAATTATATATTATTTAAAGATAAAATAAAGGTGAACCTCGGGGCTACCAACGCTTGACGAGCTTATATATAGCAGTTAAAACAAATAAAATGAATAAGATAACAACGCAAATAGAACTAATAATATTTGAGCTAATATTTTTGGATCATGTTAAAAATTATTTCTATTCATAAAAGCTGTAGATATTTTTTCAGAATTTATAAATACACCTATAGAGGACGCTAAAGGATAGACAATTTTTCTAGCTATCAGATAAGCAAACAAAAAATTTTCTTTTAATTTGTTTAGTCTGAGAGCATTAATATTTATTAATTATTATTGTGTGTGAAAGTATAATTAGTGGTTAAGAGTATTTGAAAGATTGAAAATTGTGTTTTTTATTTGTTTTAAAGTTTTTTCAGTTTGTTATTTATATATATAGAAATTTTTTTTAAAAAGTTATTATTTATTTTTTGTTTTGTTTTATTATTTATATATTGTTATTTTATATATAGAATTATTATTATTTTTTTATTTTTAAAAAGTTATTTTGTTGATTAGTTTTTTGTAAATTTGTTATTAAAAGATTTACTTTTAAGAAAAATATAACGTTCGAAAAACGTTATTTATATATAGAAATTTTTTAAAAAAGTTATTATTTATTTTTTGTTTTGTTTTATTATTTATATATTGTTATTTTATATATAGAATTATTATTATTTTTTTATTTTTAAAAAGTTATTTTGTTGATTAGTTTTTTGTAAATTTGTTATTAAAAGATTTACTTTTAAGAAAAATATAACGTTCGAAAAACGTTATTTATATATAGAAATTTTTTAAAAAAGTTATTATTTATTTTTTGTTTTGTTTTATTTATATATTGTTATTTTATATATAGAATTATTATTATTTTTTTATTTTTAAAAGTTATTTTGTTGATTAGTTTTTTTGTAAATTTGTTATTAAAAGATTTACTTTTAAGAAAAATATAACGTTCGAAAAACGTAAAATAAAAAAAATGGATTATATTTGTATTTCAAAATGTTTATATAATCGGGAAAAGGAAATTAAGCGTGCTGTTGTAGAATGTACTATATGTGATGGGGTATATCACTTGAAATGTTTAAATAAGACTAGGAAGGATGTAAATGGTTTATGGTTATGCAGTCAGTGTATTAATATGATAAAAGAGGTGAGAAAGTGTTTTCAAAGTGTAGATAGTCGAAGAATAGTGGGTGGAGAAAGTAATAGTGTAATGGAGATGATTAGTCAAAGAATAAATAAGATAGAGGAAGAATTGAAGGATGTAGAAGTAAAATTAAAATCATTAGAGATAAAATGTGAGGAGATAAAGGAATTATTGAGTAGGAATGATAAGGAAGAAATAGATAAGGAGGACCAGAAGGTATTAGAAAATGTTATAGATAGAGCAGAAAAAGTAGATTATGAAACAGTATTGATAGGAGATTCACTAATTAGAGAATGTGGGGATATAATTGCAAGGGAAAATAGAAGTAGGTATGTAAGAGTATGTTTGCCTGGAGCTAGAATTAGGGATGTAGCAGATAAAGTTAAAAAACAAGGTAGTAGAGATGTATATGTTATGGTGGGGACTAATAATTTATTAGAATCATCAGAGAGAATAATGGATGAGTATGTAGATTTGATTAGGAATTTGATTATGATTAAAGGAAGAGTAGGAATAGTTGGATTATTACCAAGGTTTGACAAGAGTTATTTGTTAGATAGGGCATGTTCTATAAATGAGAGATTGAAAAAATTGTGTGAGAGAAATAATGTTATGTTTGTGGATGTGTGGGATTGTTTTATTGGAAAGAGAGAGTTATATAGTAAAGATGGGTTGCATTTAGGAAAACAAGGAAGTGAAGTTTTAGGGAGTTTGATTTATAAAGAATTTTTTTCGGGAAACTTATAAAGGGGGGTGGGTTTTTAAATTGTAATATTATTAAAAAGAATGGATGGAATATAAGAAGTAAGCAAAAGGAATTTGATTTTGATATAAATATAGATATGGAGAAGGAATGGGTTTGTAAAATTAATGGTAAGAAAGTAATTTATAAATGTAATGGAGAAGAAAGAATTAAAAGAATTTATAAAAGAGTAGTTAGGAAAGAAGAAATTGTTAAAATTGGGTTTTTGAATATGCAAGGTGGTAGGAAACCAGAAAAGTGGATGGAATTAAATAAAACAATTGAAAATGAAGAGCTTGAGGTATTAGCAGTAGTGGAAACACATTTAAGAGAAGAAGAAGAACCTATTTTGGAACAGTTGGTATGGCAGGGTATAAATAGAAAAGAAAAAGAAAAAAGGGGTGGTGGTATAGGTGTTATATCAAAAAAATATTTAAATATTGTTAAATGTCAAGAACACTTGTGGTTTGAAATAAGGTTGGGTAGACAAGAATGGATGGTGGCTATAGTTTATATAGCTACTGGAGATAGTCAAATTATATTGGAGTGGAATAGTAACATATACGAATGTTTAGTTAAGGATATACAAAGTTTTAAAGAAAAGGGGAAGAGAATAATGGTTATAGGGGATATGAATGGACATATTGAAGAAATTGATGATGTAGATAATAAAAATGGACAGCTTTTGAAGAATTTTTGTCAGAAAGTGAATTTGAGTATTGGAAATTTATTAAATATTTATGAGGGACAATACACATGGTCCAGAAATAATATATTTCACACAATAGATTATGTATTGGTAGAGAAAGAGGGAATAAATAAAATACGGAAAATTAAGGTATTTGATAATGAAGAAAAAGTATGCACTAGTGATCATAATTTCATTGTAATTGAAATGGTTAGTAATGTGATGGAGAATAGAAATAAAAGTAGAAATAATAGTGAAAGATGTGGATGGAGAGTAAATGATAAGAATAAGTTGGAAGAGTATAAAATACAAGTTGAAGAAATAATGGAAGAGTGGGTTGGGGATGAGTATAAGGATTGGTGTAAGGAAGTAGAAAAAGTTGCAAATAGGGTTTTAGGTGAGAATATTGAAAAGAATAAAAGTAATAAAAAAATTAAAATTAGTAAAAGTGTAAAAGAAAGGAAAGAAGCATGTAGAGAATATAAGTGTGCTATTAAGAATAAGGAAAGTGAAAAAGATATTAATGCTAAATGGGAAAAGTACTTAGAAAAGAAGAAGTTGGCTAAAATAGATATTTATAGAGAGAGAATGAAATTGAATAGTAAATTGTTGGAGGATATTAATAAAAGTGGAAGAGATGGAAGTAAAAAATTTTGGAATTATATTAAAAGGAGAAATGTAGGGGAGAGAGAGTTAGTATTACTAGATGATGAGGGAACTGAGTGTAGTTCTAGAGAAGATTTAGAGAGAATCTTAAATAGTTATGTAATGAATATAGAAAAGATGTTAAATGTGAATGATAGAATATTAGAAAATATGAAAGAATATAGTAATGGGAATATTAGTTTTTCAGAAAATGAACTAAATGAGGTAGAGAAGAAATTGAAAAGTGGGAAGGCAAGAGGTTTAGATGGATGGGCAGCAGAGATGGTAATGAATTTAGGATATAGGGCAAAAGTAAAGTTATTATCCTGTTTTAATAAAATGGCACAGAATAGAGTTTTCCCAAGTAGTTGGAGTAATACAAGAGTAAGGCACACGTCTAAAGGAAAGGGTCTAGGATCATAGAAAGTTGAATAATTATAGACCGATAGCGGTAACATCAGTTTTATATAAAGTTTTCTCGTATATGGTGGCTAGTAAAGTTGTAAAATGGATGGAAGGGAATAATGTAGTGGGTGAAATGCAAGGAGGTTTTAGATTAGATAGGCGTATAGGAGATAGTTTATTTGTAGTTACACAACTTATGGATATGAGTAGGAATGCAGATAAACAGTTATATATGAGTTTTATAGATATAGAGAAGGCATATGATAGAGTAAATAGAAATAGATTATGGATAAGTTTAGCAAATTTGGGAATGGATGAAGCTTTAATAGATATTATTAAGAAATTATATGAAAATAATTATTATATATATCAATTAGAGAATATAGAATCAATTAAAGTTAAAAATGGTGTGGGACTAAGGCAAGGATGCCCTATGTCACCTATTTTGTTTGTGTTGTATTTGAGTGAAATGGAAAGAGCAATAGAAAGATTAGGAAGAGGGATAGAGATACCGTTAATAGGTAGTAAGGGAGTATATATTTTGTCAGGTCTTTTTTTTGCGGATGATATATTTTTGTGTGCAGAAAAAAGAGAAGATATGGAAGTTATGTTGAGGACATGTGCAAGGGTGGGTAAAGAGATGGGGATTAAATTTAGTGAAGAAAAATCAAATATAATGATGGTTAATACTGAGGAAAGAGAAGATGTAGAATTTTTATTGGGAGATATTAAGTTAAGTGTGGTGAATAGATATAGTTACGTGGGAATTGTTTTAAGTAATCAGAAAAATTATTTGGATGAGTGGGAGAAAAAATTGATAAATGAAGCAAAGAAAAGAAAGGGATTGATAAAGAAATTAACAGTATTTTCATATAATAAATATGATGTAGCTAGAATTATATGGAAAGGAGTTGCAGTAGCAGGGTTAACATATGGTAATGATGCATTATATGTTAGTAAAAAGATATTAGATTATTTAGAAAAGCTCAAAGGGAAGTAGGAAGACATGCATTGGATGCAGAAGTATGGACAGCAAGGGAGGCAATTCAAGGAGAAATGGGATGGTCAAGTTTTCATATGAGAGATGCAAAAAGTAAAATGAAAATGTTTGGTAGATTGCAGTTTATGGATAATAAAAGAATAGCTAAAATAGTATTTAATTGGGTTATGAGTAAAGGGCAGGTAACAAGATGGGTGAGAAAGGTAATGCGCTATGCAAAAGATTTGGATAAAGAATTTATATCAGTATATTTGTACAAAAGATGGGATGATTGTGTTAAGAGGATTATTGAGTGTTATAGTAGTAAGGAATGGGATAAAAGAATAGATTTATTAATAAAGACTAGGGAGTTAGAGAGATGGAGAAATAGTATGGAGAGTAAAAAGAGTTTAAATATATATAGAAATAAACAGAATATTAGGTGTGAGTTAATATATGATAATAGTAAGGAAAGTAGTTTATTGTTTAAGGCTCGAACGGGATCTTTAGCTACAAAAGAATATACATGTAAATGGAAAAATATGGGTGATTTATTTTGTAAATTATGTAAGGAAGGAATTGAAAATATTAGGCATTTGTTAATTGAATGTAAATGTTTGAAAACAGAAAGGGTACATATAATGAAGTTGTGGAAAAATAAATATGAAAAGAGTGATTATACAGAAAGTGAATTATTGGTTTTTATGCTAGGTTTGGGAAAAGATAAGGGGGATTTAGATATAAAGGTTATAGAGTTGACAAAAATTATGTTGTGGAAATGGGATAGAGCAGATTATGGGTAAATTTAGAGTGGGGAATGTAAAAGAAAGTGGCTAACAGGTTTATCTGGGCTTAATTGCTGAGATATTCTTGACTTCGTTTAAGGAGAAGCCATAATACATCACATCACATCACATCACATCTTGCTCTTAATAAGTAATCCGAATTTTTTTTAATGCCAAAATTAATTTTAAAAATACCTATCTGGCATTTATAATGAAAATTTAAATACTTATAAAATTATATATTATTTAAAGATAAAGTAAAGGTGAATCATAATTTCAGTAATTATAGGAGTATGAAATCTTAAATATTTTGGATATATATTTGTTCATATTATTAAAAGTTTCATAGCTATTTTTCAATCACATGGGAAGGCTAAGAGCTATCTATCTTTAAATAAATATAAAAAAATCTGAAGTTGCTTGTTATTTGAGAACAATTCTCAAATTTACCCGGAATAAACTTGAATTACTTGTTGTGGACATGCAAAATAAAATTAAATATTATTAAAAAAAACCATCAAATAAAATATATAGTCGGTTAATTTTAGAATATGCAGATATTATCAGCATTTAAACCCGAAAGTTTCTTTAAATTAATTATATGACAATTTATAGCAACTGCGTAGACATAATTAATCACTGAATATAGCAAACTAAAAATGGGTTGAAACATTGAGATTCTAGCTAATTGTTATGTATCTGTGACTGCTAATAACTGTATGGTGAAATGGGAAAATCTAGAGCTCAAAGTACATAGATCTCAGTTCAAGTCCATCATTTTAAGTGATTGGACTTATTAACTCCTGAACAATAAACCATTTGATTTTTTTTTTTTTTAGTAATGAAAATATAGTTATCAGTCATTTATGAAACAAATGAATAAATTGTTGAAACCAATCAGCATTTTTTATGATTCCCTTCTTATAAATCCCTCTGTGGTTTCTGTTCCAGATATAAATTCTGATTCAAAACAATAGTCCACATATATTATTTTTCATTATATTATCATACTATTATTTTGTTAATTAAAGTAATCATGGTGTCTGCAGAGGGGATCAAATGGCCACTTGCCCTCTTCCGGAATCAGATAATAAAAAAATCCACAAATTATAATTGTAAAGAAGATTAAGATATGTAACCTTGACTATGGGATACTTTATTTGTCTTAAAATTTCAGTTGATCAGTTTCAGCATGTGGTGGGATAACTGTAGAACATGCTTTTATCTATTGCAGCAATAAAATAAGTTTCCTTTGACTGGTATTTCCTTAACTTTACCAGAAGTTTTGGAAAATTTTATTTTCTTACCAATAATTTGGCAATAATTATTGATATGACCTTACCTGTTATGACCTGTATCACTGAAAAAAGTTTCAGCATCTTGAGATGTATGAAAACAGGGTTAAGGTTTACTATCTCACAAATGTGCCTATCAGGTTTATATAATGATAAAATACACAAGAAGAAATTAGTAAAGAATAAATTTATTGAAAATGTCATCAACAGATTTAAAAGTGATAAACAGAGAATTCAATTCTTATACAATATGTGCCTTATTGAATATACATTATGCATATGTTTTTATATTGATGTAATACTGTATTTTATGATCTCTTTGTGAAAATAATAATAATAAAATAAAAATTTATTGATATAATTATTATTTCCAAGGTTTGTCTTTTCTCTTTTGAAAAATTTACTAGAGATACCCTTGCAAGATAATCAAACTCTACTGTGAATGTGTTTATATCACAGTATCTAAAGCCATTGTAAATTTGAGTATAGCCCAATAGTCAAAATCATTAACTGGATATAACCCAATAAATAATTAGCTATATTATACACCTGGTAACTAAGGCTATTGTTTATCTTGGCAACAATTCATTTGCTAACATTACTAAGCTTGGTATCACTTGATTAAAAAAATACTACCTTATAACTATTTCTGTAACAATTGATACTCTGTAATATAATTGTACTCATTCTTGTGAATAGTTTGTCATATTTCTGAATCTCTAATTGGTTTGTTTATTTGTATAAAATGAAATTGCCTAGATAAGTCACACAATCTGAATAAATAAGTATGAGCACCGGAAGTGGTAGCATTGAGTGGTCCATCATTCTTGTCTCACATTAAACTGAGCAGAGCATATAAACTGAATTATATAAGTTTCTAATGTATATGATTCAACCTGGTTTTATTTTTTGACATCATCATTGTGAAGTTTATAATTAACTGATTCTTACAAGATAAAAAGTTCCTGGAAATGCATAAATACGTTTTAACCTTTTTTCATGTTTAGATTTGATTTTCATTAACACATATATTAGAATGCTGTATTCAGTGGTATCATACTTTAGAATCATGTTCAAGAAATGCATTTATTTATTTACAAGCTGCTCAGTTGAGACATAATTAGTCTTCCATTTGTTATGTCAATGTCTTATGATCTAATTTAGGCCAGATGAATCTTAATTTTTTTTAAAGATTATAACAGGCTTCAGTTTCTTTTTTAAAAAAATAGTCAACTCCTATTCTTCACACTCACAAATGCAATGTTGATCAGCAAATAGTATTTGGCTAATTTTAACTAGAATAAAGATCCTGAATTAATCTGAATTGGTAGATGTGCATTAAAGTTATAAATAACTATAACATATATTTTTCATGTGTATACAAAAGTGTATGTGTGCATAAACATCAACATTTCTGATCTGCTGTGCATTATTTGTCTGCAAACTACCATATTATAAATTGTCTTGAAAGTTTTCAGACTTGTCTTTCTTACTATACATGTATTTTGAGAATTTTCTACTATTAAGAAGCTAGAATTTGAAAGACCTAAATTTTCTCATAAGAATTATTGATTGGTTATATATATATATTTCTAGGCAAATAAGTCAATTTATAGTATAAATTAAATTAGCAAAACTCAATATATATATAATGGAATAAACCATTCTCAGTTCAGGCTATAAATAAGTAGCACTTTCTTGACAGAGGATTAAGAATAAAATGTAACCACCTTTGTTTTAACTTTTGATGTTTATAAGCTTATCCTTGGCAATATCAATGGAAATTTAGACTCCACTCTACATATCAACCATATTCAAGGATAGAATCTGAATCTCAATTCTAATAATCTTGCTTTAATAATCAAACAAATGGATGATTTTTGATTCTTTGGCAACAGAATGTTATTTATTCATAGCCTGAAGAAAGAATGATTCATTTCATTAATTATATATACAATGAATTGTTAATTTAATTTTTACAATTATTAATATTTGTCTTATTATTAAAATTACTTAAAAATGAGATGCATCCACCATTCTTGTGTAATTGATTCTGAATTTAATAATTATTAGCTTATGGTTACATGTGATCGATATAGGGACTTTACTCTGAATTTTCATTAATATTGGCTGGGGTAAATCTATAAACAACAAAAACTTAAAGAATAGGTGGATTCATTCTATTCTTGACTATTTGACAATAGAATGTTATTCATTAATAGGGAAATGGTTTACTCTATTAATTATATATATATAATAATAAAATTTTAATGAATTTTATACATGTAAATACTGAAAGTTAGATGACATTTTCAATATATTTTTTAATTATTGTTTAGCCAAGATATAACTAAGCAAGCAACCATCATCGCTATTTTAAAATAAATTGTCTAGATTAAATAATAAAAGTCAAAACATATCAGAGATATAGAATAACATGTGAATGAAATACCACTAAGCTATCAAAGCAATATATACTATTTAGATGTATCAGAGACAGAATCATGCTCTCACAACTAAACAAAGCAAAACTCTCCATACAGTATTGCCACCCTGTGCCAACCAGAGTAATCACTGAATGTCAGAAGGCTTGTGCATAAAATCCCTATCTAATGCCTACTCATCCAATATCCCCAGACTAGTTTCTGACAATGTCCACAAGCCAGAAACTAGTCTGGGGATATTGGATAAGTAGGCATTAGATAGGGATTTTATGCACAAGCCTTTTGGCATTCATTGATTACACTGGTTGGCACAGGGTGGCAATACTGTATGGAGAGTTTTGCTTTGTTTATAAACAAATATGTGCTAGTATTAAGAGATAGTGATCATGTGATGCTTAATGGTTTTTCTCTCACAACTATGTGCAAAACAATCTGATCATTATATGCAACGCAGAAAAGAAGAAAATAATTTTTTAAGTGTTATAATTCAAACTTATCTCATAATTCTACATTTTGTACCATTCTTGTATCACTTTAATTTAACTGTTATTATTTAAATACTTATAAACATATTTATGTTATCTATGTTTAAGTTAGATCTCATCAGTATCCAGGTTGGCAATACCCCAAAACTAAATATGATATAATCCTCAATAATTATTACACCTTACATGTTATAGTTGTTTTTTTAATTATGTTGCTGTTATTGAATACTTAAGATATATATTGTAATAGTCAGACAAGTAGACTCTTAAAATGAAGAGGAGATAGTAAAATGTTTAACACTTATCTCATGTTTAGGTAATTCTTGATAATTCAGTTGGATGTCTCCAGGTTCTTCCAGAACCTGAACCTGGAAGATGATTGGTTTTAAACTGTAACACTCTTATAAAAATGCCTATCAGGTGTCTGCAATGTACTAAATGAGGCTATAGCAAATATATTCTTCTTCAATCTTGTAAAATAAATTTGCAATAAGGGACAAATTAAACTATTATTATTGAAGATGTTTTCTCACCTTTTCTCCCTTTCATTTCATAACCATCACATAGCAAAATTATTTCCAGAATAAATCAGGAGATCATCATTCTCTTTGATCTATGTATTGAATGAAACACCAATAAAAGAAAATATACCTAAGAAAACATTATTTAATAAAGATCACAATAGATTTGTATGCAAAACTATTTACTATTGATCAATAAGTCAAGATCTTTTACTTCAATATAATAAAACAATTATATTATCATTCTATAGGAATTATTTTTCGTTTAATCAGGTTCACCAACATATTATCTAATAATAACAGGTATTTTAAATGTGCTTAACTTTCATTTTTACACCCCCTAAATGAGTCTCTTTCTTTTATTAATTGACTTTCAGGTTTAAATACTAAGTTTATTTACTCTAACACTCATTTATATGGTTGGCTATAATGTAACTCTAATTATGTTGTGAGCACATTGCACATACTACTATAATTTTAACTTGTGTGTGTGTGTGTGTTCATGATTTTGAAATATGCTGTTTTGGAAATTAATTTTATCCCTAACATTTTATTTTTTCATTATTGGCATAATTTCTTGATTATGGTTTCAGTATTTTGTATATTGCATAAAATAATTAAAAGATATCAGAATTGAAATATCTCATAGGTAAATAAACAATAAAAGCACTAAGAAGTATATATGTTTATGTTGTCAAACAACATACATCAAATATAATCCTATATATATATATACGAAAATTCTAATGCAAATCATGTAAATTAATAACTTGAAATATCATCTATGTTCTTTATTACTTTTACAATGCTTATTTTTACAATCGAATATGACAGTTTTCATAAAGGTATGTAGAGCTATGTTAAATGCGTATGGAAAAAATATAAAACACTTGTCACCAATACTATATTTATTATTCAAACATCTACATAAATTCATTACACAAGGCTATGTCAACTGTCCACAAAGACCAAATAAACAAAACTTTGCAACTCTTCTTCTAATTCAAATAAATGGGCATGCCTATCAGTAAGTATATTTACAGGCAAACTTAATAATAGATAATTACATTATAGTTGATATTATTCCACAATATAAATTCATTCACAATTTTTTATTTTATTCTTTAAATCATTCCACTGACAATCAACCATAATTAACCCAAAGTGTGTACTATGTACTGTTAAAGTATTTTAATATTTCTTTTTAACTCTGTCATTTAAGTAAAATGAGTTCATAAATAATTTTAAATATTTTTAATATCAGTATAAATTTTCAAAATTAATATTTCAATTCACTTCCAAAAGAGAAATATTTAATGAATTGGAATTTCCATTATGAGTTTGTATTTACACATACATCCTTCATATACTAAGGCTAAATGAACTCTGTTCTAAAAAATTAAGACAGTTATTTAATTCTAATTGATATTTAATGTGCAGATAAAGATAAATAAATCATTTAATTCGAATCCATTCAACTCATTTTATCAACTGCTAAAGAAAAACCAGAATGCAAATGAAAAATAAAGTTGAAAGAGCTTTCAAAAAAATTCAAAATTTATTAATGATGGAGAATTTGTTCATACATGATTATGATAGTCAAGGAGTGGTAAATATGTGATGGGAATAGTCATCACATTAAGTTTATGGAGTAGAGCATCCAATACAGTATAGATTCTGTAAAGAATTATAGTCAATTAGATTAAGAATCTTTTGAAATTATTTATGCCATTAAAAAGTTCCATGACATACCACAGAATCTTAGTAGGTATTTTGACTATCCTAAACATGCCCTGGATCATTTAAGCCAAACCTGGGTAAGAGATTAGTCATGCTAATACCATATTGAGGCTGCCTGAAAATTGGGAAAATGGCAGACCCATTACAGAAGTAAATAGCATGGAAGTAATGCATACAGATGCATTAAATAATGCAGGCATAGCTATATGGATGAGAAGATACAGGGATTAAAAAATGAAAATGTATCCAAGAGGAATGACTCTCTTGTAGGTCTCACTAAGTGTTGGCACCTATCAATGTGTAGAGAATGCATGTTAATGTTCAACTAAGTATTAATACCCACAGTAGGCCAAAAGCAGATGATTAGTACTGCCATTGTGAGAACCAATACATTCATAAGTGTGGTGGTAAAGGATAAAAGATATTGAACAAGATATTAATAAACAAAGTTTGTGTAAAGCAATAATAGAGATGCTGTTAAAAGTTTTAAAATCATGGCTGCAAATTATCTACTTAGATGACACAAGCCTATACATTGAAAAGTATCAGTGCATAAAAGACTATTCGAGTATTAAATGAGTTGTGCATGAGTTAAGGTTATCTAATATCTGACAATGGGCTAGATTTCTTTTTCAAAATTTTAAAAGCTCCATAGACAGGAAGAGTATACAACATGTACTAAAATCTCCTTACCACCAAGTGCCAAATAAACATATAAAAAGATGTACAACAATTCAAGGAGAATTTCAAACAAAAATACTTATAATGATATATACGACACTATCTTTGCTGCCATGATATATTAATACTCGATACTAATTACTCAAACAAGAAAATCACTTGTAGAATTGTTATTGGTAAAACTGCTATCTTATGGTCACCTAAAGCTGAAAAGAGCTATTAACGTAACTAAGTTCTAATTAAATGAAAAAATATGGGTGGAATCTGATAAGAAAATATATTATGTCAAGTGTCATGCCAAAGCAGCTATGATTAATGCAGTTAAATGATAGTGATAAGGTGTACAGACACAAATAATCTAAGAAGACAAAGACAAATGTTCAGCAAGATAGAGACAAATGAAGTAACTTGGTTTCCTCCATGTCAGCCAAGGATAGTAATTGCATCATTGAAGACAATTGACCAGACAAATTAAAAGAAACATTCGGATGACAGGAAGTGTCAAGATGCAAGAGAAGTTGAACACCAAAGAAGAGAAATTCAGGCCAGTGATATTCCTGTAAAGAGGAAGACTTCACAGAGCACTGTAGAAAATCAAGGATTATGTATGGGAGTAAAAAAAAAGTTTTTTAGAATGAGGGGGGTGTAGTATTTACAGAGTAAATAATATTTGGATGTATATAAATAATAAAGGTGATAAAAATAAGGTAAATAAATGAACATGATAAACTAATTATAGAATGAATTATCCTGTGTTTGCCCTTTTACTTTCTTAAAATTATTGTAATAAATAGATATATTAAGCACTTGATGACAAAGTAAAAAAAGCTTAACAGTGAAACTTAACTTAATATGCTAAACATGTTTTTATTACCTTTGTAATAATATCATGATCATAGCAATGAATGGGTGAAGGTGTGGTATAAATATGTAAATTGTATTCAAATTGTATGCAAATATGCTTACATGACCCACTTTTAGAGAGGGGAAAACATTATAATTGTTGGTAATATGCCAGACTTTATCTTACATTTAGTAACCATATAGTGCTGGCTCATATAGGTTTGAATATATGGACAAGTTTGTTTTTGTGTTAGAAATGTGGATTTGTGATCTGGATTGCCTTTGTCCCTTTTGTATAGGTATTGGAGTTGGGAAAGCCTTATTGCTAGGCTGGCACAAGATTCTCCTAAGTAAACAGTACTGCAGTTGATTTGTTTACATGAGATCTTGTACACAATTAGAGTTAATAGATTTAAGTGCAATTAAAAATACTTCTGTGGTTAGTATTGAGAAGCTGACTAGGTTAATGAATGTTAAAGCTCTAAGGAACAACTGAATGCATACTTAGCTTTACTGTAAATAAAGGGTAATTATATATAATTAGCACGAATAAAGTGTGTATTAACACTTTAAATATTTTCCACTCCCTAGTCAGTTGTGCTCTAGAGAATATGATAACAACATAATCTAAGTGTATATCAAGTCCACAAGAGTAGGAACTGGTGTTCAATATTTGGCTTAACTTCCAAGCAAAAAAAACTGACCCAGAGAGATCTTCCTTGTAGATAACAAATAGATTGCAGGATTTTATACAAATCATTACAACCTCAATATTTAAGTAAGCTATAAAACATATGTGTAAATATATATAGCTAACTTATAAACCTTGATGAAGAGTAATAATGCCATATCTAGCACTAATAAATGTATTAACTCACATTTTGATTAGTTTTTATTTAGCTTGATCTTTGATGACTGCTAGTCACAACTGTTGCAATTTGTTAAATAGATAAATAGACCCATGTATCATAAATCAAATTAATATCAAAGTTTGTTTTTAATTACACAAAAAATAATAATTGAACTACCTTATTTGGCATGAACCTCACTATTTTATCTTATGAGAGTTAATATTTTTTCATGGTGTTAGAATCCTGTGATATTAGTAGGAGTATTAAATGACTATCATATTTTAAACATTGGCAGAAAACTTTTAAGATTATGGCAACAAACAGTCTCTTGGTTATCAAAGTAGTTATTGATGATGCCCATTATTACCAATTACAGTATAAAAAGTCTTTTTACACAGAATTACATCTATCTATATATCTATTTATCTATCTACATACATATATATGGTGTAATTTCAGCAAAAAAGATATTGAATGCAAAAAATTCTGCATACATATATAATGAATGGATTAAGAATACATCGTAAATTTTTTCATCTTGAATTTTTTTTTTATTAGAAACTTAAACTTCTAACTATAAAAGTATATAATAATTTTTATTAGTTCTTCATTATATTATCAATTATCCATGTAATCAATATTTCTGTAGTGCAAATTTCACTACACCACTCTCATGCAAGATAGGGAATTGCCTATGTGGTTAACAAAATGTGATGGGCATAAAACTAAAAGTTTCTGGATTAACCTTGATCTACCATTATGGACACTTATATAAGTCTGCAAGTGACTAACTATTTGATTGCAATGTTTATTTTTATTGCAGAAATGAGAAATTACTTGAGGAGAATAGAATATTATAAACTTAAAGGTACTTTGGTATTATTCCTGCTATGATGTATTAAACTCCGGTGATGTATTATTCTAAGTTTACAATATATTTAAAATAAAGCCTCCAAGAGATGAGCAGACAAACTTAATCGATAAAATTTGTCCACAGATCCTGTGGAAACCTTATTTTTAAAAATATTGCAAACTTAGAATAATACCATCACCAGAGTAATATGTTGTACTGCGTGTAATACTAGACTTCAAATCTAAAAAAAAAAATTGACAAAAAATACATGATACTAAAAAAACAGGCAATTGTGACTTTTTAATAGGGCACATTTTGTAAATTTTTGTCATCGTAGCCATGCTTCCCTCCTCCCAGCATAATGCTGCACATTGTATCATTGTTAAGATCTAGCACATGTAATGCCAAACTTCAAATCTAAAAAAAAAAACATATCATATTTCTAATGATGGAGGGATATATTTATTACAGAAAAAGAAAAATATGAAAAAGAATCCTGAAGCATTTTTTTAAATGGCAAACTGTAAGTTTAATGTTATATTAATTTTTTAAATATATATATGTTTTAAATCAAAAAACAAAACAAATACGTAAAGTTTTAGCTGTAAAAATATTTTTAAATATAAAACTATTACTTACAAATGATGTGGGAGATGTATTATATTGGGTGGGGGGAGTCACTATGGCGAACTGTACCATTTAATATATTGTGAAGTGAAAAGGAAAGAGTCAGTTTATTTGACATGGGTTAGTCATGCCAGGATTCTTGGTTGCCTTCACATTATAAATGAAAATTCCGAATAAATATTACCAGATGCAAATCTCATTGGAATAATACATCATAGCAGAAATAATACCAAAGTAACAGTTTAAGTGAGTCTGCTGTTTTCCAGAAAAAATGTCAACTCAAAATTTTTAAAATATATATATATATTATTATGATTAGTTGAACTAAAATTGAAATACACATTATCATATTTGGACTAAATATCTTTATTCAAAAATCATTCAATTTCGTATGTGTCTTTAATTTTAGTCTGATTTTGAGAATTATTACAGCCTAATTTTAAAAAAAATTGATTTCAACAAAAGATGACAGCAATGTTCTTTTATTGTGAATATAAAGGCTGTAGAGTTGACAAAGATTATGTTGTGGAAATGGGATGGAGCAGAATATGGGAAAACTTAGACTGGGGAATGTAAAATTAGGTAGCTAACAAGTTTCTCTTGGTATAATTGCTGAGATATTTTTGATTTCGTTTAAGAAGAAACTACAGTACATCACATCAACATCACATTTCACACGTTTGTCATTTAACCTGCTTATTTCTATATATATATTGAAAAAGCTTGAAGTCAAATATATAAACTATTTTCTTCGTTTTAATATTGTTTCGACGTGTTTTCTCCAAATATAGATAGAGATATGGGTGAATATTTCAAAAGTTGACATTTCATTATCATATTCCTGTACAAGATGTTTATTTTTTAATCCAATTGGGCTTTTAAATTTACATTTTTTTTTAAATTATTCAATTAGAGTTTATCTTTATGGAATTTGATATATTAATTAATGCTTTATTTATCTTTGAATTTCTCAGTCATTTTTAGGCTTTCTGAAAATTATTATTATTATTTTAAGCTTTGAAAAAAAAAAAATGTTTCTCTTTACTATGTATTGACTAGTTTGTGTAATAAATAAAACTACATTTGTGCTTATACCTGGTCAGTACAAAGGATATTTGTGGTCTCTCTAGGAATAATAAAAATGTCTAATATGTAAAATTAAGTAAATTGCCAATTTGTCTGAAATATGCTAGTATGCATAAGGTTAATAATAAATTGTTTACGCAAATTACAAGGCTATCAAAATTTTTTAGCAGAACTTAATTACATCACGTCAGAAATAACCAGAGAGCAGTTTAGTGTCATGCAAGCAGTATGGTGCTTGCGAAACCTACTGTGAGCAATGAAATATGCTGAATAAAACGTTATAGTGAAAAGTTAAAAAAAAAAAGTTAAAAGAATAAAAAAAGAATAATAACATCGATATACAACAAATGTGTATGCATGATTTAAAGTAATTAAGAAATTCAATCAGCAAGCCGCTAGTTGAAAGCTCTATGTACTAATATTATATATATATTATGAATGATAAACTTGCTAAACATCACATGATCACCATCTCTTATACTAGCACATAATTGTTATCGAACAAGGCAAAACTCTCCATAGTTTTGTAGTTAAGTAGAGATAAAAGATGGCTGCTGGAGGGTTGCATTAGATCCTAAGATCTAGGTGCAGTGCTCTCAGATCCAAGGCTCCTCACTGATGAAGGCCACAAGCCAGAAACTAGTCTAGTCTGGGGATATTGGATAAGTAGGCACTAGATAGGGATTTTATGCACAAGCCTTCTGGCATCCATTGATTGTTCTGATTGGCACTACTGTATGGAGAGTTTTTCCTTGTTTAATGATAAACTCGTTAAGTTAATAAAACTTTTTGTGTATTATTTCTAAAATAATTAATGAATGCATTGTGCAATCTCTAGAACTTGTGTTATGAGCATGGATGTATAATATGGCATTGTACAACAGTGAATAACATCTGGTACAATGACAGATATATCAGTCATGTCAAAAAGTACATGATATTACAGATAGTAAGTTAAAAGTAACTACCCTACTATGGATGTCAGGAAAGGATGTACTGTAACTTGCAAATTATCTGTGTGACCTGGAAACACTAGAAGATATTCCTTATGAGGAGTTGCTATAAAAAATAAACTTTTGCTTCAAACTTATAATTTTGAAATACATAGTGCATCTTCACTTACAAAATAAAATACAGTCATCAAGTGAAAATATATATGGCTAATGATATAGCACTATGAGAACTATCAAAAGGAATGTGGCTTTAGAGACTATCTAAAAGAGATGCTATTAGACCAGTTGTTATCATGCATATGAGACAGGAACCTTAGACAAATATTGCTAAGCAAATCTACACTAAGTTATAGTGTCATCATTGAATGAGGAATAACCGATGAAACTGTTTTAGAACTTGTGCTAGAATTTAAAAATATGGCAGATGAAGTTAAGCCAACCACGTATGTAAACAAAGCAAAGACACAGACTACTGGGAAGAATATTAAATAGGAGCTGTGTCTGTAATTGCTGAAGAAAGAAAGGATACAAAAAGAATGTGTAAATTTAAGACACATAATTATCTTAACTGTGGACTGTCAAAGGTTTCTAAAAACAATATATATTATACTATAATATTATCATTATACAATGACAAAACAATCACTTTTTTCTTTTAAAATATATATATTCTCCAACATTACAAATAAATGTATAAACTTCTTATTTAATATATTGTAACAAGCACAGATGTTCGTTACATTGTTTTTTTTTATATTTATTAAACATGAAAGTAAATTAAAAAGTTCGCATTTAAAAATTTTCTTTAAGAATTAAAAATTGAAATTAAATATCATCTTAAACTTGTATATATTAAATCGCACAGATAATGAAAAATTATTAAAATAAAACTTTATTAAAGAAAAAGTATTTTAAAACTAAATTTTAAAGAGATTTGGAGATAAAATTATATCTTTAAATATATCTTTGATTTGGAAAACAGGTTAATTAATCAGAAATGGAAATGATAAATTTAATTAGTCAAATGTAAACCAGCCTTGGGCATCTAAATGTAAAAACATCGGTCAGATAGGAAAACAATAGAAACAAATAGCCAATGAAAGAAATCCATCGGGAAATCGGACCTCAGCGAAAGGATCATCACATCGAGGACATAATGCCAAGTCATGCCAAGTCAATCCTTCGAATACGTATAAAAGGAAAATTTGGAAGTGATTGGTAATTGATTATTACGATGTGACTATATGTATTAGTACGGAGTTGGAGGTGAAGGGATTGACAGACACACTGTCAATTCTTTCAGCTGTTAAAGAAAAGAGAAATGAACGATCGTTTCCTACATTGAGGACCAACTGAACTAAAAAACCTCCGAATGAATAAATAAAACAATGGCTAAATGGATACCAATCTTTTGAGGACGGCGTGGGAATTCACATTCATGGCAAGTAACGGATAAAGATGAACTGTTGTAAACCGTAAGAACTTTATAAATAATGAACATTAAATTAAAACTTTCCATATTTAAATGATTGCAATATTATCCTATCTGACCAACGTTATTTATTAATTAGTTATAATTTTATTTAATGTAATTATTTTGTAAAATCATTTCCATTTATTTATTTTTTGTTCTTTAAGTTTTATTATGGTTTCTGTTTTCCGTTAAGTTAAATGATATAAATGTTAAACTTAAGTCGGGCGTGAATGGCTGTATAGATTTGTAAAGTTATATTAGGGGAGGGTAATCTTAGGTTATTTATGTCGTTGTTAGATTGGGTCAATGGATTGGATATATTGATGTAGTTAGTAGATGTAGTCGGAGATTCACTAAACGATTCTGCCAGTAGTGAATCTCTGACTACATCTACTAACTACATCAATATATCCAATCCATTGACCCAATCTAACAATGACACAAATAACCTAAGATTGCCCTCCTCTAATATAACTTTACAAATCTATACAGCCATTCACGCCCGACTTAAGTTTAACATTTATATCATTTAACTTAACGGAAAACAGAAACCATAATAAAACTTAAAGAACAAAAAATAAATAAATGGAAATGATTTTACAAAATAATTACATTAAATAAAATTATAACTAATTAATAAATAACGTTGGTCAGATAGGATAATATTGCAATCATTTAAATATGGAAAGTTTTAATTTAATGTTCATTATTTATAAAGTTCTTACGGTTTACAACAGTTCATCTTTATCCGTTACTTGCCATGAACGTGAATTCCCATGCCGTCCTCAAAAGATTGGTATCCATTTAGCCGTTGTTTTATTTATTCATTCGGAGGTTTTTTAGTTCAGTTGGTCCTCAATGTAGGAAACGATCGTTCATTTCTCTTTTCTTTAACAGCTGAAAGAATTGACAGTGTGTCTGTCAATCCCTTCACCTCCAACTCCGTACTAATATATATAGTCACATCGTAATAATCAATTACCAATCACTTCCAAATTTTCCTTTTATACGTATTCGAAGGATTGACTTGGCATTATATCCTCGATGTGATGATCCTTTCGCTGAGGTCCGATTTCCTGATGGATTTCTTTCATTGGCTATTTGTTTCTATTGTTTTCCTATCTGACCGATGTTTTTACATTTAGATGCCCAAGGCTGGTTTACATTTGACTAATTAAATTTATCATTTCCATTTCTGATTAATTAACCTGTTTTCCAAATCAAAGATATATTTAAAGATATAATTTTATCTCCAAATCTCTTTAAAATTTAGTTTTAAAATACTTTTTCTTTAATAAAGTTTTATTTTAATAATTTTTCATTATCTGTGCGATTTAATATATACGAGTTTAAGATGATATTTAATTTCAATTTTTAATTCTTAAAGAAAATTTTTAAATGCGAACTTTTTAATTTACTTTCATGTTTAATAAATATAAAAAAAAAACAATGTAACGAACGTCTGTGCTCGTTACAATATGGAAATAAAGTTTTTGGAAAGAAATAAAAAGAAGTTTATGCATTTATTTATAATTTTGTAAAAACAAATGACTAAAAAGGATTTCCCAGCAAATAATAAATTGAGGGAAGAAGTAGTTTTGAATGCTATGAATGTGAAAAAAATAAAAGAAAATGAAGATACATGATCAGATAACAAAAATAGAAATAGCTAGTGAGGCAGGCATATTATTCATTTCTTTTAAGGATTGGACAGCAACAATAAGATACTAATTAAAAAAACTAATTTAATATATATTAAGACTATTAACCTTAAGACTATGCACCTAAAATGTGACAGTAGGGACCTCTACAAATCTAAACACAAGATTAACAACTTTAAAAGACAAGAGCTGCCACTCTTATCTTCAACCTAATTTCTAGTTATATAGGTATATCTAAAGCATTTTGATTTGAGAGCGTGAAGCTATTAACTACTTCACTGATTAAGTCCAAAATTTCTATAATCAGTGAAGCAGTCAATAACTTCACACTCTCAAATCAAAATGCTTTAGATTCACCTATACAATTAGAAAATAGGTTGAAGATAAGAGCAGCAGCTCTTATCTTTTACAATCATTAATCTTGTGTTTAGATTTCTAGAGGTCCCTACTATCACATTTTAGGCACATAGTCTTAAGGTTATAGCCTTAATATATATTACTTATGTAATGAGTATGCACATTACAAATTATTAATTAAAAACTAATTTAGTAATTACAGATGTAAATGGAAATCCTATTAATATAAAAAGAATACTATTAGTGCCAAAAAAAATAAATATCTGCATAAAAAAGTTACTACTATATGTAGTAACTAAAAATATCCCTATATTGAGATGTAATTGGTTTGAATCTTTGAGAATTAGGATAAATATTATAAACAATTAAATTAAAAGCAGAAATAAAAAATTTCATCAGCTCTTTAAATTCAAACCAATAGACTGAAAGACAAAATCAGCAGAAATAGAGTAGATGATGTACAACAAGTTGTCTGAAGACCTAGGAAGGTTCTGTTTACTCTTAAGCCTAAAGTGGAGGAAGCACTAAAATACATAGTATCACCACACTAATAAAAGAATCTGTCTAGACAACATCCATTGTCACTGTCTTAAAGTTGGATGTACTGTAAGGATATTTGTTATTATTGTGAAACTATAAAAAAGCATCAATAAAAGAGCCAATCCCATATCAAGTGTAAGAGATGTATTTATCTTCTCTACAGAAACCTGTATACTTCACCAAATTAGATTTGCCGTTGGCATTTTTCCAAATTCCTGTTATTGCCAAAACAGGGAGTTGCTTACAATAAATATGCACATGGGTTTGTTCAAATTTAATAAGTTACACCCAATATTTTTTAAGCAAAAGTAAAAAGTATTTTAAGAGGAATTAGCTATACCCTATCTGGATGTTATCCTGATAGCAGCTGAAAGTGGATGCAGTTGAGTAAATGGGTAAACATTGTGTATAAAAAGTTAAACATTCGGAGCTAGGCTCAATGATTCAAAGTGTATTTGGTCAGCAAAAGAAATTAAATTTCTGGGGCATATTATAATAGATAAAGGAAAATGTCCAAATTCAGAGAAAGTCAATGCAGTTAAGAATTCCCCAAAGCCAACAAATGTTAAGCAATTACAAGCTTTTTAAGTTTAGTGAACTTCTTCGAAAGCTTCCAGAAAAGCAAATCTCAAAAAGCCATCCCTCTTTATGAAGTGTTAAAAAACTCTGAAATGGAAAATGGGGAGTTTAGTAAGGCAATGCTTTTAGAAAAATAAAAGATTTTCTGTTATCTGATAAATTATTAGTACATTATTGTGAATAATAAGAAGTGATGATTGCAATGGAAGCCTCAGACTTTGATATAGGTGCTACAGGGTGTATGGAGGTAAATGGTCTATAGCATACACTTCCAGAATACTTTCATTGGCTGAAACAACTAGAAAATTGGACAAGGAGTCTCTTGCAATAGCATTTGCAGTAAAGAAATTCCACCAATATGTTTATGGGTGGTCATTCAAAATTTACACAGATCATAGACCTCAACTGGGGATGCTTGGAAAAAATCAAGACTTGGATCATGCTAGCCAATATATGATCAGATGGATTAATATCATCATGTCATATGATTTGGCAATATTGTATGAGTTTGAAAGCAGATACTTTCTAGAACTCCAAAAAAAACACATACAAATCATATATTACAGCTATCAACTACATAGATGTTAATAAAGTATAGAGTAGTCAACAATAAAGTTGTAGTAGGATGAACAAGAAATGATGCCAACTACTGTTTGGTTAAAAAATTGATTAAATAAGGATGTACAAAAATGGACCAAACTACGTAGCAACACAAATTAGGAATGGTGAAAAAAGTTTATCTATATTTTATAACAGACTAAGAATTAATTCCAAAACATATACTACTAGCTACATGAAGAATACCCTGAAATAGTACTCATGTAAGAACTAATTTATTTTTGTAGCCAGACATGAATAGTGACATAGAAGAAACCACCAGGTTACCTATTAAAGAGTTCCAGCCTTAAGTTGAAGCTATAAAAGCATGGAAAAGGATCTATATAGACCAGGGGTTCCCAACCTAAGGTACCTATACCCCCAAGTGGATATAAGAAGCTTGTCCAGGTAGTATGATGAATAGCAGAAAATAAGTATATTGTTATTAATATATTTCAAAAATAGTATAAGTTATTTCAAAAATAGTTATATTATCGATATTTCCAGGCTATCACATGTTCGTACTGTCTGTCAGCCATGTCAACTACATTTCAGGTTTTATTTTGGACATGGACACAATGAGGTTTCATAGCCTTTTTTCTCACTGCAGGATCCAATAACTCAAAATGCCCAGTTAAGATTTATTTACCAAATAAAACTTTTATGATAACTTAATTACTGTTTATTTCTTATTGTAATGGAAAGAAAGCACCAGATAATTTACTAAAAGCCAAGGAGTTATTAGAACCAAAAAGGATCATACAAAGCTTTTAAAAAACTTAATTACTGTTTATTTTTTGTTATAATGAACAAGGACTACATGATACTTTACTAAAGACCAAGGGGATATGGGGACCAAATATAGATCATATGAGGCCTTTCAATGAATACATATTTATTCTAACCACTGACTGGTATTCCAAATGGATGGAATACTGAATAGTAAAAAATACTAATGCAGAAAGTATGATAAAAGTATTTAACAAAATTTTTGTTACATATGGGTATCCTGAATTTATAATTACTGAGCACAATGCTGGATTTAGTTTGATGCAATTAAAGGATTTTGTAGTCAGAAGAGGATATGCCATGTTTTAATACAACTATCCAAATCAATTAAATAACTAGAAAAAGCCATTCAACATCTTAAGTGCACCTTAAATAGAATGAAATATGCTGTTTCACATGAAGCATTAATGACTGTTTTATCAACACTTCACACTGAACTCATTTACAAAAAAAACCCTTGTGGAATTATTAATGAAGTAGCATGTGAAAATACATATATCAATATTGATTCCAGACAAGGTTAAAAAGAAGATAATAATTGAAAATGTCAAGTTCAATATGGGATAGACTGTCTGGATAAGGAATATACTGAGAAAAAATGGATACTGGGAATTATAAGTATGCTATTATCTACCATATCCATGAAATTGAATTGGAAGAGAGTAGAGAATTAAGACAGCACATTAACCATATAAAGACATGTTAAATTGAGTTGACAGAGATAGTGGGAATACTAGTTCAGCTACTATTCATGTTGAAGATTTATTAGATCTGTTTTCTAATACCAAAACAGATGCAGAAGAAAATTTTTCAAGCCAAGACTTTTAGGATGTATGTGCTGAATTAAACATTGAATTAAATGACTTTTCTCTACAGAAGAAGAAGGAGAAAAAACCTCTAGAAAGGCCAGATTATAAAAAAATCTGCAAAGTTGCAAGACTATATTTACAATGAAACTCCATTTATTTCTAGAGTGAAGGTGAGGTATTGTCATGTATTGACTAGTTTGTACAATAAATAAAGCTGCATATGCATGTGAGTGTATAACTGATCAATATATTTGTAATTACTCTGGAAATATATAAATTACCAATTTGATATAGATATGCTAGTTTGCAAAGGATAATAAACTGTTTATGCAAATTAACAGGACTATCAGAAACTGTTCGCAGAACTTAATGACACAGAGTTAGAGATAGCCAATGAGCAATTTAGTACTTAATATCATGTGAGCAGTAAAGTGTTTGCAAAACCCACAATTTATGAGCAGTAAAATATACTGAATAAAGAGATATGATGAAAAGTTAATGAAAAAGAATTTATAAAATGAAATAAAAGATTATAATATAGATATGCAACATTATAGTTCAAATCTAATAAGAACTGTGTATGCATGATTTAGACTGTTTAATTTTAGGAATTCAACCAACAAGTCTCTAATTCAAAACACTAACTAATTATTAATATTATATATTCTGATTAATAAAGTTGTTAAGTTAGTAAAACTTTTTGTGTGTTATTTCTAAAATAAAGCTATCTTAGGTTAAGTTTGGCCAAATACACACACTCTTTAGTATTAAATTTATTTGCAAAGTTTCTTCATTTTCAAAAGATTTTATATTACTAATAAACATCTCAAATTAGAAATGAAACTTTTTAAAAATCATTTCATCGTTTTAAGCATTATGAGAAACAGTACTTCATATTACAGTAGTTGATATGTATATATAGCACAATAAAATCTGCCAATTGTTTACAGTTTTTTTACTTGCATATACAGGAATTTGAAGGATAAATCACAATATAATAATTGGCTTATCCAGAAGTTGACTGTTTGTCTATGAATGTGTGGTTGTTGTAGAACATTTGTCTTTGCTGTAAGTTATTTTAGGTTGCTTTAAGTATGGATAAGGATTGAATAAATCCTTGATGAACATAATAATGCGATGACATTACTCCATAACAGCTGAGTATGCATTAGTAAAAATTAATATAATTAAATTCAACATGAAAATTTAAACTTAGCAATATGAGTTTATTAATTTGGGGCGAAAAAAAGGAATTCAATTTCATTATCTTATTCTTATTTTAGCAATAAATGAAATAATCTTTATGTTCAGACCTATTCTTCTTAAGGATATGACTTAAGCTTCTTCACACGCCCACACTCTACTTGGTAAGTACTAAAATGTGCTTTTCTGTTTTTCTGCTCACACAGAGTTTGAACAGATTTTGGCAATTTCATATCATTTGGATAATCTGCATAAATTAGCATACAGTTGTATAATGAGAAGATAAATGAATGTTTTGCATATATAAATTTTCTAGAGTGTTTACATTTTGGGGGAAATTTATTTATTTTCTGTCTGACTATAATTACAACAGATATGGAACTTTATTTATAAAACCAATAAAACATGCATATGTGCACATTCAACACATTGTTAGTCAGACAGTACTGATATCATAAAACATTCAAATGGATGTGTACTAATAACCACTTTATTTTTTTCTTTTATAGATTAAACTACCAATGAAAATCTGATGAAGTTGATATCAATTTCATAAACCTGGATAAGAGATTCCTCATTTGTCTGAATTTTAAAAGAAGGACATTATTGGTGTCTAAATATCAGGAACATAACTATCTAATAATATAAATTTTCAATATTGATAGTATTAAGTACAATGATGGCATTCACATGGAAATGTAACAATAAAACCTGTAGAACCAACTGCATTGTAAATCAAAGAGAAATGATACACAATAAACTCATACAAAAAAAAAACTGATCAGAAAGACTATGGAAGCCATTATATTTTCCAATACTTCATTTTTATCAAAACAATATATTGTGAACTTCATAAAAAGATTTTAGCTAAGCATATCATGGGGTCATAAATCTAAGAACTGAATTCTAGATGAATGGTCTAATAGAAAAGCTTATACACTGGGTCTCTTTTTATGAGGTAGATACATTCCGTAGAAAAACTGCAGAAAAAAAAAATTGCACAAAAATAGACTTCCCTTTAAAAATTTGAGATATGTTCCAAATTTTCAGCACATAAAACCAAGGCAACAAGGTAAAATTACTTGAAAATTTGCATAAACAAAATAAGGAAATAAAATATGACTAATAAAAAATTTCAAATATTTGAAAAAAATTGATACAAGATCATAATAATACATTGAATTATATGCTATCCGTTGCCACACACCTTTGTTTGTCAGATTATCAAATGCTACCATGTATTTCTTATATTATTACATGAAGATAAAAGATTATATTATATTTATTTATTATTTTATTATGGTAATAAAAATATAGTGAAAAGAAAAGATATACAGAATTAGTTCATACAATGAAGAATATTATTATTATTTGTTATTATTAGTGGATTATGACATAAAAATCCCTTCTCATATTTTACTACCGTAATTTTTATTAACTTAGAATACATTTATGAACCTGAGATTTTATTGAGCTAAATTATAGTAGGTAAAGATTAAGATTCAATTATTAGTTTAATCTTAGTAAGTAGGATTTATTAAAGTCGTAAGAATACTATGAGTTATTATTTGAAATAGTAATAAAGGGGGATAGTGTTCTTATGCCATATAGGTAGTATCCGATGGGATATTGGCTTAATGTAATCTATCTTGTCACCTGTATTTTCACTTCCAAGTCTCATGAAAATAATAAATATTTATTTAATTTATTTTTTATAAACTGAACCTTATTCGTATTTTAAATTTGAGCTAGTGGAACATTTAATTTTAATGCTGAATATTTTATTTATTAATTATTAACTGAGCTAGAACCCGTTTTATGTAAGATAAATATACTTATCCGGAAGTGAAGGTGCAAAGGGCATGTTAGAATATATATATGTGTGTGTGTTCAGTATTGATATAAAAAAATAAAGTTTTTGAAAAGAAAAAAAAGGATTTTTAATTTGTTGATATTATTGGAGAACATATATATTTTAAAAGAAAAAGTAATTATACATTTGCTGTGTTATAATATATGATACATATTATTACTCTATAAAAATATACCACAGCTGCAGAATATTTACATATTTGGGAGACCATGAGATGTGAACACTATTTTCCAACAACACTTTCTTCTGCCAAGATAATATTACTTCAAATTATGATATATGTGATCCATGCAAAACTATACGCTTTTGAAAAATATAGGAGTGATAATTTATATTTGTCATGGCTTTCTAATTATCTAATTAATATATAAGTGAACTGATGAAGTCAATCTTGAGCAATGAAAGAGAAGTTTATACTCAACAACAGTTATATCTGGAAATTCAAGGCCTTTTTTCTTGAGAAATGACTCAACATTCTTCTAGACTCTGTTCAAATACTATACTTTTTTTCACACAATAATATTAATAATGTAATAATTCATTAAAATTTACGATATACATTTTATTAAAAAGGTTGCATGCAACAAAATCACTTGCTAAATTGTAGTCTCTTGTTTAGTTTTTCTTCATGCCTATCAGATTGCAAACTTTAATGCATAAATCTATACATACAATATAAGCAATTCTTGATGCCAACAATGGATTTACACTATATTAGTAAAGATAACACAGGTATATTCATTATTTTGTTCAACATCTGTATCTACTCAAAAAGAGAGAAGACCAAAATATAAAATTAATACAATTTAAAAAATAATTTTGAGTTTTTTTATTATTCAACATATTTACAG
This sequence comes from Epiperipatus broadwayi, assembly GCA_028023455.1. Classification (NCBI taxonomy): domain Eukaryota; kingdom Metazoa; phylum Onychophora; class Udeonychophora; order Euonychophora; family Peripatidae; genus Epiperipatus; species Epiperipatus broadwayi. The sequence continues at coordinate 846,963 of JAQFVV010000320.1, forward strand.
CTTTATAAATAAATTATTACATAAAACTTTCATAATTAATTAGTCTGAATTTATAAATGGCAATGATCGGATTAGACCTCTGGGTGAATGACATGTTTGGCAGATGCAGCTAGTAGCCCTCTGGAGTGATAAGTGAAGTGGATTTGGGCAATGGAATGAGTACTGATCTACTGTAAAAGACCCCGGCTCATAGCAACTTAAAAAGAAAAAATATTCCATTACCACAATTCTCCATTATATGGTAAACAAATTACTGTAATATTTTTCTAAGGCAAACTAATAAAACTGATAATAAGTATCTTTTTTTAAGCATTAAGCATATAAATTACTTAAATAAAGACTTCACTTAACAATGAGATATATATATAAACAAATGTCAAATTATGAAAAAAGTAAAATGATACTTTTGGGAATTACAGTTATTTCAGTTTCAATTATTTATAATTAATCTATGATTATTTATAGTTAAATAAAGACTGTTATAAGAGAAATATGTTTTTAAAAATCAAAATAATTACATCACATTATTTTATAATAAAAATTTTAAAAAAGCATTTTAATATAGAGAAAGAATGTGAAGTTACTTTTACTAAAAACATTCCATCCAAGTTTAAGTCTATGATTAATTTCATACATTATGTTTCCATTTGTACTAATAATCTGACTAAAGTATTTATAGTTATTAATTTCTTCTAATTTATGATTATTAATCTTTATTTTCTTTTTCCGAGAAAATCCATTCAAAATTACTTTGGAATTTTTAGCAATTTCTTTGGTCTTACTAAAACAATCACATTAGCTGCAAAATCTAGATGACTTAAGTAATCTATTCCCATTTATTTTTACTCCCTTAGTCTCTCATTTTAATTCATAAAATGCTTCTCATCAAACTGTGATAAAGCGTTATGGAAGATGTGGAATCATCTTTATATACCCTTCTCAATGTTAATCTTTTTAAAGCCACTTATAGCTCATTAAATATTTGTTTTCTCCATATGAGACACCTATGATCTAGCACAATTTAGAAGCACTTTGAATTTTTTTTATACATCAGATAATTTACAATCACATGATTAATTATAAATTTTATTAAACGCACATTATTATATTAAGTAATATTTACTAAGGCTGTACCTTAGGAATAAGCGTCTGAAAAATTCGAAGGTAGGGACCTCTACAGGTCTTAAACACAAGCTTACGCTATGAAGAAAAGAAGGAATCCTTCCTTACTTCAACCTACTTTTATATATGAATAGGTGAAGTGAAGTATTGAATAGCTTCACACTCTTAGATCTAACCACTTCAGCTTCATCTATTCATATATAAAAGTAGGTTGAAGTAAAGAAGGATTCCTTCTTTTCTTCATAGCATAAGCTTGTGTTTAAGACCTGTAGAGGTCCCTACCTTCGAATTTTTCAGATGCTTATTCCTAAGGTACAGCCTTAGTAAATATTACTTAATATAATAATGTGCGTTTAATAAAATTTATAATTACAACTTCAAATTATCGTAATAGATTTCTTACTATAAGATCTTTCCATTGACTCATAGTAAATTGTAAGATTTCACGTGTATTAATGTATTATAAGAATTGTGGACTTATTTAGTGAAGTATTGAATAGCTTCACACTCTTAGATCTAACCACTTCAGCTTCACCTATTCATATATAAAAGTAGGTTAAAGTAAAGGATTCCTTCTTTTCTTCATAGTGTAAGCTTGTGTTTAAGACCTGTAGAGGTCCCAACCTTTGAATTTTTCAGATGCTTATTCCTAAGGTAATCACATGATTAAGTAAAGTGTATATTATGCAATCAAGTTAAGAATTGAATATAACTACTGTTTTTAAATTTTAAAATAACATTTTAATGAAATAATCAAGCATGAAACAACAGAAAATTTAAATATAAAACAAAAATCATATGGAATTCCTAGACATAATAAATCACCTTTATATAGCCTGCATGTCTGTAAATAAATATTTCTCCTTTATATATATAGAATGTTTATCTTGATTTACTACCTTATTTACCCGTTATAACCTCTTCAAAGAAATACACACTACATATAGAAGAAAATATCCCAATGCATATTTCACTAGCTGAAAAATCCAATACAAAATGTTCAAATCCCCCTCCCAAACACACCCTTTTAAAATTAATATAAAGTCTGAATTCAAACACATGCCTCAAAAGAATATCTTTTTGAGTCGTGCTGTTTGAAGTTCAGACTGTTGCTGAAAAAACATAATATTTAGGAGGGTGAATAATTTTAAACAGATGTTATTGTGGAAATATTTTAATATGTAGAAATATTTATTATATTTTTATATTAGAATAATCACTGTCTCATATGTTAATAGAAATAAATGGAAATAGTAAACGAATAAACACCTTTTTGTATTCAAAGAAAACGAGTATCTCTTCTAAAGGCAATCTCTTGGTTATATATATATGTTGATATAAAGATTTCCATGGGTTCATCCATGTATGATTTTTATAAAATATGCCAGCTTTTTAACTTGATTACATAAGTCATCAATTGAGGGATAAATAGAATATTTTAAAAATGGTTGTAAAAATGCTGTAAACACTAGTTTATGTTAAAATTCCACGAATAGAAAAAACATATAAAATTACAAAAATAAAAAGTCAGAAAACTTTTAGAGTAATATATTTTTTAAAAAAATTCTAAATAGGAAGAAATTTGTATGTGTCATCATGTTTGTTGTTAGAGTTTGGTCTTTTTATAATCGCAATAGCTTCTCTGACCTTATATTGATAGAGATCCTGGTATGAGAAAAATCAATATTGTGACCTGAATCCATAGCACAGATTGAGAGTATTGATGATGATGAATGTTATTTAAATGCAATAGCATGTTCATCTTTTTTAGCACTGATGTGATGATGTCTCATATTTACAAAAAAAACTTTACTATTACTACATGAAGTTCATAAACCCTATGAAGCCCAAACCTATAAATTCAATCCTGCTAGAGAGTTGAGGAGTTTATGAAATTTCATGTGGCATTTATAAAGCTCCTTATATAGGTATGAGGAATCATAGCATCAGTACTAGAAAATATGAACATGCTAATGTAGTTAAACAACCTCATCATCATTCTCAAGCCATGCTATGGATTCGGGACACAATATTGATTTTTCTAATTCTAGGATCCTATCCAGATGTGACACTCTACCGATGTAAGACCAGAAAAACCATTGAGATAATAAGAAGACCAAATTTTATCAATAAACATGATGACATATGCAAACTTTCTCCTATTTGGCAGGATTTTTAAAAAAACATTACTCTAAAAATTTTGACTTTTATTTTTGTAATTGTATATACTGTTTTTCTATTGGTGAAACTTTAACATTGTTATAAATCAGTGTTTATAGCACTTCTATAAGCATCTTTAAAATATTCTATTCATCATACAATTGATGGCTTATTTAACCAAACTAAAGTGTTGGTATATTAATTATAAAAAATTATATATGGATGAACATGCAAAGTTATATATATATTGTAACCATATGGGTTTCATGGCATACAACATAGTAGTGTGTGTGGACAAATATATATAAAGTTGAAAGGAAAAGTAGAAATAAACAATTTTGTTGTAGACATTTTCTACAAGTACACTGAAATAACACAAAGGAATAAATAATTTTAAAGTTTAAAATAAAATTTCATTATGAAATAAACATTTAAAAAAGGTTTAAGTAAATATTTTTATTGAATTCTGATTTGAAATTAAAATAAGCATGTTTTATGTTAAAATAGATCTACTGATAATTGTAAAAATTCCCATATCTATTTTACAAATCTCTTTTTTAAAGTAAAGCCTGTAGATCATACTTTTGATAAAATTCAAAGTTGTTTTTAAAAGGATTAAAGTAGATTAAAAAAATTGATGAAGATTAAAAAAACATTCTTGAGTTAATGAATTAAATTCAAATGCGTGTGGGCATATATAAAAATAGTGTGAATCAATGTTATTAATTCATTTATTATTTCTAATGTTAAATTTTTCTTTTCTTTTTTTTAAAAAGAAAATTATCATGAAATTCTGTTTCTATTCCAGCCAAGTTCTTTTGTTTTCCAATCTAGAAAATTTTTTGGAGTTTATTATTATTTTTAATATTAAAATAAATCATCATTTTCAAAAAAGAAAGTTTCATTTAAAATTCACATCCTTGTGGTCTTATTTTCAATATTTTAAAAATAAAACCTGAGTTTTCCTCTCTCTTTGTAACAGTATTGGGAACAAGTAAGTTTCTAGACACAAATGTCATTTTTTTCTTTGTTTTATTTTTAGTTGACAAAAGTAATTTACTTTAAAATTTTGTTAATTAGAAATTTTAAATGTCATTTTCAAATAAAATTATTTTAAATTCTATTGTTTCAATATATATAACACTACTCACCAGTTGTACTTTATACAGTACCTTTATCTGTGCCTCTCTGCATATAGATAAAACAATATATATATAAACTACTTCAGCAAGTTGATGCACTTTCTAGGTAAGCCGATCCCTTCTAAACAGTAGTCTGGCTTATTGTCAGCTTTAGGAAAGGTACAATAAGCTGGTAACTGTTGACATACATTACAGTGAGTTCCCTTCAGTCTCTATGCCATCTAACACACAATATATATATATATATACAGGCTGTGGATACCATAAAAGCTGGGCTTGCTTCCATGTGAATTCAAATTCTACCATTGTAAACTAGTAGCAGCAACTTGATTTGCACTGTCTTGACTTCAGTTATACCTTCATAGTAACTCTGTATAGCAAAACTTTAAAAACTCCTCTTAATTTTTTTTTCAATCTTTTTATAGTCAGGGTGAAAAACACAGTAATCAAAAACAAGTTTTTCCTGTTTTGATTGAAAATGTTAGACACTTTTTCAATTCACATTAATTCTTTCAAAAACAACTTTGTAAAATACTTATCAAAACATGTCACCCAAACTTTAATTTAAAAAATTTAATCTAATCAAAATAGATCATGGAATTTTATAATTATTATACCATAAAAACATGCATGTTTTAATTTCAAAATCAGAATTAATAAAATATTAAATAGACCTTTTTAAATGTTTAATTTATAATAATTTTTTTTTAAATTCAAAATTATTTAATCCTTAACTCTCATTCCAGTGTAATATAGAAAATTTTTACAAAAAAATGTTTTCTGTTTATTTATACTTTTCCTTTCAATTTTATATATATACATGCACATACACTACTATATTCTCTGCCATGAGACACATAACCATCTCAATATATATATATAGCAAATAACCTTTTCATAATGGCAATTGAAAAATGACAATTTTCAGTTCAAACCTAGCTTGATTTCGCTAGTTAACATTTTTTCCCTTGTACTTGCTCCGACTACTTCTTTCAGAAAATTATATATTTAAACACTAAGTTTTTTCTGTTTCTCTCTTTTTCTCTATGGCAGCTAACTCCACTAAAAAAAGCATATAGCTTTATTTCTCAAGAGTTCAAAAGAAGTCAGAGTGCCAGAACTCTATCAAAATTGATTCTGGAAGAATTCAATCCCTAGTTGGATACTCTACCGCTGCATCAAACAGCATAAGGCCTAACTCTATTGATAACTAGTGACTTAATTTTATCTTCACTTGACTCAATTGCCACTAACTAATATTATTGAATATACTTATATTTCCACAAGATAATTTATGTGCACTGAAATTGAAAACATTTTTTTTTTTCTTTTGCAAAAGTATGGCTGAAATATTTTTCTGAATGATGACATGACCTACTTTTTAAATTACTCTTTGTTTAAACCCCCATTTAATTAATAAATTAAACACAAAAGAAAAATACCTCCTTTTCTCTTTGAACAACATACTAATTTGAGTTTATAAAATTGACAAATCCTTTACAAACAAAAATTGAATTCACAATTTTCTATCTGTACATTAATTTTAATAATAAAACTATTTGACAAATACAAATGATACAGATTTTATTTCATATTGACAAATTGCTCTTAATTGCAAGTCTTCTGAAATTCCCATTCCTTACTTTCTATCACAATAAATATTAAATTTACTCATTATTCCTGTTATATTTTAATTATCTCCTGTTTAGCACATTTACTGATCTCAATTTCATCTGTCCAAACAATTCAGAACTTCTGAATTACTTGTTTTAGTATTATGCTTTTTTTTATATAGGTACTTATGTGAATCATTTCTCATATAACCACATACGTGCTTAAACCATCAATATACATTTTTATATTACTATTTTCATTTTACATTACCTACATTTTATATTCTGGATTACTATACAAAATTATATTTTTAACTTTTAATATCTGCACATATATATATAGGGTTTTACAATAATATAGTACAAAAAACTTACCTCGTAACAGTAATGTTTCCTTTACAAAGAGTGAAACTGAAAACACCCACACCTAATGCAGGCAGTTATTAACTTTTTTGTTTATTTGGAGTTTGAGTTTGTAAGAGATGAACTGTGCTTATTTGACTGGATAGCAGGCATGCAAATGCATAGGGAATCTTAAACATTTATTATTTAAGATATTTTCTCTCAATCGAAGAGGAAATTTTACTAATTAATTATTAAACAATAAACACTTTTATTACACTATTTGCCAAAATTGTCTAGATTAAAATAATATCTATGCCTGAGCTTTGCAGAATGTATTTTTTTTATAAGACTGCTAATTTTTAGAGAGCCCAAACAGACACTTCTTGCATTTGTGCAATAATCTGTCACTGGGCCAAACAATTCATCTCACAACTCTTTCTGCTTATTATTAACATCTGCATAAGGAATGGCCTCTTGACAGTAAATGGCAATATTGAATTCAAATCTTCAGACTTAGTTTTAAAATAGTAAGTGTTATATTTTCAAAACTTGGATTATTATTTTAAATGATATATATAAAAAGATGACTTAAAAATACGGAATTATTCATTGCTCATTAAAGATAGCTAATAGCAAGAAATTAGTCTGGGCATTTGGATATATTGCTACCATCTAATGCCCATAGATAGTTCTGAAATAATGTGAACTGAGAAAAATAATTACTCCTAATGCAAAAAAAAATATTTTATTAATTAATTAATAGCTACAGACAATATGTATTTTTAAAATATATTGTTAAAGTATAAATGAGTATGAAAATTACAATTATTTTTTTAAAAGTTATGAAAGGGCATTATAAAACATATTGGATTGAACTTTCAATTCAAATTCATTCTTTGAGATTATCAACGATAAACATGTAAATATAATATACTCTACAGGCAAAATGATATAAATTAGTATTTAAAAGTTTTAGTTACATTAAATTTTACACAGAATGCATATATTTAGTCGATTTGAAAAATATACATTTTCGTACATGTAATTTGTAATAGTCCCACTTTTTGAATTTTAAATTGTTGACGAAGTTTCAGTTTAATTTATAAATATTTTCATTTTGAAACACATAAAAGAATTTACATTTTTTAAATATTTATCTTAGCAGTCAGAAAATGATTTTAGCAAAACAACTTTTAGAGAAAATAAACTAATTTCTGTCCACCTGTAGTTTGGAATTTTCACTTATTGTTATCGTACAAAAATCTGCTTGGTCGAGTGAGTTAAAACTCTAAACTTTTGATTGGTCAATTACAGAATCAGTGCTAAAAATATATTCATTTTTTAATTTTATATTCATTTTAGTTTCATTTGTAAAAAGCAAATTAATAATTTGTCAGAATATGAAAGTGAACATAAGTTTTTTCAAAAATAAATTTCTATTTATAATTATAAAAATATTTTATAGTGGACAAACTAAAAAGAAAGTTGTAACCTATTAGAAAATGTTGAGCACATCAGTGATATTCTTTCTCAATTTACATTCATGTAAAAGTAAATTTTTACTAAAATCTTAACTATTTTTCTAAAATAATTTTATTTTCAGCATATTTTATCAAAATAATTTATAATATGTATAAAAAAAAAAACAAATAAAAAAACACTTAAACATTCACTTTCATTTTCAAAATCAAAACAAAGAAGTTGGAGCGGTGAAAGTTATTGACAGGTGTTCCCTTTTGTTTGAAATAAGAACCAATCAGCATCTAGGAAAGTTTACCTTCTCCCATTGATATAGCTTCTTATTTACATATTATTTAATATATCAACCACACAGTTCTGCTTTCCAAAATAGTTCATAAATATCGAATATATAAATAAACAAACAAATTCCTTCTTTTAAAAACTTGCTTTTTATATTACTATAATCATCAATAAAAAATCCAACGTTTTGATTATTTTGTATAGACTTTTTCAAGGCACACTAAACAATATACACATATATACATAATAATAGATATCACATATTCCAAAATAAAAAAAAATATTAAAAATTACAAAATATATTTACAATCAAAAATTCACTTTATCTCACTCCCCTTTCCTATTGCAAACAATCACAACATAATCACAAAAACCTCTTTTTTTAAAAAAAAAAAAAAATTATATATATCCTTTAAAAACATTCAATTAATAACCTATTATTTTAGTTTTTATTTTTCCATTAACATTCTATTTAATTCTGGTTTTATTTCATTTAATGAACTACCTTCCATTATCATTCTTTTATTGTATGACTTAACACATTCCAAAAGCTTTATTTCAAAATCCCCATGCTTAAATTTATTCATGTGAATGTAAACAGCAGAATTTTTATCACCTAAATGCTGTTTTAATCTAGTTTTTAATTTATTTTTACGAATCCCAACATATGCCTTTTCTACATTCTTTCTAAAACAATCCAAATATTTTATCAAATAAACTAAGTTCATAATCTCTAACCTATTATAGTCCCCATTATTATTAATCAAAAAATTTAAACTTGCTTTCTTTTTATAAACTGGATAAATTGAAACATTATATTTCCTATTAATCATTTTAATTAATTTCTTAACTTTAATAAATAAATCTTTGTATATATTGAAACCAACATAAATAACTTTTTCTCTATTCCTATCCCTAACTAATCCCATTTTACTTTTTATTTTATTTGTATTAGAAAATAAATGTTCAACTACACCCTTAGGATAATCATTCAAAAAACATTCACTCTTAATAATATCAATCTCATTATTAAACAAATTATTATTTGAACATAACTTAATTGCTCTAACAATTTTATTATTAATAATAATAATTTTACTATGATTATCAATATCTGAAAAACAATTACTTGACAATCCAAAAAATGTTTTTTTTCTAAACACAGATGTTTCTATAACTACATTACCATTCCTATCAATTTTTTTAAAAATTCTAAGATCCATATATTCAATAACATTAATGTATTCTTTTTCCATAGTAAACTTTATTTTTTCAACTCTACCATTAATATAATTCCAAAAATTATCTGCATTTCTTTTATTACCATTGAAAACCATAAAATAGTCGTCAACATACCTAACATAAAAAACTGGTTTATTCCTGTTATAATTAAAAAATTGCTCTTCAAACCTATACATATATATTCCTGCCAAAAAACTACTTAGACCATTACTCATACTTCAACCCTCTTTTTGCTTATAAAATCCATCCCCATATTTAAAAATAAGATCCCTACAATAAATCACTAATATCTCATATAAAAGAAAATCCTCAATTTTTAATTTTATCCTTTTATCCTTTCTATATAAATCCATAATATTACAAATAGTAACCTCTAGAACAATGTTAGTATATATAATAACTATATCTAACTTTACAAAAAAACAAAACAAATTTTTAAAAATCTTATCATCTAAAAAAACTTTTAATTTACTAATAAACAATATAGAATTATTAACACAATTTGTTTCAAATAATGTAATATAATATTTAAAAATATTATTATACACCCACCTTGAAATTTTTTCATAGTAAGTATTACAAGTACACCTGGGTCTCTTTTTATGCAGACTTATTTAACACGATTTTGAAGTTATGCAATTCACGTTATACCGGAAGTCGAACTCCGATAATGCGCTATTACTTTAAATAATAAATTTTGTGCACTTACGTCATATTGAAAGTAATAGTACATTATTGGAATTTGACTTTCATCTTAGTAATTTCAATATTTTCAGTGCTTTATAATAATAAGATTTTATGCAATAATGAAATTCAAATCATGATTTCCACATTTTATGTATACACACATTAAATTTTACAAGATTATAATGTAAATTTGTTCAAACATTGTGTGTGTTAATTTTGCATTTTAAATCACATTCTGTTTTTGCTTTTTAAAAAAAAACGTAATCAATTATTAATCATTTAGTGTCCACAAGTTTATTTTTAAAAGGCGAGTAATAGCAGTGGGCACAATTAAAATTGAAAATTAAAAAATTAAAGACAAAAATAAGAATTTAATTTTTAGTTGTTAGATTAATTATTACTTACGTTGTCACCAGAAAACCATTAACACAACATGAGAGTGTCGTTGCCACTAGTTGTATTTCATCTTGTGAAGAATCTGATTTTTTACCAGTTTGCAAACGAACCTGTTTAACGGCAAATAGCAATAATAATTAAAACGAGTATAAAAAAATGTAAATTATGCATAAAAATATATTGTTTTGAATAAAATTAATTATAGTTAAAAAAAGTTTGTCTTGAATCAATTTTTTTCAAATTTGAAATTTTTTATTAGTCATATTTTATTTCCTTATTTTTTTTTTGCGCAAATATTAAAGTAATTTTACATTGGTGCTTTGCTTTTACACGATTTTTGAAAAATCACAGTCCATATCCCCCCTTTTTTAAGGTAAGTTACATCTATTTTTGCACGATTTCGTTTGCGCGTGTTTTCTGAGGAACCTATCTATCGTGTAAAATGAGACCCAGGTGTACTAATAATTGGTCTCATTGGAATATCAGGCTTATGAATCTTAGGCAAACCATAAATTTTTGCACACTTTATATCCATTCTTTTTAATCTAAGCATGACTAATTTTTCCATACAGCCTTTTTCATACATTAAAGTTAATACATTATTAACCTTTTTATTCATTAACATACTTTCATCTTTATTAATTCTTACAAAACATTCTTCCTTTAATAAAGTTAACATCTTTTTATTATATTCACTCTTGTTTAAAATAACCATACTCGATGTTTTATCGCCTTTTAAAAATAATAAATCCCCATGTTTATTTAGTATTCATATTTCTAATAATATACCATTCATTGAACTTACAATTATTTCCCCTTTTTTTAATATTATATCTATTTTTTAATTCAAATTCCAAATTCTTAAATCCAAATTTCAATTTATTAAATAAAAAATCCTTCTTCTTAACATTATCATTTATCTTATTACATTTGTATTCAATTAATTGCATTTTTGCCTTAATTTCAATAATCTGCTTTTTAATATTACCATTAGCATTTAATGGTACATAATTCAAATCCCTTTTTTAAACATCCATCTCTTCATCACTAAAAATAGTATTAGTAAAATTAATAACAAAATTCTTATTTCACTTTTTATAACTATTATTATCATTATTTTTGTTATCACATCTTTTAACCATCAAATCAATACATTTTTTACAAGGCCTTTCTAAAATCTTATTTTTAAGAAAATATACTCTTTCCGTGACAAAAATTCTGGTTGGCCGAGTGAGGTAAAACTCTAAACTTTTGTTTGGTCAATTACAGAATCAGCAAAAGATATATTCATCTTTTAATATTGTATTCATTTTAATTTCGTTTGTAAAAAGTATATTAATAATTTGTCAGATTATGAAAGTAAATGAAAGTTTTTTCAAAAATAAATTTCTATTTAGAATTATAAAAATAGTCCATAGTGGAGAAACTAAAAAGATTGTGATAAAAATCTCGGCCTCAGGGTGGCCTTTGAGCCTTTCATCATCAGATTTTCAATTGGATGGACGGTTGAAAAGTTGGAGTGTGGAGTAGATTGACGCCTGTCCATTAAAGTATGAGGTTTGGTTATCTTAATATATATCTGAGCACTTATAGCATATATGTGTGGAGATGGTAATCTGGACCAACTGTTGATTGCTGGTTTAGCATGAAATACATATATTGGTGATTATTTATCTTTTCAACATATATGTGTTCAAGTGCATCAGTGTTATGAGATAGTGTGGAGAGTGGTGGGTCATGTGAAAGTCTGTGCTCATATACCCTATATATATTACACATATCATCATCATCATTATCAACCATTATCAATCCACTGCAGGATGAAGGTCTCTCCAAGTTTAATCCATCTTCTCCGATCTTCATCTTCTCTTCTTCACATCACCCCTGCACACTTTTTTATTTCATCCATCCATCTGACATGTGGTCTCTTTCTGGGTCTTTTACAATCTCTTGGAATCCAGTTTAAAATTTCAATTGTCCATCTATTATCATCTTTTCTAGCAATATGACCAGCCCAACTCCACTTCAATCTTTTAATTTTTTCAATGAGGTCAGTAACACCTGTTTGTTCTCTTACCCATACATTGCGTTTTTGATCCCTTCTTGTTACTCCCAACATGCATCTCTCCATACTTCTTTGAGTGGTCTGAAGTCTCTGTATTGCTCTTCTATTAAGTGTCCAAGTCTCAGATCCATAAGTAAGAACTGGTAAAACACATTTGTTAAAAACCTTCCTTTTCAAACACATAGGCATATTTCCTTTTAGTATCAAGTTATTTCTACCAAAAGCACTCCAACCAAGTTTAATTCTATGATTAATTTCTTCCATTATGTTTCCATCTGTATTAATAATCTGACCAAGGTATTTGTAACTGTTAACTTCCTCTAATTCATCATAATCAATCTTTATTTTCATAGTTTGAGCAAATCGATTAAACATTACTTTAGTCTTTCTAACATTTATCTTTAGTCCTACTTTCCTCTGATAATTCCTGCAACATATCCTGCAGCTCTAAAGCATTATTTGCAAAAACAACTACATCATCTGCGAAATCTAAATGACTTAAATAATCTCCATTTACTTTCAGTCCTTTAGTTTCCCATTTTAATCCACAAAATACTTCTTGCAGCACTGCTGTAAAAAGTTTTGGAGATATGGAGTCACCTTGTCTTACACCTTTCTCAATGTTGACTTTCCCAGTATCATTATGTAATCTAATTGTTGCTGTTGCATTTTTATAAATATTCTTCAAAATATGACAATATCCTGGATCTATACCTTGATGATCCAATGCTTTAATCACTGAAGAAATGTTTATAGAATCAAACGCCTTTTCATAATCTACAAATCCAAAACATAATGACAACTCATATTCATTTGTCCTTTCTATAACTTCTCTCAACACCTAGATATGATCTATTGTACTAAAACCACTTTTAAATCCAGCTTGTTCTCTTGGTTGGTAGAAATCCAATGTTCTCTGTAGACGAGTTGTAATTATCTTGGTAAAATTTTTATATAAAACTGATAAAAGGCTGATAGGTCTGTAATTTCTAATATCTTCTTTATCACTTTTTTTAAATATTAATATTATTACTGCATTCTTCCAATCATCCGGAACATCTTTCTATTTCATCACCTGCTTCTTTTAATATATCAATTATAATTCCATCATTACCTGGAGCCTTTCCCTTCTTCATACATTTAATTGCGTGTCTCACTTCTTCATTTAAAATTCTGGGCAATTCGGAAGATATAATAGATATAGGAGGTACTTGTTCTTTATTACTATATAATTCTTGATAAAAATCTTCTACCAATTTCATGATGATTACATATATAGACACAAGTATATAATAAGCCTGTGTGTTTTCTGTTAAAAAGATCGTTGTAACCTATTACAAAGTATTATTTACGTCATGAACTTTCTTTCTCAATTTACGTTCTGTAAAAGTAAAGAATTTTTTTAAATCTTACTATTTTTGTAAAATAACTATATTTTCAGCATATTTTATCTAAATAATTTATAATATGTCAAAAAATACTTTTAAAATGCTCTAAAACGTTCATTTTCGTTTTCAAAATCAAAACAAAAAAGTTGCAGAGATGAAAAGCGGTTTCTTTAATCATCTTGATCAACAACCAATCAGCGACTAGGAAAGACCGCCTTCTTCCATTGTTAAAGGTTAAATTGAATATTATTGTCTTTTTACTTGCAAAATAATTCCAAGAGAGGGCAGCATCTTACGGTACTAACAGGTTTATCTAGGCATAATTGCTGAGATATTCTTGACTTCGTTTAAGGAGAAGCAACAATACATCACATCACATCACATAAGAATAAATATGAAAAAGTGATTATACAGAAAGTGGATTATTGGTTTTTATGCTGGGTTTGGGAAAAGATAAGGGGGATTTATATATAAAGGCCATAGAGTTGATAAAGATTATGTTGTAGAAATGAAATGGAGCAGAATATGGGAAAATTTAGACTGGGGAATGGAAAATAAAGTGTCTAACAGGTTTTTCTGGGTATAATTGTTGAGAGATTCTTGACTCCGTTTAAGGAGAAGCTACAGTACATCACATCACATAAGCTTTAATAATATGACCCCGCGTTAGAAATGACGTAATTCGAGAGACTTTAAGCCGTGATCGTTTATAACCGGAGAAGTCATGGAACTAATCTTCTTAAATTATCATATATAACTCTGACAATTCAGCTTTTTTTTATACGCCAATTTTTTAACATAATCTCCCATTTTAATATATACTTATACCCAAAAGTCCTCACAAATCTCTTTAAAGAAATAAATTTAGGAATTACACTAACAAACATTTTTTTAAAAATTTTATGTCTAATGTTATTTTGAACTTTCAACTTATTCTTCATCCATTTGTTAATGACATCAATAGACTTTTTAAAATCCATATTGTCTATAAAATTGTCCAAAAATCTTTTTAAATAATCAATAAATTTTTCCATGTTATAATTGTAATTATCCATATTATTTTACTTTATAAAATTGTCTACATTATTATTGTAATATTATTGATTTTTTACTTGTAAAATAAGGTACTTTTTTTTTTTTTTTGTTTAAATATCTAATTGTATTTTTTTTTTACAACATAAGTTATATATTTTCTTTTTTTAAGTTAAAGAGATTATTAAAAAAGTTATAAGAGAATAACAAAAAGTTACTTTGATTTTTGCTAAGATAAGAAAGCAACTTTTTATCGCAAAGCAATTAGCAGTATTTTTTTTTTCATATGTCATAGCACCGGCCGGGACCGAGCCCACAACCGTCTGCAACCAACTTCTTGCTTGCAAGGCAACCGCGATGACCTCTCGGCTAACAGCACTTGACAAATTAGCAGTATTTAAAGTTAAAATTGCAGCATTCCTTCTGTAATCAAATATGGTAACCAAAGGGGGGAAAGGATGACTTTGAAAACAAAATTACTTTAATTTTTTTCACCATTAACAGGTGTCAATAGATGTGCGTGGCAGACGAAAAATCAGAGGACTATAAAAAGCAAACACTTTGTGTGCATCAGTTGTCTTAGATCTTCATTTCTAAAGAAAGCAGTTTAATATAAAATTGATTTTTTCTGAAGTCATAAAAATTGTGTCAAACTACTCTCACCAGCATGTTGAATCATTGTATGATGTGTAAGTAGAAAAAGTTCATTTACCGATGTTTTCTTCCTTCTTGAAGTCATAATAATACCATGAGTGAAGTCATGACCTACCTGAATCTTGAACCCAGATTGCCTACAAGCTCTAAGAAGAGTGAACAGTGGATTCCTCCCAGGACAAATTCATGCATGGTAAACTACCCAATTAAGCTTAATGGTAAGAAACTTTGCTGCATAAATTAGAAGCGATCACTTTCTCTTGAACTCTATGTATAGCAAAATGCTGTGTTGAGTCAGACTACTAAAAATCTAAATCTTAACAGTAATTTTTAATCACCATTTGATTTTAATTTGATATTTTTATTCTCTTAGTAATATAAATATTTTAATTATTATGAATTTATAAACCTGAATATAAATTATGTTGCTATCTAATTAAGTTTATTATTATGAGGTAATATTACTTAAACTCTATCATTATTATTTATTTTATCAAATAAATTGCTGATGCTATATTAAAAAATACAATTTTCTGGGTATATCAAATAATTGATAATAGTGACTAATAAAAAGAGGGGGGGGGTAGGCCAGTGAATTCTTTTAAAAAATTTTGGTGCCTTTCAAATAATTAAAAAGCTGATTCTCTCCTCTCTATTATTCAAGTTTAGTTATGTTAAGCAGGTTTGTGTGACCAGGAAAAATAATTGCATTCGATAAAATTACCTGACATGTTCTAATGAGAGAATTAGCAAATCAAATGTAATTTGGTCACTGAATATGAAGCAAATAAATCATTCTAAAAAATATCATGGATGGTGCAATATATTTAGTATGTGTACATAATTATATAATATATATAATAGGGTATATTAATAAGCAAAATAAATATAATATAGTAGTGTAAATATATTATTATTGAATGAAAACTAAAAATTTTGTACATTTGTTTAAAATGTCTATGAAAGTAATAGGAAACATTTATTTTTTAAATAGTTAATTAGTTTCTCAGATTGTAAGAGTGGTGAGAAATGGAAAGAATTTTTTTTAAAATGTCCACTATCAATTTATTTATGATTTAAGTAATAAAAAAATAAAAATTTCCCCACTTTTCCTATCTTAAGTAATTTCACTCATGTGGTGCATATATATATATATATATTACTAGATATTTCTGCAGTAAGTTAATATGCATATTCTTTATGTATATATCATATTTAATATATGTACATAATTTTATATGTATAAAAAATCAATAAGTATAATATATAATAGGATTTATTAATAAGCATTAAAAGTATAATATGGTAGTGTAAATATTTTATTAATAAATGACAGCGGGTGAAATTGTTTTTATTAATAGAAAAGGTAAAAAAAAATTTTTGTCTGAGAAATTATGATTTAAAAATAACAAATGGATTTTTTAAAACAAAGAACTTTTTAGCAAGAAGTAAAATTATATGCATTAACTGATGTTCATTTATAATATAGTTTTGGTAAGCATTTTTTGTTGGGTAAAAAATTTCCAATCAAAATAAAAATGTTAAATACATTTAAATATTTCATATTTTTAATCATTTATACAAGCATATATTATTATGTACACATTAAATTGTGATATACTTAAGGGATATATATTTTAACTTGTAGCAGAAATATCTAGTGATATATATATATATGAAAAAGAAAAACAAGTTTTATATACGTAAAACCTGCTATCGCTTGTATTAATGATCAATAAATGGAGCTTTACCAAGAACTCCAAAACAAGCGTATTCTGTTTACATAAATGTCAGAATCAATATTCACTGTCTCTTTCATTTTGCTTCACCCTCAGATCAGCTGATTTCAAGCTGATTTGCTCTCATCAGTGAAGGGATAGGAGTTAGAAACTAGACCTAAACACTAACTCCAAGCGTTTATGCAGAACGTTTCTATCAGTTTGCAAGCATGAATTTTTTAGACACATTAATGTCTTCAAACTCAGCCTATCAAACCAGATAGCTATATGGGTCTGATATCAGTTCAGTTTCTCCACATAGTCAAAGCTTCTGCAATCTATATCATTGCAAGAAAACTTTAAAGGTACATTTATGAAAAAGAAAAACCAAGTTTTATATACGTAAAACCTGCTATCGCTTGTATTAATGATCAATATATGGAGCTTTACCAAGACCGCCAAAACAAGCGACAGTGAATATTGACTCTGACATTTATGTAAACAGAATACACTTGTTTTGGAGGTCTTGGTAAAGCTCCATCTATCGATCATTAATACAAGCAATAGCAGGTTTTACGTATATAAAACTTGTTTTTCTTTTTCATAAATGTACCTTTAAAGTTTTCTTGCAATGATATAGATTGCAGAAGCTTTGACTATGTGGAGAAACTGAACTGATATCAGACCCATATAGCTATCTGGTTTGATAGGCTGAGTTTGAAGACATTAATGTGTCTAAAAAAATTCATGCTTGCAAACTGATAGAAACGTTTTGCATAAATGCTTGGAGTTAGTGTTTAGGTTTAGTTTCTAACACCTATCTTTTCACTGATGAGAGCAAATCAGCTTGAAATCAGTTGATCTGAGGGTGGAGCAAAATGAAAGAGACAGTGAATATTGACTCTGACATTTATGTAAACAAATACGCTTGTTTTGGAAGTCTTGGTAAAGCTCCATCTATTGATCATATATATATTGTAACGTTTAATTATATACGTTGCAAATATATTGGCATTTGGTAAAAGCTAAAAAATAAAAGTAAATTTAGATTTTTTTTTGACTAATTTTTTTTTTTAAAAAAAAAAACGTACAATGAAAGTTAAATTATTCTTTCGTATTTTTTTTTATGTAATCAGAAATAAAAGTAGAATTGGAGAGAACAAAAGAATTCCAAAAGCAAGTAAAAAGATAAGCTAAAAGAAAAATATTTTAGCTAATTAAACATGGCTGAAAACTTGATTAAAAAAAAAAGAGAACTTTATAACGTAAATTTTATAAAAAATCTACAAGATTATGAAACACAAAACACCATGATAATAGCATGCGCAGAAGTCCGAAAACTGGACCTCTAGTATAAAAAGGAGGGGTTCGATTGGAGGAATGTCTTGTTCATTGGTTTTTCTAGTTGGTCTTGGATAATAATAATATATCCAAGATCGCTCTACACTGAAGTAATTCGTCATGTCGGAATGAACCGGAGCTTCTGCGAACATCATGCCTGAAGATGTACACCAGAAA
The DNA here is from genome assembly GCA_028023455.1 of Epiperipatus broadwayi. Taxonomy (NCBI): domain Eukaryota; kingdom Metazoa; phylum Onychophora; class Udeonychophora; order Euonychophora; family Peripatidae; genus Epiperipatus; species Epiperipatus broadwayi. The sequence goes on from JAQFVV010000320.1 coordinate 865,806, forward strand.
AGCTTTCATGACCGACTAGGAGAATGGACCGCAAGATCAACTAATAATCAAAGGCCTTGAGCTCATTTTAACCCCGAAAAACTATGCATAGTTATCTACAACCATCGTGAATTCACTAAAACTTACCGGTAAGTTATGCTTCATTATCCTGATTGTGACAAAGTTAACCATTTTACAAACTATTCATAAAAATAAGCTTATAATAGGATCCCAACAGAGACTTTAGTTTAATTGATCAAGAGACTCTTATTTAACCAAGAACTTTGTAATTAATTATTCAGCAGTTATTTTATTATTAATGTTTCACGTCTGAATTATTGTGTGTTCTATCCAATTTACTTAATTATTAATTCACATTTTAACTTAAACAGATTTTTTTATCTGTTATAATAAAAATATTTATAATAACAATTTTCATTTGTGCGTTATTAATAATAGTTATTATTTTTTATTATTAAATTTATTATTAGTTTAATAAGATTTAAAAACGTAATTTATCTTTGCCAATATGTTTGAATAAGCCCAGGAATAATAATCTTAAAAACAATAATTCTCGTTACTGTATGATGCAATACCTATTAGTTTAAAAGTATTTTTCTTTTTTATTTGCGAGATGTTATACGACGAAGTCAGCGGACTCTTTAGAATAAAAAGTCCTGGCACCCATATTAAATAAATTAAAAGCTGATTTCGTCAATAACATAATTCCCAACAATTAATAGGCTGAGTTTGATCAGGAAATATAGTTATGTTTTTAGAAATAGAAATACAACTTTCTTCTTTTCAACATAGCTTGATCAACTCACGCGTAGTTTATATTAGCGTGTAGAGGCCTAGCAAAATGGAAAACGTTATAATATATATATATGATCAATAGATGGAGCTTTACCAATTTCCCACTATCAACCTTTGTTTACATAAACACTGAGAGAGATAAAATTCAATATCTCTTTCAAATTGTCTCCAACCTTTAAACCATGATTTCGAGCTAGTTGGCTCACGTCAGTAAAAGGTAGGAAGACCAGAAACTAGATCTAAACTCCAACTCTACTAAACTGCATTTATGAAACACATTTTTATCAATTTGAAAGCATGAATTTTTCAGATATGTAAATATTTTCAAGTCCAGTCAAACAAACTAGATAGCTATATGAGTCTGAATTCAGTTCAGTTTCACCATATAGTAAAAGCCTCTGAAATCTATATCATTGCAAAAAACTTTAAGTTATGAAATTTATAACTTGTTTTGTTTATCATAAATGCACCCTTGAAAGTTTTTGCAATGATATAGATTGCAAAGGCTTTTACTATATGGTGAAACTGAACTGAATTCAGACCCATATAGCTATCTAGTTTGTTTGACTGGATTTGAAGATATTTACATATCTGAAAAATTTGTACTTTCAAACTGATAAAAACATGTTTCATAAATGCTGTTTAGTAGAGTTGGAGTTTAGATCTAGTTTCTGGTCTTCCTACCCTTTACTGACGTGAGCCAATTAGCTCAAACCCATGGTTTAAAGGTTGGAGACAATTTAAAAGAAATATTGAATTCTATCTCTTTCAGTGTTTATGTAAACAAAGCTTGATAGTGGGCTATTGGTAAAGCTTCATCTAGTGGACATAAAATGCAAGCTATAGCAAGTTACTAAATTTATAACTTGTTTTGTTTATCAAAAATGCTTCTTGAAGGTTTTTGCAATGATGTAGATTGCAGAGGCTTTTACTATATGGTGAAAAATTCAGACCCATATATCTATCTAGTTTGTTTGACTGGATTTGAAGATATTTACATATCTGAAAAATTCGTGCTTTCAAACTGATAGAAATGTGTTTCATGAATGCTGTATAGTAGAGTTGGAGTTTAGATCTAGTTTCTGGTCTTCCTACCCTTTACTGACATGAGCCAATTAGCTCGAAACCATGGTTTAAAGGTTGGAGACGATTTGAAAGAGATATTGAATTCTATCTCTCTCAGTGTTTATGTAAACAAAGCTTGATAGTGGGCTATTGGTAAAGCTCCATCTAGTGGACATAAAATACAAGCTATAGCAAGTTACAAAATTTATAACTTGTTTATCATATATATATATTGTGAGGATGACTTATAAATGTACCTACAACAACCTTAATTACTAGTGATGTTACATTATGTCCAATCAAGATTTATGTCTGACTAGACTAATCAGTTTTGCCAGCATGTGAAATATACCTATCTAATAATGTTAAATAATCTAATCCTCAAATCTGTTTTATATATTATAATAAATGTAATAAATGTTTGACTTATTAGTACTGGCAATGACTTATTATTTTATCTTTATTAATAATACTTTAAAATATATAAATAAGTTTGAAATTTATATTATAAAACTCAGCTACTCCATGAGATAGTGGCTAGTGCTATCAATCAATAAAAGTTGAATCGTATCCAGACATATCTGCCTACTGCATAAATTTTCTAGGTTCCAATAGCCTAATGGCACCCTGATATGGCAGATAGGGAAAAAGTTACTACACGACCATTATAATATATTGTACAAATGATAATAACAACAACAACATTTAATTTTAAAATATTGTTTAATTAGAAACTGGTCATTTTGATTTACCAAATAATAATAAATTTTGATATTTACCAAAGTGCTTGGAAGTTTCTACTATCCAGAAAATAAATAATTAGTTTTAGAGGTTTGATTGGTTAATTTTGTCTTGTGTGAATAAAGCACTAGACAAAGAAGGGGGGGGGGATACTCCTGCAAAACCTTAAAATGTATAAAAAAAAGTAATTAATTTGCCTATATTAAATATTAACTCTTTCATACTGTTACTTTTATCTTCTGATATATGCTAACAATTTCAAAATAACAATCCAAGCTCTCATTTCCATGTGTCTCTGAAAAAAACCTAATGGAGGATTTGCGTCAGATAGAACTATGTGCTATGCTTAATTTTATGTTCCATTCTATGCTGACATATTGCCAAGAAATTAGTACTACCTATCATATGGAACTACAAAGTTAAATGCATCCAAAATAATTTGGCATCTTTTATAAGGAAATATGGTAATAAATATGCCTAAAGTAATAGTTTGTGTTTTTGGAATTTAATGAAAGCTATAATTTTGAGGCCACTTTTTGATAGACTGCATAATTAAAAGCTATGCTAGTGTTAAATGAAATTTCTAAAGGCAAAGATATTGTTGGGCCTTATAAACACATGTAAGATTATATTTTAAACAATTCAAAACAAAACAAAACTCTCCATATAGTAGTGCCATCTTGAGCAATCAATGGATGCCAGAAGGCTTGTGCATATAATCCCTTAGCACAAGATGGCACTACTATATGGAGAGTTTTGCTTTGTTTTGAAATGTTTAATAATAATTATGTGCTAGTATGAGATAGTGATCATGTGAAGATTACATTTTACCACAAAATTTGTGATAAATATATTTTAAAAAATTAATTGCATGTTTGTTTGTAATATTTACTTTATATTAGTATGGAATGTGTATCAGCTGAGTGGTATTCTTGTATTTATTGTTACTGAATGTGATTTTTTTTTGTTAAAGAATAGAATCTCATCTCAGCTTTATGACACCAGCGTCAATCACTAATTAATATTTGGAGTTTTCTTAGGCATATATTTATATTTATTTTATATTATTTTATTTTTCTTGTGTGTGCATTATATAAAGAAGAAATGTCAATCCAAGTAATGATAGTTTTATTAATGTGACTGCATGTGTTTTGTCATTGTTATTTGTCTGATTTCACCTTAGCTTATCAATCCATAAATTACTCTAGTATTTAATTTAATATCCCCATTATTGGGACTGTACACAGTCTATTCTCTGAACTGAGCTTCTATTGGAACATTAATGGTGATACTGTTAAGATTGAAGTTGGTCTTTATTAGATGGTATTCAATGGGTGTTCTTATTTGAGGGAAGATTGTGTGCCCTAAAGCTCTGGTCGCTGCCATGAATTTCTAAATCAAAGTAACAGTGAATAGAGATCTAGAAACTAATTGTTCAAAAGATGATTAACAAAGAATGATGATGATTGCTAAATATAATCTGTGTTTAAAGTGAAGTCATAGAAGGTTTAGATACAGGTTTGCTCATCATCACCCATCCCAAAGAAAGATTTAAAGAGAAGGCTGGATAATCTTAATTTTCAATATCAATCATGGCTTTGGTTGGATGCTTCCATTGTCCTTTGTACTGTTTATACAATATGTATAATTGCTTATGTATTTATAGGTAAATGCCCATATATGTAATCGGAAAAGCAAAGCTTCATGGTATAATGATTAGCTTATCAATTCAATATATTGTTGAAATGGTATTTGAATTTTTTTTAAAGAAATGAAAAATTATATTTTAATTAAATTTATGATTTATACTTTTAGATAATTGGCCCATAACATATACTTAATTAGGCATTTAATTATTAGTTGGTGAATTGGTCTCCAGCTAAACTATCTTTTACTATTTCTTTATTGAAAAATACTACTATGTAATGATTTTTTTTTTTTTCAAAAATAGGTTTATTGATCAAACGATGAAATTACATGGATAAAACAGTAGAGAAAATATAAAATACATACTATAAGCAAAATTGCTCAGCTTAAACATTCAAAATTATGAAATTAACAGAACAAGGTAACATATGTATGAAATAATAGCTTTAAGGGTTGTTTTGCATTTGGTAAATAAATATATATATGTAAATAAGTAAAAAATATAATTTTAATAGTAATAATTACTACATTTTATAAGTAATCATTTTCTTTTGAAATTATTATTATTTTTTTTAAAGGCTTCGTCACTCCGCCCTCTTTCTTTTTTTTATCTTGCTGATGTCTTCTGTTTCATTGTTATATACTTTTTGTTAAATAATCTATCCAGTCCTTAATTTATTGATCAACTTGTTTTTTTATTATAGAATTTATCTTGACTTTATCTATGAATCATTTAGATAATAAACACTGCAAATAAAGCTAATTTGTCCTAGTATATACACATCAACGCCGTTAATTTCATCACTTGGGTAAATGTTTCAGACGCTTGAATCTTTTACGAATTTAAGCGCATTTTAAAGCTGTGATGATGTGATGTGATGTACTGTAGCTTCTCCTTAAACGAAGTCAAGAATCTCTCAACAATTATGCCCAGAGAAACCTGTTAGCCACTTTATTTTCCATTTCCCAGTGTAAGTTTTTCCATATTCTGCTCCATCCCATTTCCACAACATAATCTTTGTCAACTCTATGGCATTTATATCTAAATCCCACTTATCTTTTTCCAAACCCAGCATAAAAACCAATAATCCACTTTCTGTATAATCACTTTTTTCATATTTACTCTTCCATAACTTCATTATATGTGCCCTTTCTGTTTTCAAGCATTTACATTCAATTAACAGTTGCCTAATATTTTCTATTCCTTCCTTACATAATTTACAGACTAAATCACTCATATTTTCCCACTTACATGTATATTCTCTTATTGCTAAAGATCCTGTTCGAGTCTTAAAAAGAAAAATATTTTCTCTTCAGGAATTTGGTAATTTAAACTTCTAAATTGCCCATGCAACTTGTACTAAAACAAATACAGTACAATATATACATAAAAAATACAAAGTGTATATTTTAACAAGTTATATTAAACTTAAGTCTGTTAAATATGGATTTTAATATGTTAAAAAATATAAAATTGAAAGAAAAAAATTACCACTTTCTCTCAAACATTATTTAAAACAAGTGAAAGTTATAATGAGATAATGAAATTATTGATTACTTTTAATATTTTTCCATATTCTGTTTCGTATCTAACAAACTAGGTGATTTACTGAAAAGAAAAGCATCTTATATAGATTAGGCTCATATTATATATTCTATTGAATTTATATATATATATAAAATTTCATTCTAACTTAAAAAATATCAAAAGTTAAACAAACAAACTGATTTTCCAACTTCAATAAAAGCATTTAAATATGCTTTTTGTTTATTCCAATTATTTTAAAGTCTTTTAGCAATTATATATATTGTAGCTTTTCTATTTAGTGCATAATTGTATGGTTGTAATTAATGGTCATTTTTAGTAAAAAAAAATTAAATTTTATATAATAATTAATAAAACTTATTATTGAATTTGTAGAAAAATTTAACATATATTGTTTCTTTAGTGTTAAATTTGAGTTAATTCTCTTTAGATATATATATATGTTATAATTTGAATTTTAAGCTCTTTAAGCGGATGAGTCTCATGTCTTATTTGATCGGTCAACATGTTGTTTTTTTCTTTGCTGATGTAAAAACTATAAGCATGACATCAAACAAAATATAGGCATTTGATAGCTCAGTGACATGTGTTTCCAAAAATGTCTACCACAAAAAAATGTGATAAAATTTGGAGTTTTTACAGTATTTTTAATGAAGGAGAGAATTTAATTTTTTTTGATTTTTGATTAATTTTGTAATTTTATAAAGACAGAAAATTCATAGTCATCTTTCAAATGGAATTTATCGCAGTAAAAGAAATGTTATTCACAAACAAGCCTATAATGGAGCCTAAACGTAAAGCACTCGCAAGTATAAAATTTTAATTTTTTTAATAATATTTTAATTTTTTTTTTAATTTTTAAAAAAAATGATAATTTTTATTAATTTTAGTTTGTAGTTGGTGTGTGTTGATAAATTATATATTTATATATTTATTTATGCTCATATAGAATTCATATCTACGTAATTTTCTAAAGTTCTAATTCATTTATTTGGTAGTTGTTTCGATTGTGTAATGCGGCCGGCCACAAGAGGCGGTTTCTGTGTCAACACACAGAAGCATTCAGGTTACAGGACCAGACAACATAAGCTAAATGTACTTACACAGTCCAATCAGCGCCATCTAGCAGCTGAAATGAGAAATGCTGCTTTTGGCCCTGTAACCTGAATGCTTCTGTGTGTTGACACAGAAACAGCGCCTCTTGTGGCTGCATTACATGGTCAAAACAACTACCATTTATTTTATAAAAATAAACTTATTTTATAAAAATAATGATTCTCAAAAAGTTTAATAATTTATTATTTATTATGTTTATATGATGTGTTTGTGTTTACAAGTAATCAGTTACAAAATTAATAATCAAATGTATAGAAAGATTGCATACACAGACAAATAATCAAATTCTGATTCTTGTTTTATCCCTTGATACTCATGCTTTGGAGTTACTCTGTTTTTGCTATATGTTTTATCATATTATTTTCAAGTGTATAGCTAACAAATAGACTATATGCAAATAAATTATATCTATATAATACAATAAATATAACAAGATAGCATCACTGGTGTACATAAAGAATATAAACACCACTGGTATGCATAAAGAATATAAACATTACTGATGTACACACAAAAATATAAAATGAAGAGATGAAAGTCATTTTATCAGTGATACAGACAGTAGCCTACAATTTCTAGTTTTAGATAGACAAGAAGTCAATTGCTATGATGACAAATGCATATCTATCTTCTGGAAATGATTTGTTTTGTATCTTTTATTAGGATGAATCTTTTTCTTATAGATGCCTTTGACATTTGGAACTTTTGGGGTATAAGACAAAAATGAAGAATTCATATGTGACTTATTTTGGAGATTCTGAAGCCCAGGATTATCTCAGGTAAGACATTTTATACATGATTTGAAAAATAATTTTGTGAGGAATACAAAGAAATTATAACTGAAGATGTAATTAATACTTAGTTCATGATGAATTAGAAATTATGAACAAACAATAAAGTAATAATTATTTCGGATGTTGAAATTTCTTTTTTTGCCTTATTTTTTAAATGGTTATCATTATTTGTCTTAGACTTAATGTTTTCCTTAGTTTTTCTAGTTTTTATTAATGTAATTTTTTGCACTAACATAATTAAAACTGAAGTTATTATGAAAATTGTGTCTCAGGCCAATTTTTTTAAAAAATTCAATATGGCATTCTAGACTTACTTAGTTAAAATAAAAAAGTAAATAATAATTAAAATCCTGTAAGGTATTTTTTAATTAGTAGTTATAATTATTAATATTTATAATTATTAACAATCCAATTGAAAATTGCTATTTATGTATTGTTTTAAAATCATTTAATTAATGATAAAATAAATGGGAAATAAGATGTGTGTTAATAGATGTGTGCACACACATTCATTTAATAATAAATTAAATTTACTTCCTGATATAATTTTTTGGTTGTTAATTATGAGTAGTAAATGTTATTTTTTTAAATCTTACATCAATTTCATTAAAAAGTTCCTAAAACCAATAATTTGAATAATAATGTAAAATATAAAATTTAAGTATCAAAATTTGATTTTAAATAAAGATAATTTAAGTTTTGCAATATTAAAATTAAAAAAATATTAATTTTATTATATTAGTTTATAATTGATTTTAAAGTATAGACAGAGTAATTAGTATTCATTTTTTGTCAGATATCTGGAAGTAATTAACCAATCAGGTATTGTGAAAAATTTTCTATAAATAGAAGATAGCAGATTATAGAAAAAAAATCAAGAAATCATTCAAGAAGGAAACATATTTATTGTTTTAACAATTTTAAATATAAATTTATTAATATATTATTATTTTAACATTAAAAGTAATAATAATAATTTTAAAAAGCATGAAATATATCTTAAGAAGTTTATTCATTAATTTTATCATGGAATAAGAAGCAAAACTATATTCATTGGTATGGGATAACTATAATATTATAATAATGGAAGGAACCAAAACTTTATTTAAGTAGATAAAAATGTACTTCAATAAGAAAAAATGCAGATTATCAAACTATTTTGCCTACATAAAGTGTAAAGGAGATGTAAGGAATTTATTTCTTATTAATTTTCATGTGCATCATAATAGAAAACATTTTTTTTTACTAAATCTTGTATTTAGTAATGTTAGAGATTATTAATTCTATTTATTAAAACTATTGACATTCCAAGATATGTTTGCATTAATGACTTTATTAAAATGAGAATGGCCTAAGAAAAGGAAGATATAATGCAGACTATTTTTTATTAAAAGTTTGTAACTACTAACCTTAATATCATCTAGGTATTTAGTAATTATTAACAGATTAAATACGAATTATTTGGAGAACTCTATAACTTTATAATTCTACCAGTAAATATTTTTGAAGCTTGAGGAAAGAAATGAAATTTTTAAAAATATAATAAAGGTCTTTATTAAATAGTAAAATATATATTTACTTAAGTTTGAAGGAATTTATCAATAATATAAAGAAGTATGAACTTATATTGCAAGAAACTATTATTATTAATAAATAACTTTTATTTGGATTTTATTCATGTTTTCCAATTCTGCTACAAATAGCAGTGAAAAGTGTGGAGGGGAGATGAGAATTGGAGGGAAGAAAGCTCTCTTTTGTTTCAAGCAACAGTTGGTTAAGTTGTCATAGTAACTAGATACTCCTTTGGAAATGTGACTATTTTTCTTTTCAAGGAGGTGAAGAAAACTTTGTTTATTTTGCTTTAGTTGTATTCACTATAATATTAAGATAGTATTAAGTACTTATAATTATTTGTTTCATTTTTTTTGATTATAATTCTATAACATGAATGAAATGATGTCCACCAGAGAGTCATCAATAATAATCATAAAATATTATGATTAAAGTAATTCATTATTTTAAAAATAAAATACAAGATATTGGTCTCATAATTTTAAGCAAGGAATCAGGTAAAAATAAATTTGTGATATTTATATTTGTATTTACATGAAAATATAAAGGGTTGAATATATGTATTATATTAATATGAGTATATAAGCATATATATGATTGATCTCTTTATAAGTTAAAGATAACTGATTTTTTATATTTATGATAAAGTATATCATAAAATATTTGTTTGTTTTTTAGTCTTCTTGGTATGTTCAAAAGTATTAATGTTTTAAGGATAAGTTTAGATATCATGATGAATAATGTTATGTCATATCAAGTATTTTATATGGAGTGCCAGATTTTGATTAGTGGTATAAGAAAATAGATTTATTGGAAATCCTGTAGTGTTGAGGATGTGTTGTTTCAGGTTAAGTATGATACAGTATAGATCAAATTAGCATATTTATGATATAATAAATGGTGACATTTTTCTAAAATCTGTAAGAGCTTGAAATAGGAGCCAAGATAGAAAATTAAGGTAGACACAAGATAATAGGCAGCCTTAAATTACATTTAGTCCATAGTATCATTGTTTATCATTGTATAAGGGAATTGAAAATTTAAGTAATAGTAATAGCTAAACTTTCAAATGATTATAAAGTAAATCAAATTATTGCAAGAATGATGTAACACAAAAAAATAGGATGCTAAAGAAATATAAGAAGAAATATTTTATGAATGTCTTTATTGGATATTAGAGATCAAAAAACAAAATGAAAGTATGAAATATAAGAGATGATATTAAAAAGAAAACCTGATAATTATTCATATTATTGTAAGTAATGTAATAAAGTGCCATATCTTAATAAACACTTTAAATAGTTAAATATTTATTTTGTAACGAAATAATAAAAAATAGAAGCAATAAAATAAGTTATAGAATTGTAATTAGATAATATTATAGGAAGATTAAAGGTGAAGTAGTGATAATATAAATGGATATGTTTGTGAAATATTTATGATGTAATGAAATACAAATTGTATATTTTGTTGATATATTTTTATTACAAAAATATTAAAAAGTATCTTAATATTAATGAAGTAAAGTATGGAATTTACTATATTTTGTTTGTAAATAATTTTAAAGTGAAGTATGAATTATTTTAGTTTATTATAAGTGTTTTGTTAATATTAGTTTATAAAGTTTTGAATAACATATTTTTTTTTTTTTTTCATGTGTCATAGCATCGGCCGGGAAGCAAACCCGCTAACCCAGGAAAACTACTTGTAAGGCAGTTGTGCTGATCACTTGACCACCAACCCTTGACTTTATTAAATATAAGATATAATAATTATATTTATAAAGCGCATACTCATTACTTTAAAGTAGTATATATTAAGGCTACAACCTTAAAACTATGCGCCTGAAAAAATGACAGTAGGGACTTCTGCAAATCTTTAACACAAGATTTATTTAAAAGATGAGCGCATAGTTTTAAGATTGTAGTTTTAATATATATTACTTTAAATATAAGAAACTAAATTCTTTCTTAAATTTTGTATTACTACTGTAATAAATGTTAATGTTTGTTTTTAAAATTAATAGTGTATTGTTTTCCAAATCATTATTGGTCATCTTTGCCACATATATATTATAGTGATTGCAGATATTTGGTATTTTTGCATAAGTAAAATATGACCATTCAAAGGATTTAATACTGTATTTTAAAATATTAATTAACTTAATTTTTTACCAACATTCTCAATGATCATAATGAAGACTGAATAACTAGCATGCTATATAAAATAAAAATTATTAGATTATATTACATTGTATTAATAAATTATTTTAAATTTGATTGTGGTAATTAATAGTAATAAGTGTTGGTTAATAATTTTAATTTAGTTTTTAGCCAATTTATAAGAAAATTTAGTTGATTATTTTGAAAAGGAGGAATTGATTAGTATATTTGTTTCTTAATTATTTTTAAATGTAATCGGGTGTAATTTAAATACCTCTCTACATTTGGTTATATAAATTAATTTATTTATTTTAAGAAACAATAGTTGCCTGAGATGTTGATTGAGTTAAGGAATATTAATGAAGGAGTAGAATACAATTTTAATAAGGAGATGAATATTATATTTTGTTATAATTAAATTTAACATAAAAAATTTTAATATTAAATATAATTTACTTATATTATTGTGAGTAATGGAGTATCATTGATATTTAAGTGGAGTAATGTTTTGTGATATTCCTATGCCATTGAGGGTATCTTTTTGGTATATACTCAATGTTAAAAAGGAGTACCTTACTGGATGATTAGATAACAAGTCTCATGAATATTACTATTTTATTGTTAAACAATTCATTAATATTGATATAATATATTAGACATGAAATGCTGAATATTTATATTACTAGAATTTTGTGTAAAAGAAAGAAATCTGATTAGACTGAGCTAGAAATTTGTTATTTATATCCACCATACATAATAGTAGTTGGTTATTCATTTAGGGTACAATATATATATTGAAGCAGTCAATCCTAATTAACGATTGAGCTTCATGGTCTTTCATACTTATCAAGTTACTAACCCATGTTTAAACCTTATGTTCCACCCCACTCCTATATTCATGTATATCTATTTTATGTATATATTTGAGATGTACACCTAAAAAGTTATAAAGTTCAGCTTTTAATATTTTTTACTATTATTTATTATTAATTCTTCTTATTAAAATCAAAATATATTAAGTGCAGCTCAAATATATATATATATATAAATAATGGGAGAAATTACTAACATGATATTAATTTTACAAAAATTTTTTTGAAGTTTGTAAAATTAAAACTTTTCATTTAAATTCTTTATTTAAAAAAACTATTTTTTTTTCTTTTAAAAATCCAAGATGGAGTATGCAATTGTTAATTGTCCAAAAATAATTAAAAGGGTGGAAATTTTACATTATCTAATTTTGGGAAAGAATGTCTAATTAAAATGTACTAAAAGTAAAAAAAGAAATCAAATTAAGAATTTCTACTTTTGCACATTTTATCAAATCTATTTCTAATCTGGAAATAGATTTGAATATATTTTTGGACAAATTATCTAACGGTTGCATCTCCGAAACAATAGGTAAAGGAAATGAGAAAATTCCTACTAGATAGTAATCGTGAATGAAATTTTAAAAAATGATATCAAAAGTATTCCTCAAATACCTGAGAGCAGTATATAATGGGCCAAATTTTGACCACCTGAAGAGAACTAGTTTGTAGATTAGCTGTTGCCAAAATACTCCATGGTACTTTATTTTCCAAAATGTTGAATGAGTAGTCAAATAATCACCTTTCCTCCCCTTTGCTGGTCAGTCTCTCACCACCAATAATCATCTTGCTGATGTCCCAAAAATGATAGAAAGTATAATTTAAGAATGGAGGAATGCCTCATGGAAACTTGCTACTACATTTGAAATCATTTGAATCCTGTTAATTTGCCATGCTGGAGCCGAACTGTCAAAATGGACTCTTTAATATAGCAAGGTAATTAATCTAAAAACCACCTATGAAATTTATGTCTAATTCCTTCTAAAACTAATCTCAACCTGAGCTATCTGGATTTCTTATTTAAATTGTTAAAGTAAATGTTTTTCTTAACTGTTAATGTAAATTTGCTCTCATACTAATAATTTTTCTTTTATATATAAAGTCTGTCGTATGCTCTTATTTCTTTAATTTTGGTGCTGTTTCTTTCTTAATTTTAAACTGTTTTATTTTATTATTTTAAGTTTCCAATCTAACAATCTTGTGATCCTAATGTATAAAGTTATTTTTTCTTATCTACTCAGATCTTCTTGGGTCGAGGTTAATAAAAAGCCCTCCCTTTTGAGTTAGATTTTCATACATTCTTAATTAATATGCTTGCCAGATTGTTTCTCAAGTTAACCTAGTTTCATGATTTTCTTTATGCATCAAAAAGGGTGTTATTTGTGTATAACTTTTAAATCACCAAAAAATTAACACTATTAAATATTTTATATGTCACTCACTTAATTCTGAAAAGGTCATTTCTTATTGTTATTGCTTTTTATATTATCCATATTACAATAACTATACTCTTAATGTTTCAAAGACTTGATTATTCTAAAGTTATAAAATTTGCAAGGGTGGGATTCAATATGTTAAATAGCAAAGAAGGAAAGGGGGGTAATTTTAAAATCTATTTTGTATGAATTAAATATTTCCCATATATATTACATAGCATAGTGTTAATTGCCTGAAATTATAGCATCTGGGTGAGGTTCATGTGTTTTAAAATAGTAACTTCCATTTCCTGTCATTCAAGCCATAGGGTTATGCTGTGTTGCTGATATATGGCTTAGTTTTTTAAAATATTACATGCTTCTAGCCTGGTGGGTTGCAATGAGTTCAAACCCATAGATGTTCTTCATACCCTAGCCTGTGGACAGTTGACCTTCCTGAGATCATTTTCGTATAACAGGTCTCCTGCATCGGTTGCATCAGAGAACCTCAGGGACCATGCCAAGCCTAAATAAAATTCCCTAAGCAGTGCTCTAGAAAAGGGACTCTTAGCCACTTCATTTTCTTTGTTTAGAAGCATGATATCATTTCGGATTCTTCTGCCTTCATGTCAGCATCACTACTTTTCATTATTATTAATTAATTTCTTTAATGATCTTATTTCGATGCTGTAACAATAAAATTGCATATGCTTATGTATATATATCTTTGCAAGAATAGTGATTAGTTTAATTAATGTTGTTTTTCTTCTTATTTTAAAAATCCACCATCAAAATCTATTCCGTTTATTTAAGAGTATACATCTGTGAGAAAGGTGAAACATTCTCTTTTTTTTAAATCAGAATTTAAAGAATGGTTAAAATATTTTGTTCACTAAACAAATAAACTTGATTTAAATATATGCTATTTTATTAAATATTCATAAATATGATCCTTAATGAAAAAACCATTTTTAAAAATATATTTTATTAATTTTCACGGCTGAAATAGTGTGAAAATAGTTTATGTAATATGTATAATGATTCCTAGAATGCTTCAGAAATTTGTACATTAATCATCACCTTTCAGAACCGCCACTAAAGCGTTAATTCAATATATGTTGTAAGTTTATCTTGTAATCAAGTGATTAGCATTTTGATCTCACCCATCAAATATACCTATTTATGTAAATATATCATTTATTCATAAGAGCATATGAATCTTAATAGTGTAATCAATTGTATGTCACTCTCTACCTCGGGTAAATCATCTTGTCATGCACATTCAAATAAATATATAATCAATTTACTGTTTCATTAAATGTTTTATTAAGTATTTTATTATTCAAGCAACTTATGTAGTTCGAATTATCTTCTCTCCACTTCCATACATTCCAACATATATATGCATTCTTTTATTAAATATGTCTCATTGTCTCTTTCGCTCTTCTAGTGGGCCAAATTTAAGAATTCTCGTATGCCATCATTATTATGTTATTCATTAGATGTTCGATCTGGGGCTTATGGAATGGATTTGAATCTAGGTTGGTTCCTGATATAAATTTCAAGCTTGACTGGGTTTGAAGTATGTTTCAATGAGTTCCAGCTCATGTTAGATGGATCAACATATTTTGACCAGTACAATATATATATAATTTAGGTTGATGAATGTGTAATCAATGATGTTATACTATTATTTTAACTGGATGATAATTGTCATCAACTGGATAAGAAATATAACATTATAGAGATACTACAAGCAATGTATAAAATAAGATTAAATATCCACCTAATCAATAAAAAAAAGTAAATGAAAAGAGAAAGTGAATGGTAGTAGGTAAATAATTTGATATAAAAGTAACAGTTATTTTCATTAGTAGACACTAAGAAATTTTTCACAGTGATGTGTGATCCACTAATATCACATACCACCTTCTCATAAGCATGTATTATATTCACTCTATTCTAGAGATATGTTGTATTAACATATCTGACCACTGAGTAAAGTAGTCTACATATTGGCATACAGATGAGATTTCTAAAACTGACCTGATTTCAGATCAATATAAATATGCAAGTAGTTGGCTTGTCTTTATAAATCTTTTTTTATTATGTCAGGCTAATAATTTGAATAATGGGAAGAGACATAAACGTGTAATTATTATAACTTTGAATCTTAGATTTAACAAGTGAAGACAAATGCCAGAAAATTGTCTGAGAATGAGGCTATTATATTAGATATCTAGAGTTCATTTGATTACTCAAACTGAAATAAATAACTTTAGAATGGATTGACATGTATGATCATATTATTGATACAGTCTGGTACCTTAATAATCTCATTAGCTTCCCTGGTTCTTTTTAAATGATGTCACAGCTGGATAAGATCTTGGTGTCAGAAAAATCTATATCACAACCAATCTTTATATCATAAAGAAAAATCATTGACGATGATGATTACTGTTTTATCACATTTGCATGTTAATCTCTCCTAGCCATGATATGATAATTACTCATATTAAAATAGTTCACAAACTCCTTGTAGGATTTCATAAACTCTCTTAATTTTAAAAGGAATGGAATCCTCAGCTTTGAATAGAACGTTACTAATTTTTTGATTAGTAATATACATGGTTTTATGCTGCAGCATTCCAGAATATCTAATACTGTCTTTAACGATTTTATAATTTTTTCCCATATTATATTATTATCATTGTTTTAAACGGTATTTAAGCCTTTATCTGTGATTTTTTTTTTGTAATCATTTCCTATCAAGATAATGAATATATAAGTTATTTCTTTCTTTAGACAGCATTTATCTGCAGATTAATCATTTTTATGAAGAGTTTTGCTATTGAAAAAAATCTAAATTGGGTGATTATGAGATGAGTATCTTAAACATCTATATGGTGGGCTGTTTCTGAAAATAGAAAATGACAAAAAACATTGTTTTTTTGGTTTGGTGGGGAGTACATCAAGAAAATGAATTTTCCCATCAGACATGGTTTTGAGCAACAACAATAACAACAAAAATTAGAAAAGCCATCAAGAGATGGTCTGTATGTATAATTATAAGATAGATTTAAGTTATCTCCCTTTTGGAAAAATTTCTTAAGCTTCTTTATCGAAAAAAAAGGTTTACTTTATAACAGATTATTCATCTACTATCGCCACCTTTCTTTTTTATTGGATAAACATTTAATTTTGCTTCAGGTACCGTTTACAACGTTTTCTTAATCAGGCATTTGTGAATCGCCAAAAGCATTGACACAAGATTATTGCTAATTATAATTGGACGATGGATACACCTGGCTAATATATTTATTATATATGTTAATCTGAAAATTTTAGTCTTAATACATGCATGCAGTACACACACACACACCTAGTTTTAGATTTAAAAATCCTTTAATTAATAATAGAATGAATCCTAATTTTATTCTTAAAGCTTTTAATGTCATTAAAGCTTGGTTCATTTTATTCTTAATAGTTTCTGTTGTAGAGAAAGTGGGTGTGTGCATTTATTCACAGCTAATGGAAGACTAATCTATTTTTATTCCGTTTATAAGGCGTTGCATTTGTTAATATTTATTATATTATATATATATAGGTGAGTGCATGTCTTTGTGATAAACTTTGCTTGCAGGTATATGGTGTTTTCTTCAACAATTCCAGGTTTGTTTAATCTTTGCAAAAGCACTAAGTTAATGCAAATTACTCCACATCATTTTTAATTATACCCATTCATATTAAAATGATTAAAAAAAAAATCAAGTCAGATGTCACATGACCTAATTTAATAAAGCTCGTGTTTACAAATGTTATATATAGAGTTTGCAAAATAAGCTCCTAACAAGCTTTGAGAATATCCTCAACCCAGACCGTTTTCTGCTTCTGGCATCATCACTGAGATGACAGGATATACAGCATTAGATTAAAAATACTAGGACAAGCCCACCACTTTATCTTGATTTTTTTTATCATTTAATTTTTTGCTATTAAGGCTTTGGCGATTTAATGAGGTATCTGAACTTAGTTCAGTCCCATATGGCTATTTGAGTTAGATAGCTGGATTGGAAGACATATGGATGTCTGACAGTTTCAGATTTTCTTCTCAATAGTTATATATTAGATAAAGTGCTGGGTTTGTCCTAATATTTTTAATCTAATGCTGAATATCCTGGTAACTCACTCATGATGCCAGAAGCAGAAACCAGTCTGGGGTTGAGGATATTCTCAAACCTTGTTAAGAGCTTATTTTGCAAGCTCTATATATAACATCCATTTATATTATATGGTATTTTCCCTTCACTAATAATCAATAATCCCTTGCTTGAATGTTCTTGTGATATTTGAATGTCAGAAATGACAGGTTGAGCTTCAATCTAAAAAACACTAGTTCTTAAGTCTATCATTCTATTATTGCATTATACCAGAAACAGGACATCTACTATCCTTTGATTTATGTCTTAATTTTGGTTCATCATTCATTAACACATATGACTAAAATATTGGAACATCTCTATTCCCAAATCTTCTTTGGAAATCTGTTGAATTCAATCAATTCTCAATTTTTTTGCAGCATATTCAAATACCAAGATTTTTTAAAAACTGAATATTTTGTCATATCTTGACATTTCACAACTGATTCTCATTTATAACGAAATGTTCTGAATAGATCAAACCTTCAATTAATTTTTCTAACAAAGCATTGGCATTATATCAATGATATGAGATTATTAATGCATAACATTGATAAAAACATAACAACAAGAGCAGTAATAATTTTATTGTATTACAAAAATTATGGTTATTATTATAACAAAAATTGATGACAAATTAGTCAACAGACATTATATCAACCAACAAAAATCCAAATTTTAACAAACAATACATACATACATAGGATCTGGGAGGGGAGTTGTTTTTTATGATATAGATCAGCACTTTTTAAACTTTTTTCATTCATCGAGATTTTTTCATGACCCCAGATATTAAATATAAAATAGATACATTACATAGAAATAAATATTTCCATAATAATTTATTTCTTTGGTAAACAATATACATATGAAAATGAGTAGTTTTATGATTTGTTTTAAGTATACAAAAATTATGAAAGAAAATCACATTTTAATAAGACGGATGTGCTTTTTTGCTACATAACAAATTAAATCTTGGTGAAATATTGATACTGTTGGATGTAAAGCATCTTCAATGTTTTTCAGCATTGAATGATATTTGGATTTAATATACATTAAAGCCGAAAAAGTCATTTCACATAAGTATGTGGTGCTGAATGGCAGAAGAACATTTAATGGCATTTCAGAAAATGTGGGATATTCGATCCTAGCTTCTATCCAGAATTCAGTCAAGGATTTTTGTGGAAAGTCAAGTTTAAGTTTGAGTCATTAGATAGCTCAGCAAATTCCTCTTGAGCTTTATATGGCAGGTGATTAATCTCATTAATATCAATCAAAAATGGTCTTTGAATCCAAGGTAACTTTTTAAAATCTAAATTCGATATAAAGTATTTGCAGAACTGTGTTTCTAGGTTTTTTAAGTGATTTATAATAATTTTTGCAATTAAAGTTTTACAATTTATTTTTATTCTCAAATTATAAAATTGTTGATAGTCTAAAACATTTCAAATGAATCATTTTCCACCCTATTCTTTCAAATGTTGATCTTTTATAATAAAATCTTCAATTTTATAATTCCAAGTAAAATATTGCTATTTTTTCCTTGAAGAGACAAGTTAAGATCATTTAGCTTCTCAAAAATATTAGACAAATAGCATAGCTTTGAAGCCATAAGTCATTTTGAAAAAAAGCAGCAAAATCAAATTTTTGTTCCGTTAAAAAGACAATATTTTTTTCTTTTAATAACAATAATCTTCTTAAACTTCGCCCTCTTGAAATCCATCTTACTTCTGCATGTAATAATAAATTTTTGTATTCAGAGTCCATTTCTTTACAAAGATTTGAAAATAAATGGCTGTTAAGGGCACGACTTTTAATACAGTTTATAATTTTGACAGCATCCTGAAGCATATCGTTCAATTCCGTTTTCTTTTTTTGCTGCAAGGACCTCTCGATGGATCAGGCAGTGTGTAAAAGTTACATGATTATTACCAGAAACTTTTAACAAATGATTTAAAACCAATATTTTCACCAGTCATTGCTTTTGCATTATCTGTGCATATTCCAAAGCAATTTTTCCATTCTAAACTTTCAATTTTAAAAAATTTGTGTACTTTATTATATATGTCTTCCCCCTCTTGTATGTTCTTCCAAAGAATGACAAACTAACAATTCTTCCTTAATGTTTTCTTTATAAATGTATCTGACATAAATTAATAATTGAGCTATTTTTGAAATATCAGCTGTTTCATCCAACTGAATTGTAAATATTGGGCTTTCTTTGTCTAATAATGTTGCTCAAATTGATCATTGCTAATTTCAGAAATTGTATTAGTGTGTGTCATTTGACAAAAGAATTTTTTGAATTTCATCACCATATTTACTTCTGTGAAGTATTTGTACCATTTTAATAGCAGAAGGTAATATAAGATCTTCTCCAATGGTGTATGGCTTTTTATTTTTAGGAATCAGATATGAAACTTCATATGATGCGAGTAAATATTTTTCATTAACAGTTATAAATTTCTCAAAATATTGTTTTTTTTTATTTGAAGTTTTTAACAGTCATTCAAAATATTCCTCTGGTTTATTGACATATGAAGGATGTTTGGATTCAAAATGCCTTTTTAATTTTGATGGTTTCATACTCTCCATAGATAAAACATTATTGCAAATTAAACAAAAAGGTTGTTCATTACCATCACAGGAATTGAAAGTAAAGCCACATTGGAGAAATGTCTCATCATATTTTCTTTTTAGCATTTTAAATGCCTCTTTCTGATTACGAGATCCTGCTTGAAGAAACTTTGTAGCATTGTCATCTGTATCATTATCTGTGGTACTCAAGTTCAACCACTTATCCATGGGTAAAAAGTATTTTTATCCTAAAATATAACTAAAATAACAATATTTATACAAAGCATATTTACTCGCATATAATTTATTTTTTTAATATTCCCGTATATTTTATTTTTAATATTTAAAAAATATCAATAAATCAATTATAAATTACCTGTTAAGTTTTAAAAATAGGAATATATTTTTACTTGTTAATAAATAAGTGGCAATAAGTTTCAAATAAAAAATAAATTTTTATAATAACTAATAGGATAATAAATTTTGAATAAAAAAATGAGAAAAAAAGTATACAAGCATTTTTATGTATAAAAAATAACATCTTTCATAATAATTATTCAAATAAATACTAACCTTAGTCAAGTAAAATGGTAAAATACAATATTGTATTGTTCTTGCAATGTGGACACTTGTTGAAATGAAACCGAAACAAATAACTTGACAAAAAATGCATTATATAATCACAGTGGTGCCAACCTTATTCTCACCACTGCAGCATATATTTTGATTCAGAAATAACTTATATGCTGAAATTGCAATGCCACATCAGTATTACAATGCATTTAGTGTTATTTTTCAATATGTAAATATAATTCACAGCTCAACTTGGCCATCATTACGACTTTATAATTGTGCTGTACCGAAAACATAATACACTAAACTAATGATAATGAAAGGATTGCAACTAATATTTCTTTAAGTTCATTTATCTGAATTAAATTTTTGTGACCCCATTTGGGGTCATGACTCACAGTTTAAAAACACTGATCTAGAATTGTCAATTATAAATATTGTATAGGCTAATATTATAAGTATTTTTGAATTAAATAAAACTTTAAAGCATAGTGTGTTTGTATATAATAAATAATATTGATGATGAGGCTAGAATCCATGGAATTTGATATTCACAAGTTTTGAATAATCTATATACTAATCTCAGTTTAAAGTGATCTGGCTGCTCTATGATATCTATTGTGACAAAATTAATTCGATGGTCAGGCAATAGTTTGATGAATATTGCCTTAAAGATAGCTATCTCTGTAAAATTATAAGTACTCATCACTCCTATTATTATGCACAAAATACTTTGGTTAGAAATCTTTAAAAAGGGTGATGCTGATCCCTCAGCTTTCCGTTATCTATTTGTACTGCTGTTTTGTTGGTTTTGCATTTATTTACTGGTAGACATTTAAATTAAAATAACATTAATTTATTAACATGTAAAATAATCTGAAGAGGTCAGCAGTATTCTCCTGTAACTAGGGACTTTATGTCATGTGGTTGAATGCTAAATTCATTATTCTCTGATTTGAGATCATTTATGAAATTAATTGTCTTAATACAGCTATGGCCAAAAATAGATTTTTGCTTTGTTTATTCAAATATATATGGTTATTTTTGCATAATGTTTGTATAATAATTATTTCAAAACAAAAGTATACATGATTACACTCTGACTTTATTTGAATGAGTTTTATTTTTAATATAACTTATTAAATTCAATTGTAGCAGTAAATAGAAAATGATGGTGGTAAAATTTATGATGCTTTTTTTAAAGAATTTTTAATATAGTATTCTGCAATGCTTGCAATATTTAAAAAAAATATTAAATGCAATTTTAAATTTAAAAAAAATTGATATACTTATGATGGTTTCATATGTATTATTCATGTTTTAAAAATAAAGTTCAATTCACAGAGATTTTATTAACTTTCAAGTTTCACTTGCTATGTTGTCTTTCCTTTATAGTGTCCAAATAGAAAAAAAGTTCATGGTTCTCATTACAAATTTTACTTCATGTTTTTTGTTTGTAATCTTATATTTTAACAAATCAAATCCAATTTATTAAATTCTAATACAAAATAAAGGGTCTAATACTAAAGCCAAATGATCAGCGAGAACAAGGGAAACGTTTTCACTGGTTTATATGTTAAAATATAGAATATAAACAAATAGGGAATACTTTTTAAAAACTTGAGCAAGTGGATGTGACTTGAGTTGGGTTAGTTGAAGAGTTTAATCTAATTATCTGAGAAGTTGATCATAATACATAGAATGCTCTTTATTTTGGAATCAAGCTGCTCAGATGAGCATATGTGGGTTTGTTATTTCTCAGATTTTTATGATCACAGGCAGTGCCAACATCTCTCCAAAATGAAGTTTGAGATGTTGAGATGGCAATTATGCTACTAAATGCATATTTCAGTCTCCAAATGTCTAATTGTAATGCAAATGTGTAGTGAAGCCATAATATAGAATGTGTCACTGTACACTATTTTACTTATGATGGGAGGGGGGGCTCAAAAATAACCAGAATCCTTCTCTGGTATGGGTGCCAGTTGTAGTATATGTTCATGCTGCTACATAACTCTTGTGGGGACCCTTCTGCATTAATCTGCCAAATGACATCATCACGTGAACTCGTGGAGCCACATAGCATTTTTTTTGTAAAGCGCATTTTGCAAATCTGTTGATTTTTGTAATAGCTGAAAAATTAAAACATTCTGAAATTCTGTTTTCTTTTAGAAAAAAACTGCAAAGAAAATAGTTGTAATGCTTGAATTAGATTACAAGATAGCTGATGTCAGAAAAACCCAAGTTTATATGTAGTTTAATGGAAGTGTCAAATTCATCACATCCCTAAAAAACGTGGCAAATTAAGTCCAATGTCAAAATAATGCTGATTTTTTTTTTATTCAAATGGCATTTTTCTTTCAGTTTGTATTAGTTAGGCACTTTATCTGCAGGTTCTGAGATATTTATGTAATGTTTTGTTGCAAAATGAGGAGTGCAACTCCAACTTGACAATGTGTTGAAACAATAAGATTTGCTTTGCAAATTTTCATTTCACTTTTTCCCATTTCTTTTCTACCCTCATATACTAGTTTAAACCCCAATTTATCGTAGTTTATCTGTATCGCGCTTATATGCCGAAATCCCGCCGAAATTTAGACAAGTATAAATGCTCGTGTGATATATATATATATTCATAATCCCTACATTAATAATTTATAAATTGCGAGTATGTACACATATACATATTCATTTTAAAAAGTAGGTCATAAATAAGTCGTATTTACACACGTACTGCGATAATATATTTTAAAAGTTAAGTAAAAATAATATTTTGTTGTTTAAAGTTATTTTGTTTAAATCTATTTATTTTAGTCAAGCGTTGTTAGCCGAGAGGTCAACGCAACTGCCTTGCAAGCAAGTAGTTGGTTGCAGACGGTTGTGGGTTCGCGTCCGGCCGATGCTATGACATATGAAAAAAAATCTATTTATTTTAGAAATATTACATTCGTAATATTTGCTTTCCTTTAATATAAAATAATATTCAACTTTTGAATAGATTTAAACATTTAGAATTTAAAATTAAATAATTTTGTTGTTTTAGATTTTTCAATTTTATGTAGAAAGTAAATTCCGGTTGGGAAGAGAACAATAGATTTAATTAATTAGATTTGGCTTAAATAGTTGGTCATCAAGATAAACAACAGATGTCCTATTTGGTATTTTTTTAATTAAAATAAATTAAAAACCAAATTTTAATCTGAATATCTTAAAAGTAAAAATTAATTATAAAACCCAGTTATATTAGATATTTGGATAAGTTGCAGCATTTGTTTTGGCATTTATTTTTGGAAATGATTGTTACGATGCGGGGCAGTGCTATTGTATACTTCTCTCAGATATAGAGCTGGATTTATTTTGAAATTATTATTGTTAAGATATAGTTTATCGATTTCAGTTAGTGGCATTATTGTTGAGATATAGTTTACTGATTTTAGAGAGTGGCTATATTTTAAATTATTAGTATTGAGATATATTTTAATATAGAGTACTTGCTGAGTGGCCATATTTTAAGTTTATCTTGTTAAAGCTGAAGTTCGCTGATATATTTTAAATTTATTACAAGAAGTTAAAGCCAGCCCTATACCATTGGAGAATTATACTTACTAGCCTTTGCCAAGTGAAGTAGAATGGCTGAGTAGAAGCCAGTGGGGTAGCTCTTTTCCTTCTTGGGAATGGCCATTCTGCGGCACATCATACCATCTGATGCCCTTTACCTAAGAAGACCTACTGCCACTGCTGCTGAAAAGGTAACTAAGTTTGATACTGGGCCAAAGAAGCTGCCATAAACATCAAAATAAATGCTGCTGCCATCAATCAACTGACATAAACTTCAATAAATAACCAGAGTATAAATGTGTGCAGACCATCCAACATATATGAGGTAACCTAGTTAACCCAAGAGCTCGTGTAATTGATATTATTCCCTCTCATAAAGCTATAGCTAAATTTTAAATGTTTTTTTTTTTTTTCATGTGTCATAGCATCAGCTGGGAAGCGAACCCGCTAACCCGGGACAACTGCTGTATTTTCTATCATAAAACTGCTTAATTTGCTATAATCTTTGTAATCTGACTTGTGTGCTTTTCTCTCTATCCTTGGGTTAATATTTAAAATTTTTCTAATTTGTTTTATTTCTTTCATTATGATAATGTGCCTGGATGGTCATCGAATGAACGAATCACTTCTTTTCCTTTTTAAAAAAAAAATTAGTATGCCACCGTAATAGCACGGATTAATTGTAAAATAACCCTACATTAAATATTTTGTAAAATCGCTTATTTGAAGGCTACTCTATCTTAATATCTTTATTAATCATTAAATAACTATGTTTTTTTAAGAAAGGTATTTTTTCATTTGCTTAAAATTAATGCAGGGGTATGTGCGAGGTTAATAAGTAAATAATATAGAAATGTATGATTATGTATAATCTCATGAATCCCTGTTTAATCGCACATTCCCACTCCATTTTCTTAAGTACTATAACTTATTTTATTGTAATGTTACTTACTGTTAAGAATTGTCAAATTTGAGGTCGAGAATTGTGTGTTGCCAGTGTAGGTGTATGGGGTGTTTGAGGCCTGCTTTGATTTCTCAAGGGACATATGGCTGAGGCTATTCCTCTCTTTCTTATGGTTCCCGGATAGAGTATGTGTTAGAAAGCCATACCTGGAAATTTTATGCATGAGTCAGTCATGGAGTTACATGGTAGGATGCCAGATTAGGGCTCATATTGCGACAAAACCTTTCATGGATTTATGGCGAGATGCCATCCCGTCAACTTTAGTTTTATTTTATCATTTTATTTTACAAAACCATACTTTTCAACGTACTGCACTCCATCCTTTACATTAAACCTTCATTGGTATCATGGATCTCTTTTAATAGTATTTTCATTAAATTGCCTGCGTCTTGATCACTTCCTTACCTTATAGCTCAGTGAGCTTTCATCCACACTATTCTTGAATTCAATATATGTTCTTGTATCAAATATTAAATATATAAAATTTATTTAATCAAACTCTTATTATATTTCACTCTGTTCACTTTGAACATATCACATATACTCTAAATCAACCTTTCTTTATCCAACTATACTTTTGTTTAAGCACATTATCATAACATCATATTGCATTAACCCGAGGTATAGAGAATATATAAATTAACAATCCATTATTGTAAATCTAAATGGCATTTATTTAAATTTATATTTTAATGATTCAATGGCATGGTCTGGCTTATACAGACAATGCCCATGTTTATAATTGTTAAATTTATAAACCTATTGAATTTTATTTATTTTGATTCTATTTATTTATTTTCTGTGATCCACACCATTACCTCAGTCTAGATCACCTTATATATATATTTTGTATCATCCATAAATGTTAGTTAGCAAACCCTATGGTGTATTTTAATATAGAGTCTCTTGCTTCTCCCTGACCACAGGCACTGGTAAGAAACTATACTATCAGTAGCATCAGATGAGTTGTCATGTAGGTGGTGCTGTGGAGTATAGACTTTGGATTCAAACTAGGAATTTCTGGGAGTTATCCCCTCCTAGAGTGTTGAGCTTCATATCTGGGGTTTGAATCCTGCAGTGTGTTAACAAGGCATACAGATCTGACTGTTACAGTGTCAAATCACAAAGTCTTGAGTGTGCAACATTTTAAAATTAAATTCAATGTGACCCAGTTTATCTATCAGCCATATTCGCTCAATCTTGTTTCATGTAATTTTTTTTTGACTCGAATGAAAATAATGCCTCTTTCTTTTTCTTTTTTTGCAGACATACAAGTGGTGAAAAAAAATGATGCAGATGTTAAAAGTCATCACTTTTTGCAGGTGTTTCCAGATTACTTCAAAAAGTGAAAAATACATTTAGACCAATGTATTGTATCAAATGGACAGTAATTTGAAGGAAATTAAATTTATAGCACTTAAAAATAAATAAACAGTTTTTTATTATAAAATTCCATTTACTTAAATAAATAAACAATAAAATTTATAAATTTAATACACTTTACATTATAGCTACAGCCATTTTTTTTATCTTGAAATGTCATACTTGTTCATAATCTATTTTTGGATTACATTAAAAAAATCCATTTTATTCTTTGCTCTATGTAATAAAATATTTTTTAAGCAGAAAGCTAAACATAATTTAACCATGTTTGTGAAATATCTTTCTTAAGTGATAAAAGGAAAGTTATTATAGAATAGTGGCAGAAAGAAGAAACTCTAATTGTTATTGTATTGCATCAAAAAGCTTAACCTTGATGAGTTTATCCAAAAATATGAAATCGGTGACAGCAAGTATGGATAGATTCTGGATATATTTTGAGAATGTAGATTTGAAAACTTCAAAAACAGCTAGAGACGGTAATCTGTTGGTAATGAAATAGTTATTTTGTTTCCATAAAGAAAAAAAGTTAGTGAAGAAAAAGATTATTGGAGTGTGAGTTTAATTAGGATAAAAGTCTAGCATTTTACTATGCATTTGATTTAAAACATAAAGCAATATGTAACTTTTTATTGCCTTTTTTTTTTAAGGAATATGAATGAGTAAGCATTTATACCACTAAATATATACTGTATGTAAATATTCTCCCTCTATTAAACTCAATAAAATTTCATATGTCTCTAGATTACATAATGCTGTTCAGTAGAATTTGTTTCTCATCATGATTATGCCATGCAATGGATGCTTAAATAACCAATAGATGCCAGATAAAAATTCCTATTCAGAGATGTCATTACTGATGGAAGCTATAAACTATAACCTATTTGGAGATATTTAATAGAACACTGGATAGAGATTTATTAAGGACTACTATCTGTTATCTAATAATTACTAATGTTTCACACAGGGTAATATAATCATATATTTTCTATTCTCAATTTATTATTAATAACTGCACTTTTTTAAAATTTTGTTTATACTATAATCTAAATTTAAATATTCATATTATATAAACAATAATCTACTTGGGGATATTCAATAGAACAACATTGTATATATGAATTTATTAAGGACTGCCATTTGACTTCTAATAATTACTAATGCTTACACAAGGTGTCATAATAATGGTGAAATAAAAAGTATTTCCTATTCTCAGTTTATTATTAATAATTACATTATTTTTTAATTTTAAATTTAAATATTCATACTATAGACATAAAAAGTATCTCTTATATATATATATTGTAACCTACACAAGAGGATGAAAGATAAATAAAAGGATGCTGGGAAGTGAACGATACTTAACAGTTAAAGATGAGGATGATAGGAATAAGAACTGATGTGTATATTCTGCTATCATTAACAAATATTATAAGAAAGATTAGCTTAGTCTGATATGTATAATAATAATTAATAAAATAGAATAATAATAATAAACTCTTGTTATGTACCAGTCAAAATCATGTGTTATTTAACAAGACCTAGAATCCAAGCAAAATATAACAATCTAGCATGTGCGACATACACAAGGTTGGGAAAATACTAAACACTAACATATTTACCTGTGCTCCAAGGTCTCTGACTATATGAACAACACTTTTGAGGATACTAACAAGCTTTCCATTACTCCAGTCCTGGCAATGAGAACAGGAAGAGCAAAGAGACTTTAAAATCAATGGTGCAAAAAGATAACTAATCGCAACATGAAATAAAGAGTTTAATTGATAATAATTTTAATTAAAAGGGTATAAGATAATTAAATCAATGAATTAATGCTAGAGATTCAGACACCGAATAGCAATATTTCATAACAGATAAACGATTTAACATAAATTTATTAAACATATAAAGAAGGCAGTTAATTATTATAATGAAATGAATATATATTATGTGTGTGAAAATGTCTATACAATCATTATGACAGGTTACAGAAATAAATATAAATATTGTGTTTAATACATCAATGAGTGGTTAGTACTTGAAATTTGGTTGATGCGGTTAATACTTAAAGGTTAGAATAATTTAATCAAATAAGCAATAACAAATTATAGTTTAACCCTCAGCAAAATATCATGAATTTACATATAACATAAGCAATAATTGATGGTGTGTGGCTTTAACAGCATGTGTGATCACATTTCCAATAGATTTGGGAGATCCCAAATGGGCAGGAGCAAGATGATCTAATTACATAATCAGACCTAAAATTTAAATAGAATGATTGGCGAAAGGCATACAATTACATTTTAAAGATAGCATTTCAGGTTTACAAATAAATCAATAATAATAAAGCAATACTAATCAAAGCAGCATTAAGTTATAACTTACAATCACATACATGAATGAGATCACTTAAAACACTGGTTGGCTTTGTTATATTTGCATAAGAGTGAGAATATGCCTGTATGATTGTCAAGAATATATCTCTGAAAAATAGTGGCAAAAGTAGCATGTTGGATGGTTTAGCCATATTTCCCATACTTTTATTCAGTAGGAGTGCCTGAAATGGATCCCCAGTAGGAAAAGTATCTACTTTGTGAGAGATAATGAGGAATGGGAGTACACATTCCAAAGATCCCAATGTACATGGCAAAGAAAGAAAATCAATAAATTAAACAATTGTAAAGATATTTTATAATGCCTAAAACATATAGATAGTTTGTGTCACTAACGATTACAATAAACAAATTAATACCTGTTTAAAATAATCTGCTATCAGACACAATACACAAACCCTCCAGGCACTTAACCAATGCTGGATGAATATAAAATGGGTCATGATCTAAACTAAAGGGAATAAATTGCTCTCTTCCACATTTCTAAAATATCTCCCTACATTTCGACCATGATTAATACACATACCATTTGACATATTGTTTATATAAAATAAAATTACTGATCACACACTTGCTGATAAATCTTAAATATTAAATTCATTTATGATAGATTTTACTTAAATAAATTGGCAAAACATATTTGAATGATTAGGTAAGGGTTTAAATTATAGTTAATGAGGGTAGTTAAGTTTAGGCCTTAAAGCTTCACCTGTCATTTAAAGAGACAACAGCATTATATGAAATAATTGGTATAAAACCAAGAAAGTTTTATGATAATTAACTTTAAAGAAAATTTTATGTCTCCAACAATTTAATAGCAGAAAACCATGAGGAATGAAGTTGAAACTTACTCACTGGATTTGATATCAACTTAATATATTAAAATGAAATCAAAATAACAAACTAAAAGTGAAATAAATTTCAATCTAAATTGTTGCACCAAAGTTAAAATGAAATTAATACAGCTTTAAATCAGATTGTATAGACATTAGTGAATATTTACAGAATAGTCTTAAGGAAATAAGAACAGAAAACTTACAAGTATAGTTTTAAATTAAGATGTTAAATTAATAAAGGGCAGCAATGTAGACATTTATCTTGGTCAACTTGATGCAAAGAAAATGGTCAGTAGATCATGATCATATAATAGTTTTTTTGGAAACAGATATCAGTTGATAATTAAAGTTCAAATTCAGGCAAATGAACTCGGTAGAACTCTGTTGGACCCAGTTGTTTCGGGCCTCAGCATTAGGAGTTGGAAGACGAGAATCACAGGGGCATGGGAAGCAAACAGTCATACTCCAACATAATTTTATTTCACAATTTACACCAGCTTGGACAATGTTAGCACTCTAACAGAAAATCAAAGAAAGATTGAACTGATAGATAAAATTTCGCTATTTATACATAATGACCCTTTCTTTCCCTTACATTTTTATTTAGATGTTAAATCTGATTAAATTCTTGCTAGCCATTGTCTCAAACTCAGTATACTTGGTTATAATTGATCCACATTTCCCTATATGGCAATGAAAAACCGATCAATTAGCCAAGTGGAATTTAAATAAAAAATAGACTTTTGTGCTTATAAAATTTTATACCTTCTTTTAAAGTAAATTCCCATATATGGTAATGAAAAACTGATCAATTAGCCAAGTAGAAAAAAATGAAAACCAAAAAAAAAATAATTATGTCCAAAACAAACAACAACAGTATATTAAAAAGAAAAAAATTACAGCCGTATGTCAAAATACGATCTATTAAATAAAAAAAAAAAATTTAGCGGCCCGATAATGTTATATCGCTCTGTTTTTAACTAGAAACAGCACCACCAAAGGCTGCACAGTTAATACTTTACAAATACCCAAATATATAATAAAAACCAAAAAACTAAAATATTTCTTGCAATAATTGCATTTTCTGAATTGTCAAAGCATTTTAAATATAGCAGTGTTTCAGTTAAATCTATAAAGAAAGAAAAATATCCAAGAAATGATGTGATTATTATTGATATCTTAAAAATGGAAAATGAAATAGAAAAACTGTTGGTAAAATTATATATTAAATGTTCAAATGGTAAAGATATGTCAGGTGATTAAAAAAATGCAGTTGTGATGTACATTTTTAAGAAAGATGATAAAGAAGATATTAGAAATTACAAACATCTTTTATCAGTTCTATACAAGATTTTTACCCGGATAATTACAACTCATTTGCAGCAAATTTTGCATTCAACTTATCCAAAAGAGCAAGCTGGATTTTAGAGTGGATCACATTCAAATATGGAGTTTTGTTTTAGAAAAAATAAATGAATATATGCCATTTCATTTTGTTTTTTGTAGATTATGATAAACATGTTTTTAGCAGTTAAAGTTTTAGACCATCAAGAAATAAACTCAGAATATTGTATTTTGAAAAATATCCAAATGCAACAGAAGTAATTAGAATACTGAAATGGCACTAAAATTAACATTGATATGTATATATCACAACTTGTCTTTGTATTTTAAAAACTTTTCAAATAGTTTTGTAAGAAAGTATTTTGTGGCTTAAAATGGAAAATTAAAAAAATAAAAATACATTGAGATTATTTAAATGATCTACATTTTGCAGATGATGGTTGGTTAGTTCTTTTGAATAATGCTTCCAAGCATAGAAAAATATTTTAAGAGTTACTAGATGAAAATAAAAAAATAAGACTAATGAAAAATGCTGAAAAGACTAAAATAATGTTCAATGAATTTATTTAGAAAAAGGTAAAGATTAATAACCATGAATTAGATGAAGTTAACAATTACAAATATCTTGGTCAGCTTTTTAATACATTGGATGAAATTAATTATAGAATTAAATTTGGGATGGAATGCTTTTTTTTCATGTGTCAAAGCATTGGCCAGGAAGTGAATCTGCAATCCCAAGACAACTGCTTGTAAGGCAGCTGTGCTGACCACTCTACCACCAACACTTGATGGGATGGAATGCGTTTGACAGAAATAATTTAATATTAAAAAAAATGCTTATGACTTTGAAAAAAAAAGTTTTTTAATAGAAGTGTTGACTAGTTCTTATATATAATTCCAAGACGTGGATATTTATTAGAAGAGCACTATAAATGGATGCTTCGGGTCACAAAATAAAATATAGAAAAATGTATGTTGGAAGTAGCAAGAAGAGTTGAAAATGAAATATGTGAATAAGCAAAACAGACATCATTGATAGGATTAAGAGAAATGGAATTAGTCCGGGTATATTGCTAGAAGAAGTGATGAAATTTTAAACTGGATTCCAAGAGATTGTAAAAGACCTAGAAAGAGACCACATGTGAAATGAATAGGTAACATAAAAAAATGTACTGCTATAATGTGAAGAAGAGCTATGGATCAGAATAACTAATATAAACCTGAAAGGACCTTAATTCTGCAGTGATTGTTTAAAAATGACTATAATTATCAACATTATACCTAATGGAATTATAATAACCATTCATTATTAAGTTTTTTCTTTAATATTAAATTAAGTTATAAAATCAATTTATAGATACTCGAAATGTTTAAATTAAATCTTAAAACATTTTAAATTCAAAATACTTAAATATACAAATAAATTATTTACCCGTTGCATTTTATTTCATCGGCATATTTCTACATATTTAGCAATATTTTTTTTTAAACATATATATAACAGTAAGAATAAACTTATAAACAAACGAACAAAAGAGGATAAAATCACAGGTCATGAGAAGATATGGCTTCAGTGGATTATCAAATGCAAAACTTTTTGCAACAGAAGAAGAAAAGTTTTGGACAATCTTCTCACATTTATTTTTATTTTTCAGTTTAAAAAGAAAACAAAATTATTACTGTTTCTTTTCATTGAGTTATATTTTAATAAGGAAAATGCATGATTGCATGAAATAATTGTTTTAGGGACTGAATAATTTTTTAATCAAGAGAAGATAGATGTGTGTGTGTGTGCGTGAGGGGGGGGGTGTATTTCCATTGAAAATATTTCAAAATCTTTTTAAAAAATATTTTATTTATGCATTTTTCTGATATCAATTAAAAAAAAAAAAAAATTGTACCTTCTTTTAATGCCTATCCAAAATTTCACCATCTCATGTAGAAATTATTTCTATACTCACTCCTTTTTTGAGATTTATTTAAATACGCTTTCTCTTTCTATTATTTCTAATTGCATCCATGCTATATATATATTATGTCTGTATTGTTCTCGGACTTTTATAACTTGATTACATCAGTGAAAAATGCGAGATTAATTACTTTCTCTGGGTTGATAAAACAATCACTTTCATTTTATTGTCTCTCATTACATACATTTTATTTTGACACAAGCACCAGCACTCATTTCTACGCCATCTGGATTGTTGATTGTTTTCTAAAATCCCATTTTACGTAGCACCTGCCCAATTTTATAAAACCAACAAATTAATTATTTTGTTTTTCATGTTGCTCCTCACACACAAAATATTTTACTCAAACAAAATTAAATTAGGGTTTATAATAATAAAAACTTTTTAATTTTATATTTCTTTTTCTTTATCATGCATAGTTTGTAAGCACAAAAATATATCTTAAAAAAAAAATTACATCAGTGTATTAGAACAAATATACGTAACTAAAACCTTGCGTGAAGTCCCGATCCCAAGTCGCAGCGCCAAACTGCGCAGGGCATTCCTATGTTGCTTAAATCAATGCATTATCTATCTGACAATAGAGAATAATGCATTGATACAAATAGCACAAGGAAATTTTATCATTTCTTAACATTATGTTAATGATTTATATACGTAATATAAAAATTCACTAACACACACAACAATAATCAAAGCATCATATACTAAAAATAATATCAAATTAACATTTAAAAACGTAGCAATAAAAAAAATCATGGCTTTATCCCATTTTTATCTAATACATTTTGGCAAGCTTCATGCTAATAATTATTTCAGTTTGCTAGAAATTTGAATCTACATTTTTTAAATGCATATATTCAACAGCAATATGTAGATATTGTTTTTATTATATCTATAAATAGAATAAATTACTACCAACCAACATTCATAATTTATTAATAAAACGAAAATATTAATTTCACTTGAATTAATATAACAGTTTGTATAACAAGCATCAGATATTAAAAATAATTTATAAATTACAAGATTAATTTAATTTAAAGTTGTAAATTAATTTTATTTTTAATATCCCATGCTTCTATTATTATTGACATGAGATTATCTTTACATTACATATTAAACAAGGCAAAACTCTCCATACAGTAGTGCCACCCTGTGTCAACCAGAGTAATCAATGGATGCCAGAAGGCTTGTGCATAAAATCCCTATCTAATGCCTACTCATCCAATATCCCCAGATTAGTTTCTGGCTTGTGGCCTTCATCAGCCTTGGATCTGAGAGCACTGCACCTAGATCTTAGGATCTAATTCAACTTTCCAGCGGCCATCTTTTAACTCTACTTAACTACAAAACTATGAAATTGAAAACACAATAATATTTTAAATCTAAACTCAGTAACTTATATAGTCACATGGGTCTGAACTCAGTTCAGCACCCATACCTTTTGGTGTCTTTGACTCTTAAATAACCATAGCCACCACTATCCTATTAGGCAGGATTGATGTTAAACCACTAAACATCACATGATCACTATTTCTTATACTAGCACATAATTGTTAATAAACAAGACAAAACTCTCCATACAGTAGTGCCACTCTGATTACTCTGATTATTCTGGTTTTACATCACATATTACAATTTTGTTTGTATTTTGTAACATACACACATATTAGATAAAACGTTAACATATATATAATTTTTGGAATAATTTTTGAACACACATTTAAAAGAATTCCTATTTTAGAATGAAAATAAACCAAATTATATTTTATAAAATGCAGGCTTTTTTTTTTTTTTTTTAACAAAATATAGCATTTAATTAAAATGCTGTTTCGTTATAATTACTTTGAAATATTAAAAGAATCTTCTTATTGTATTATCTGAGAATTTTTACGTTAGCATGCTTTTTATCAGTGTACAATATTAAATAAAATATTAGACTAAGGAATATTTACTCTATTTTTCAGACTAAATCAATTTTGAGTCTTTATATTATCATGCTTTTTATTAGTGTACAATATTTAATAAGATATCACTCTAAGGAATACTTATTCTATTATTCAGACTAAATCAATTTTCTAAGTATTACTGTATTACATCTGCTTTTTCTAATAATTTTTCTACTTTCATCTCCTATTCTTTAACAAACATTTGTTTTTATTCTTAACTGATAAAAAGTGAGAAAGATTTATTCACGCAATACCATCATATCAGAAAAATATATTGTCTACCGAATCTTCTTTCTTTTCATATTAGATCCATTTTTTCCCCCTAAACATTTATCATTTAAGAAAATGTTAAAGAAATGACAACTAACCAAAAATTCTTACTACTCAACTCAATTTTATCTTTCCTCTGAATGAACAGTTCAGTTTTATGTGTTAGTTTTCTCTTCTAATTTAATCCTTCCTTTCCATTAGAATAACCCAATCTTCCCTTTCAAAGGCTGTTTTTAGATCAATGATATATATATATATACTTTCAAAAGCTATTTTTCAAGAATATAAGTAAATTACCATTAATCTGAACTGTATTTGATTAATAATAATAAATTAAGTTCAATATCTGACAATAAAGAGAAATAATTTCTGACTAGATAAAAGATGATTGATAATTATTTGTATATTTACTAAAAAACTGTAATTAATATGGGTTTGAAATAATAATAATTCTGAAAAATAATAATAAACAACCACTTAAAAATAAGTATGGCCATTCCACCCACCACCTCCCCAAAAAAAAATAAAGGAGAGAGGGAGAAACTAGAAATAAGTTTTGTGATGAGTATACAAACCAAACTATTAACCACAAATACGTTTACATATAAAACATAGTGTCCATTTTTTCTATTTACTTGATATTTTATGATGTTGTTTTTAGTTTCCTCAGCAGAAAACTTGCCTTTCTGAAATATTTTAACACTATGTCAAATTGTAACTCTCCAATGTATTCTATTCTTGATTATATCTTCTGAATGGGAATAATCAACATGGCACTTCTTTAGAATGTGAGAAATCTTTATAACATAAATGGGATTTACCTCTCCCATGAAAATCACAAGTTCACCATAAAATAAATACTCTTTCAGGAACACTTTCATGGTTCATCCATTTTACATGTCCAATCCAATGAAGATATGATTTTACAATAGTGCACATAATAGTATTGCATCCAACAAGCTAAAGAACATATTGATTGGTTCTGTGATCTTGCCATTGCATTTTTTAAATTTTACAGAGCATCTTTAAATGAAAATTTTTTAATGCATTTATATTTTGCCAATAACTTTTCCAGTGCTTCCTTTTATACTTAATTTCATAAGGTATTTTTCTGTAATCAAATACTCTACCTTTTAACTCATTAAAAGCAGCATATTAGGATGTCCATTGTACCTCAACATCTAGCCCACCTTTTTACTTATAAACTACTAATGTATTTAAATTGGTTTATATTCTCAAAGTTGATAATCACCCAAGCTAAAGGTTGCAGAGAATATCTGTCAGTGGCTTATAAAAAACTTTTTTGAACATTAATTAATAAATCAGTCATTATATATTGCATTGAAATGTTAAAAATATTCTATTCTGTCTTTTGAACTGGCAAAAAATACAATTATCAGTATACTATAAATCCAGAATCCAAGAAGATGAAGTTCTTGATTTTGTTTTTAATTGGTTCAAATTAAAAACTTCATCTAACCTGTATGATATATTAATTACCATTTAATTAAGTCACATATCTAGAAACAATTCCAAAGTCCAATGCCATAGAAATTAAAAACAATATTGGCACAAGTACACCTTCATGTTTAACACCAGTTTTCACTTCAAATGCCTCAAATTTTCTATCTGCAGTAAGAATACATTCTCTCATTCCATCATTTGGAAGATGTATAATACAAATAAATTTTGGTGGACAACCAATTAATTTCAAATAATGCTGTAAACCTATTCCATCAACTGAATCAAATGCTTTGACCAAATCAATAAAAGCACTATATAAATTCTTCCATTGTTCCTAATACTTTTTTAACATTTGTCTTGCAGACAACATCATGATTATAGTAGTTCTTGGTTCTCTAAAACCACATTGAGTCTTTGCTAATCATTCATCTATAACTGGAAACAACCTATTCAACAAAATTCTTGAAAGTATCTTTGCTGTAAAAGATGATGATGATGATAATAATAATGATGATGATGATGATAATAATAATAATAATAATTGCTACAATCTTATCTAGTCCCTTTGTTTTTAAAAATTGAAACAATTAAAAATATTATTAAAATCAGGTAGCACCTTATGGGTCCAGATATTCCTAAAAAAATTCTAGTATTTTTAAAGCTAAGATATCATCATCATATCTAGGTATTTCGTCAGGACCTGCAACTTTTCCATTTCTAAAATTGTATACAAAGGGCTGTTTTGACTTCATTAAACTGGATATCTTTGTTCAAATCTAAATGAGTAGACAAAATGAATATATCATTAAAATTTGTCACCTCAATTCTTATATCACAATTTAAAAAATAATCAAAATACTTCTTTTACCTGCTTAATATATCATTATCATCATGCGAGAGATTGGCCTTGCTGAATTTAATAGGATTGTGATACCATTGGTCAGGTCCATATTTTGCTTTCAATACATTAAAAAAGATATAGAGTGACCACAGTCAGTGAATGTTTATATCTTACTTTGTAATTTTAATCCATTACTTAGTTTTAAGGATTTTTATCAATAATTAAACTTCTTTCTTATAAATTTCTATAATTATCAAAGTCTACATTATTCTGCCAAGCAAAAAGTAAGACATTTTCTTTTAATTAAATCATTAATAATAAGATGATTGTCAAAAAATCAGTCATGATTTTTTTTTAGTGAAATCAAGAATAGATTTACTTGTATCCGTAACACCCTACTTAAAAGAATTCCATACTTCAGTGATATGACAATTTTGAATATCCAAATTATCAATTTTAGTGCTTAATAGCTGAAGTTTAGTATAGTAGGTTCTTTTAAAGAATGAACATTAATTTTCTTGTGAATATGATTGGAATAATATCAATTTATTAATGAAGCTATCGTTTTAATCTTGGATTATACTAATCTATGATCTGTCCAACATTATCTGCTTATAAGTACTAACATAATATAACTCTTGCATTCTGATTTCTGTTATATAAACTATTAAATGTCATTGTTTTTAGCATGGGTGCATCCATGTATCATTATAATGGTTTTTCTGTCTAAACAAAATGTGTAGTAGTCAATTAATATGTTGTGCATAAATTTAATAAACACAAATCATTTGAATTTGCAGCATTAATACCATTCTTTCCAATAACTTTTGATTTACTATTTGTACCAAAATGTACATTAAAGTCTCCCAAAAAAAATATTGATCTTTTAATATAATTTCATCCAACAAGGAATAAAAGCTTTCTTTTACTGAATTTTGTGAATCTAAGATTGGAACATAGACATTAATAAAATGAGCATTGATGTCATCATAGAAAGTGAGAATGCCAACAATAAAAGCTAGTAAATATAGGCTTTTGCAAATGCAATACCATGACTTTTCTTTTCATGACTAATCTGCATTTCCAAAAAATCTTCTATCCACCCATCTGATCTATTAAAGTTTCTTCCTTGTGGAAATGAGATCAATTTTCACAGCTTCTTTCCAGTTCTCCATTCTGTTCTTGGAGATTTTGTACCAAAAAAAAAATTTGCACATTTCATATATTATATTTAGAATATTTAGAAAAAAATACATTTGTAATGCTTACTCTTAATATTACCACTGCTTTAACACTATTATTGCTATTGTTACTATTACCATCAATGAAATGAGTACTCTGTCAGATGTAACAATCTAGCCATTCTGTATAAAGTATACTTTTTTAGATCACATTATCTAAACCCTTTCACTAGATAGTAGGCAGGGGAGATCCCTAAATAGGGTTGCTTAACCATAAAGTCTTGGCCAGATAAAAATTCTATCTTACTGAAATCTAGTTCCAAAGCAAATAAATAATTAGTGATTGTACTGCCTCAAATAAAGATCCCACCGAGGAATTCCAGCCAATCACTGTTCTCCATTCTCCATTCACAAAGGTTTGAGCTATAAAAAAATTGGAATCAGAAATGTTGCATAAGCTATTAAAGGATGTAAATGTTTCACAAATACACAATTTCATTGTCACAGTTAGTACAAGAAGTTATCTGATGGCATGAGAGGGTTCATGACAACTGGGCCTATAATAATTTATGTGACTTAAAAGGAAAAAAGGAGACAGAAGATGATGTTTCTATCAAAAACAGCACAATCTTTGATAAACCAAGACTCTACTATTCAAGGCTGCAGGTCTTGGCTAGGCACCAATTGTTTGTAATTTCACCAATGGACTTTATAACTAAAGATCTTTCTGCGACTTATGGAGTCCATTAAAAACAGCACCCAACCTTTAATGAACCTATGTCCTATCATATACAGGCTGCAGAAGGTCTTGGTTAGGCACTATTTGTTTGTAATTATCTGCCACTTATAGAATCCATTGGCAGCCTGAACTATAATACTCAAGTGGGCCTAAAATAGGTACTTGAAAAATGAATTAATATCTGTATGTATACATGTGTATGCAAGAGAAAAAAAATTGAAAGAATTATGTAATGGAAAACTATCACTGATATTATGCTAAAGTGAATATTATTTGATCATTGGACGTGGTACTCTCTTCTTTTATAGCAGAATATAGTTTAATACCTCAATATTACCAAGCTATCATAAACTTTAATGGGTCTTTTACATCACTGTACTTAAAATACCTTATAACAACATAAACAATATATTATAGAAAATAATAAAATTGAATCAATTACTGATTAAATTATAATGAAAAAATAAGTTGACCTCATATTTTCTCTATGTTATTAGATTTTTTTTTTAATATAAATTTTATTGTGAATTAAATCAATGCCTTTGATTTCATCCATGACGAGAACAAGAATTTAATGTGCTATTTAGAATATAAGTAATTCTAAATAAATAATTAATCAAAATAAGATTGAAATAAACAACTATTAAGAATTGTATTATAATATTTATTGAACCGTCTCAATGAAGATAAATGCCGGTTTGAGGTCTCAATGGAGATGAATGGCGGTTCGATAAATATTATAATAAAATCCTTAATAGTTATTTATTTCAATCTTATTTTGATTGATTATTTATTTGTATATTTGTGACAACATTATGGACAAATAAATTGTATTGGATATTTGATCATTATAGTAATAAAGTAATCTAAAAAATCATTATTGTATATAATAGTAAACCAGCCTATTTTAAAATAGCCTATTGTATGAGAACATCTTGCCAACAGCTCCTCTTTTCTCCATTCTTTTAAAGAGAAAATGTTATTTCCCAAACCTGTCAATGTTAAATGATGAGCGAGTCATATTGTTCTTGAATAGCTATGGACTGATTATCCAAAAAAAAAAAAAATTCCAGCTGATTAAAATCTATAAAAAAAATATCAACATCCAAAGTTGAATTAAGAGCACTGTAAGCAGGTATATTATGCACTATACCATGAGTTTCTATATTTATAAAAGCGATAAAATAGATCTATGCCTAGAAATGGCTCTCTTGAACACAAACGTGTTAAATTTACATAACATAAACAGCTACTATATCTTAATCAGTTTTAAGTATTTTGGTAATAAAACTTTAATTAAATGTGCAAAAAATTATGTTATTAAAAAATAGAAGATTAAAAAAACACAAAACAATTATCAATAATGTTTAACAAATTGCGATTAAGTTCTTTAAAAACTAGAAGTTTTTTTACTAAATTAGTATATATTAGTGTTCTTGAAAGCGCTTAGCCATTAAATTTAATTTTCAATTTGTTGTTATAGCTTTACATTGGAAGTGTGAAAGCACGATTTATTATTATATTGGACAAACGTAAAGTATAAATATACAGGTTATTACTTAAATTAATATATGCAAATATTACATAGAAGTGATATTGTATTTATTACCCCCCCCCCTCTTTTTTTTATAATTTTAAAACTGATTAAATTTAATACAATGGCTTTATTTTTATATTTACAAAATCGGTACTTAATTTTTTTTTAAAATCCATTCTTTATTGAAGTAAATGTTTTTCATCTTTAAAATGTTGAGTGATAAACATATAACTTTAATAAAAAGAAATAATCTCGTAAACAACTTCTGCTGCATAAAGAAAATGCTTTTGTTCAAAAATAAAGTCAAAATAATAATAATAAAAGTTCATATAAATAGGAAATAAGAAGTCTCTAAGTTTTTTCTTTTCAAAATTGTCTCAATACGTAAATATGAACTAAATAAAGATAAAAGAACGAAAACAAGCAATGATTTAAAAAAAGAGGCGACCCTTACACACACACGCATATATAATAAATCAATATTAAAATATATAGTATTTATTCTATAGACGGAGCCTGGAAATTTGTAGGCTTATGCACAAAATTAGAATGTGCTGAGAAATGAGGGGGGGGGGGGTTGCTTTCATTAAAAATTCCGATAATTGCATTCGACTTACATTTGTATTTTTTATATGTAAATTCCGTTATGACATCAACTAATGCATATTTCGATTTATTATTATAAAATAACATATTCATCATCATCATCATTTTCTACCATTATCAATCGACTGCAGGATGAAGGTCTCTTCAAGTTCAATCCAACTTTTTCGATCTTTAGCCTCTCTTCTTCACATTATCCCACACCCTTCCTTATTTTATCCATCTCATATATGGTCTCTTCTTAGATCCTTTACGTTCTCTTGGAATTCATTTTAAGATTTCAGCTGTCCATCTATTATCATCCCTTCTAACAATATGTCCAACCCAACTACATTTCAGTCTCAATTCTTTCAACGATGTCAGTAACACTGGTTTGTTTTCTTGCCCATGTATTTTGTTTTTGATCTCTTCTTGTTACTCGTAACATATATATAGACAGTGGCATCCGGTAAAAATTTTAAACAGGAATGCTTTATTGCAGTATCAATGCCAAAATGTAAGCATATTTCCATACAATCCTTGTTAAAAATCTAATGTATTTTTTTTTGTTTTTACTAACTGCTATTTGACAAATAATAATATCTGGAGTAAATTAACCTTTACTTTTTATTTCAATGACAATTGGGTATATACATTTTTATACATATTTCATGTTAAGATTGATCATGATAAATATTTAAAATATCTTCTATGATCTGTGATAAATATTTAAATGTTAATTTATAGGTTCTAATTACAAGAAAAAAGCAGAATATTTTATTGTTCATCCTAAGTGAGAATAATAAAAATGTATTCACTCCAAAGAGAAACCAGATTAGATAAACATACTACGCTCAAATAACTATTGACACTGTGGCAATAAGCAGCATGGTGCTAGTTATACACATTGATAAAAGCAAATGAATCTTGGTAGAACTTGTTAAAATTCACCAAATATAACATTCCTGGCCCTGCCACTTTTAGCAGTAGCTTTGAATAGAATCTCAAGAAAAGCTTACAATGTGTGTGATCAAGTGGGTCAGCAATATGAGATGGCATGGAGAATTGAAGAGTATGTAAAAAACTGAGTTTGAACCCTTATATAATAATTTTTTTATAAACTGTTTAATTAGTTGTATTTTGCATAATAATTATGCAAAATATTGAACAAGTGTTATAGGTTATTTTCAAGCACAAATTTAATAATTTTTTTTTTTGGGGGGAGTATTACAATGCCACCATGCCTATAAACCAGCTGACATTGTATAGATAGATTTTACGGTTATTATTTGACATTCTATAATAAATAGAATTAGAAAACAAGATGCACATGAAACATTTTAATTTCACACAAAAAAGAAAAAAATTAATCACATTTATGGAAAGAAAAAAAAGTGAAAATATTAAAGTGTTTTCCTGAAGGTTTGTGATGATGGTGTTTTAGTTGTATTTATATGTTGGATTATTTCCAACATCTAATATGAGTATTGAATGTTTTTAGAAAAATGTAACT
Organism: Epiperipatus broadwayi; assembly: GCA_028023455.1. Taxonomy (NCBI): domain Eukaryota; kingdom Metazoa; phylum Onychophora; class Udeonychophora; order Euonychophora; family Peripatidae; genus Epiperipatus; species Epiperipatus broadwayi. The sequence continues at coordinate 909,404 of JAQFVV010000320.1, forward strand.
TTATTTAAATATTTTTAATACATTCAACTGTTAATAAATAGCACAAACAGTTTAATAAATGCACAATGTTTTGAGAGGTATTATTCTCCCCTCTTCTTCAAGTGTTTATGGCCTGACCAGTGACAGTACAAGCATGGGAATCAAATCTGGACCCTTAGATTCTTGAGTATTAAATTTTAAAGTAACGCTCTAACCAACTGAACCATCCTGCCGAAGGCATTAGTCAGTAGAAATTTCATATACTTATCTCTGAGGTTCATCCTGTTTTTTAAGAGCAAAGTTGATTAGTGGTTTCCATACATTATGACTGTTGCCTTTGGCAGGATGGTTCAGTTGGTTAGAGTGTTACCTTAAAATTCAACACTCAAGAATCTAATGTCCATGTTAGATTCCGATTCCCATGCTAGTACTGTCACTGGTCAGGCTAGCAACAACTGAAGAAAAGGGGGAAACAATACCTCTCAAAATGTTGTGCATATATTAACCTGTGTGCTATTACTATCAGTTGAATGAATTTGGAATATTTAAATAAAGTTAAATTTTTCTAAAACATTCAATACTCATATTAGATGATGGAAATAATCCAACATATAAATACAACTATTAAAATGATTGTTCACACTGCATCACTGGATGATGCTACACCATTACAAGTCATGATAGTGTTTGATCATATGGGATTTACATAACTTATTTTAATTATGCAAATAAATTATTTTTTATAGCGCGATGTTTGTAAACTGTAATATTTAACACAACATTATGCTGTTGCACATGCACTTTGAAGATTTTAACTATAAATGAATGAATACTAACACTCAACCACATGATAAAGTCTTTGGAAATCTTAAATCTTTTCCAAAGACTTTATCATGTGGTTGAGTGTTAGTATTCATTCATTTATAGTTAAAATCTTCAAAGCACATGTGCAACAGCGTAATGCTGTGTTTAATTATGCAAGTAACAGTATTATTTCTGATAAAATATTGTTGAAACCATTTCGACTCCATTGTCCTTGGTGATACATTCTCATGAATGATTGGCTCATATAAATTTAAGTGCCATAGGTTTCTGTTATTCAGCTATCAATTACTAGCTGTTTTATGTCAACCCAATAAAAGTGTTCAACATACAATTTACAGAATGTCCTTGGCTTAAGGTTTATTTTAAAACATTTGTTTTAAATCATTATCACTCATATTATTTCTGATAAAATGTTCTTGGAAAAATTTCTATTGATAAATCATAATCAGTGAAGCGAAAACATTAGTCTTAGCAATACACTCTGATAAATGTATAATATACAGAAATTTAGATGCAGAAGTTTCATCATTCAACTACCAATCATTGGTAACTTTACAATGAACCAATGACAGAAGACTGTACATTGTGTTTAGAATATTATATAGGCTTGGAACCAAATGCAAAATTTTGAAAAAAGTGAGAGGATCTTTTCCCAAATTTTTATTATCATATTTGGACTATATAAAATTTCTAAAAGAGATATGAATGAATGCCTCTTTTTTTATTTCCTCAATGCATTCGTAATTTCCACATGTAACATTTTTATAAAGATTTACTTTAGTTTTTTTTTTTTAAATAAATAATTTAATTTTTATATTTTCTGCAATGAAAATATATTAGTTTTATGTTTTTTACAATAAATAATTTTATTTTTATTTTTTTCAAATACATTGCATTACTCTCCCCCCCTCCCCCTTTGGAATAAAAAAACATATTAAATAGAGGGATTTGAACTTAGGATTTTCATTGTATATTCATCCTGCACTCCATCTCTAGCAACTAATACACATGATCACACCCATGTGATAAAGATAAGCTGAGCATTGATTGTATGTATGTATGAGTGGGAGATTATGATCTGGCCCAAGTGATGAGTACTGATTCTGCACAAAATATGTATATTGGGAATCATTTATCTTTTTCACATCTTTGGTTATGTGTATCAGTTGTTTGAGATGGAGTGGAGAATAAATGTAGACTGAAAATCCTAAGTTCAAATCCCTCTATTTACTATAGTAAATATTCAGTATACTGAATGAATAGGTTAATTAAACATATTGATTAGTTTATTCTGGTGTACTTTGAAATGAATACGATAGCTCCTTCAATGGGTTAGAATGTCAATACAAATGGCATCCCAAAATTTCAGATTAATGACAGTCTACTAATAATAAAATTTTTAAACAAAGAGTTTTTTTTCATTCACTTGCTTAGCTTGAGGAATGATAATTGATTAAATTTAAAATCATGTTAGTCTATGAATATTCACATTTAGTCAATGTTTAAAAAAAGCTCTAGATTACCTAAAACCAATTCACTTAGTATAAGTATCTGCTACCCACATAATATTTTGAAATAATACAATTTAAATCTATCTTTATAATAATAAAAAGAAAAACAATGAAGTATTATTTTGAGAGCATGATTACAATCATGACAAACATGCCTATTTAATTTATAACCTAACCTTATAAACACATCAATTTAAAATATATAGTTTCCTGAAAAGATAAAAATTAATTCTTGGCATCCAAATATTAAAAATCTTATAAAAGCTAATAATATGATTCCCTGTGGAACTTGAAATTTTTCCTATACAGATTGATAATTATATAACTAAATATTATTAGATAGGGATTAATAGCACAAGTCCAATCAATTAATGCAGATTAAAGAACTATACATAATAAATATTTATGATATATACATTACTTCTAGATTTCACTATATATTTGATAATACCGATGAAGAAGGAGTTTGTAAGAACTTGATGAAAAAAAGTAGAATTTGATTCTTTTTTCTCTAATTTGCTATTTTTGTGCTACCATATCTTTTCTGCCAAGAGTCAATTTTTATTATTCTAAGCAATGCAGGTTCATACTCATATTAACTAATTGTAATCTTAAAACAAGCAAAACTCTCCATACAGTAGTACCACTCAGTGCAAACCAGAGTAATTAATGGATGCCAGAAGGGTTGTGCATAAAATCCCTATCTAGTATCTATTCATTCAATATTGTTTCTGGCTAGTTTCATTTTTAGTTCTATTCTTATTAGCTTTTCTTTCCTTTGTTTGTGCAATGCGAAAAATCTTTATTAATGCAAATGTTTACCTGTACTTAAAAACTTATGAGAGATTGTTTAAATAGTTGAATGTTGATATATATATATTTTATTGTCATAATAGTATGATGAAAGCATATTTGCTTTTTCTTATAAAATTGATGTTTAGAAATGATAGTTCTTTTATCCACTAAGGCTGATTTTTATTACTATCTTAATATCTGGTAAAAGTTAGATTGTTTTTTCAGTAGTTGATAATTTCCTTTATAATCTTTACAGTATCAAGTAAAACTAAATCAGAAAATCAGTGTCATAAGAAGAATGATATCTCTCTTTCTCTCTAATATAAAAGTTATATCATATTACAATTGTATTGCTTATTTTTACACTTGGCACATTTACCCCTATTTGATCAACTTTGATTATCATGGGCATTTTATTCTCAAGTTAATGACAGCTAGATACTTATTCATCAATCAATAATGCATGACTTGTGATATTGGTAATGAATCATAAAATTGAAAAAAAAAAAACAACCTCCATCTGCTTGAGAATTAAGGAAATTTTGAAGGTTTTCCCATCTAGGATTCAATTATCAGGTCATGAACTTAGCATGTAGATATACTAACCATTATGCCAGGAGTTTTTTCTTTATATTATAAAAAACATTTAAAAATGTTAATCATATCATCTGGAAAAATGCATGAGGTTTATATAGAGAAACTATTTGAAATAAATGTATCTTCAGATAAGATATGGTTAGTTTAGATTTAGGATGTGATGAGATAATGGTTGGAAAACTTAAGTGACATTTTTATTAACACAGATAAATATTTTTTTAATTACAAGCTGTAACTGATGTGTAGATAAGTTTGAATCTTATCTATTAACATCTGAAGTAGCATTGTAAATAAGTACTAATAAATATAAGATTAGAATTGATATACTTGGAAATAGTATTTACAAATAGCTTCTTCATCTTATTTCTGTAACAATATTTTTTATTAAATACTTTAGGTCACTTCATTGTTACTTCTTATATATAATGTGATAATTGTTTATATTATTTTCTCCAATTGTAAAATGATACACAAAACAATAAAAATGTAATATATGCTTGTTGAATGTGATGTTATTGCATCATCTATTATAAAGACACATTTTTATTGGATTGAATATATAAAAAAAGAACAATAAGTGACAGAATATATAGAAAAAAAATTCATGGTGGACATGTATGGTCATTGGTGTAGGCAGATTCAATTTATGCTGCAGTGATCATAGAAACACTCTTAGACTGATTGCTTTTAGATAAGACATTAAGTCCTAAATCAAAGCTAAAATATGGCATTGTAAGATGTAAAACAACCTTTCAGTTCAGCAGGTGATAATATGAGGGGTATTACTGTTTTATGAATTGGTTTTTATAACCATAGCAAAACTCATCTTGATCTTTTTACTGTTTCTCATTCTTCATTTTTTTAATAATAATGTGATAGTCATTTATAAATATCATCATGATGAGTTATTTTAATTATATGATTTACTTTTGATATAATAATAATAAAAATATAAACTCAACAATAATAAATAGAACCTTCAAATAATAAGATTGTTATAAATTTTTGATTTTTTTTTTATTATTATTATTATTATTATTATTATTATTATTATTATTTATTATTATTATTATTATTATTATTATTATTATTATTATTATTTATTATTATTATTATTATTATTATTATTATTATTATTATTATTATTATTATTATTATTATTATTATTATTATTATTATTATTATTATTATTATTATTATTATTATTATTATTATTATTATTATTATTATTATTATTATTATTATTATTATTATTATTATTATTATTATTATTATTATTATTATTATTATAACAATAGCAACAACAACAACACAGAAGAATGTACAGATCAGTTGATCCATTCTGTGGCCTTTGCCATATGGCTGAGGAGACTTTACAACACATAATTTTCAACTGCAAGGCCATGGAGCAGACTAGATGCATTCTGCAGGGAAATATAGAAAATAAAACACTACAATGATCCAAATTATGTCAACTTACAAAGGTAGGTCTGTACCAGCCATAAGGGCCTCAATGTTTGTCTTATATGCACTTTGGTGAACTAGGTGTGTAGTCATATTGGGTAATAATCTCAGAAGGCATCCAGCCACATTTGAGAATAAGTTAATTAAAATTCAAGTTAGAGACAAGCAGATCACCAGTCCAGATATTTATGCAGTTACTTGGTCCCTGCTCAGACAAACAGCAAAGTTATAAAGAATGAAGTTTCTGGTTTATGGATAAACTGTAAGTTATTAATGATCCCAAATATGATCATGGGGCTTTGGGTTTGAAGAACAAACTAGAATACAAAGGTTGTGAGATAAAGAAATTCATATAATGTCTTTCATGATATACCACGAGATTGGAAATCAAAAAACAATGATGAAATTATATCTCCTATTTCCAAAGAATTAAATAAAGTATGGTCCAGATTATGCTCCTATTGGACAATAATGTGCTTAATTGACATTTCTAAAGTGGATAGAATCATATACAAATTGCCTATATAGATATGTACTTTAAAAAAAATGAATATTGTAGCACTCGAAATTGAACTGACAATAATAAGATTAAACATGTATCTTGCTGCGGCATTGTAATTCTACGTAACTAAAAGGATTAATAAAGTTTACTATTGTTGAAACTTAATAATAATAATAATGATGATGAGGATGATGATGATAATAATAATAATAATAATAATAATAATTGGTTATCTTAATGAAAATTGAAAATAAACAATGTATTTATTCATTAACTCTAGCAGTCACTTGGACGAGTATGAGAAAGACAAAGAAAAACAAAATAGATGAAGGAATTTTTAATCTTTGAACCACAATATATATTGTAACATTACAGTATGATTGTAAATTAGCTATTATATTTAAAAAACTGTAAAAAAAACTTATTAACTTTAATTTTTATAGTTAAGCAAGTATATTCATCAGTGATATTGATTGTATAGCATAGAATATAATCATTATCATATTTAATAGTATCTCATAGTAATGTTTATGAGATAAAGCATTTTTGAATGGCTTTCTAAGCTGATTTTTTTTGATGACTTTTTATCAAGTTGTATAAATTAAAAGACGTGCTCACACATTGAAAACAAATAATTCAAAAATAGAAATATAGAATAGTATTATAAATCCAACATTACAACACTAAAATATTTTTATGTAAGCAATTATATTTCAAATTACATTTTTAAGAAGGGAGCGAACAAACAGTTTTTACATTTTTTATAATTTGTTTACATGTGTGAAAGCATAGAAGTTTACAAGTTTAAATTTTTTATTTAGCAAAGATTGATTTAGTTTGCTAAAATATTTATTTAATAATTTGCATTAAAAGGTTAATTTAAATTTAATTGAATAGAGATATCTGAGAACTTTATAGTTCTATGATTCATTTATCTTAATAAATACTGTACTTGTAAAATTATTTTAAAACCCAGAAATAAAAATGAAGCAATTAAAGATTGAAATTATTATTATTATTTCTTCATTTTTGAATAGTGTTTCTAAAGTTTACCACCTTGATCCAAAAATCTTAATTCTTAACATTTTTTTCTGGCAATAACTATGACAATCTCTTCCAATATTTTGTGGACAAATAAAGAAACCCCCAATGCATGATGGGGAATATTCTGTAATCCAGACATCATGTGATAACTGATATAAAAGTTGAAGTTTGGAAAATCCAGACAGTCTTCACAAATTCTTATTGCAATCAAGACATAAACAGATTCAATTTTTTAAATAACCATTTTGTTTATCATCTATATGATGGTTGGCTAAACTAAACAGCTAGACAGTTGCTTGTGCTAGGCAAATGACTTCTTCTCATCATTCTAGGAGAAATATGGATAACAACAAATAAATCAAAAACCATCATTAATTAATTTACTAATTCTTTATTTCAAGAAATCTCATTTATTATAGTCATCTGTTAGTGGAGAAAGGGACAAATTGACTTAGGGAATGCTGTTTCACCATTTTAATAAAAATTGCTGGATTTCTTCAATTAGAAATAATGGTAAATAGATGATAGACTTGGAAAATTATATTCATTAATTTCAAATAAGTATCTGATGTGTATAATTGTAAAAAATAATTATTTTCTTCACTACAAGAAAGGATGCATATTTATCTCAATGTTGTGAATGGTCTCATCTTTAATTTTGTAAGGTTAAAACTTTAAACAATAATTTTTTAACTCAAATATCCCTTCATAAACTTGTCACTTAGAGAAATTAATTTTGATTCAGAAAGTAATGAAAATTTTTGTTATGAATAATAAATTATTTGCTTTATCAGAGATACGATCAGAATTATTGGCATCATAGATTAAAGATCTATAATGAATAGATTGATTTTATATCTTAAATTAAAGAAGTAATGAACACTAATCTTTCGGATAAAATAGCATCTGTTCAAATGAATTAAATCACTGCATGGAATAATCTGGACTAAACTACAAATTTGTATCCAGTACTTAAGAAATTGTCTTACAGATTATCAATGCTAAATATTTAAATAACTTCAAAGAATAATGGATTAGGAAAGCTAAATATTTAAATGCCACCTCTGAATTGTAGATTATCAAAGCAAGTATAAATGTTCAAGTGATAAGCAATCTTAAAATGGATTAATGTGTTGAATGTAACTTAATTTGAATAATCAACAAGTATGATAAATGGAATGTATTAATCTTTATGCAATGTCCAGAAAGAATTATATTACAAAGTGAAATCATTTGTGCTTTACATCTGCTGTGAAGCTGTTATTTTAAAAGTGCTTATAAATTCCCAATAACTCTGAAATATTTTTCAAGTATCAATATTTGATTAGGATAAATTTTAAATTGTCAAAACTAATAGAGGATTATTTAATGCATTTTCTCATAATTATTTTGTGTTTAGTTAGTCAATATTATTATTATTAATGTAATAAAGTTTTTTTTCTCGATATTACTATACCATGTGCAGGTAATATTTTATTTAATAATATTATTAGTCATATTAAATGAGATTAAATGGGATTTATGTTAAGTTTAGTTTGTATATAAGTAATTATTAAACTTATATAAAACTACTATATTGCATTTTTTGTATATTTTATGGGTTTGTAAGTTCGACCTCAAAGTTAAAATAGAGTTAATCATCCTTATGTAGATGAATAAATCTGTAAGGAATATTTTATGCATTACTCTTACATGTTAGTATTAATTTTTTACTGTTAGATAGTAAGTACCAAGGCAGCCTAATGATCTAGCTATATTTTGTTAATGGAGTAACACTCTTAATGTTTAAGCCTGCAAATGAATCCAGTAAAGGATCTTGAGATAAAATAAATAAGCCCAATGTTGTAAACATTTTCTAGATATACTAAACAATGTTTAAACTTGCTTTTTTTAAAGAGTGAAAACTTCTCCAGCATCACTGACATTAAACAGGCAAACTTCTCCATACAGTAGTGCCACCCTGTGCCAACCAGAGTAATCAATAGATGCCAGAAGGCTTGTGCATGAAATCCCCATTTAGTGTCTACTCATCCAATATTCCCAGACTAATTTCTGGCTTGTGGCCTTCGTCAGTGAGGAGCCTTGGATCTGAGAGCATTGCACCTGACGATGGCCACAAGCCAGAAACTAGTCTGGGGATATTGGATGAGTAGACAGTAAATGGGGATTTCATGCACAAGCCTCTGGCATCCATTGATTACTCGGTTGGCACAGGGTGGCACTACTGTATGGAGAGTTTTGCCTGTTTAATAGCAGTTAATGTTCTGGCATAAGAGATGGTGATCATGTGATGACATTACTGGAGTTAATTAATAATTGATTAGTTAATGAAATAAACTAATTAAGAGTGACTATAAGACATTTATCTTTTATGATAGTGATAATTATTATCCTCCAATATTTAAATGATACTCCTATTTAATGTTAGTATCTCCATAACACTGTCTAATAACACACTTTTCATATCCCAAATTCAAATTAGATTTAGGAAATTGAATCGTAATATTTATTAAATATTTTATATAATTTTCTTATCATTATTATTAGTTTTTATGATTTATTTTGTATTGTATAATAAATAATTAAACAGGCTTTAACCTGTAACGAATGTGCCTTAAAATTTCTAATAGTCAAGCAATATTATTTTGCCGATAGAGGGACCTCACAAACCACGACACAAGATAGCAACTTTTATCTTAAACCTAAATTTCTACTTATATAGGCCAATCTGAAGCATCCTGATTTGGGAGCGTGAAGTTGTTGTTCTCTTCACTGTTTAAGTTCATTATCAGGATGCTTCAGATTGGCCTATATAAGTAGAAATTTAGGTTAAAGATAAGATAGCCACTCTTATTTTTATAAAAGTCACTATCTTGTGTCATGGTGTGAAATTCCTCTATTGGCAAAATAATATTGCTTGACTATTAGAAATTTTAAGATGCATTTATTACAGGTTAAAGCCTGTTTAAGGATTTACATATACTTCCTGTGCACTCTATACAATATAATTACAACTCTACAATTGTGTAATAAAGTAATTGTTATAAGCCAATAAACACCACATGACCACGTATTGTGTGGCAATACGTATAGTGAGTTTTGCCTGTTTTAAAGTAATTGTTAATTTTTAATATTTCTCTTTTGTCTTTATTAAAGAAACAATATCAATGCATATTCATAATATAAAAAAAACCATCTCTGACATATTAGATTACGCATAGAATCTATTTGGAATAACTATATCATTATTATATTAATGCTATCTGAAATAAAACAAAGTAATGGGTAAGATTATGTACATAAAATCCCTTTTACATTGTCGAATTCTAAAATACATAAGAACATTTTATATCCTAGCATTTATTTTCTTACTTCATAAAAATCTGAGCTAAATCATGAATCACATTTGTATTTAAAAGTGCTAACCTTAGTTTTAAAACACAGAATGAGTTACTCTTAATTAATGCTTATAGTAAAAAAAACATATATTTGTCAAAGATTTTATTATTAAAATAGAATAAGATTAAGAGTACATGTATTATTATAAAACCCTGAGAAATTATTTATTTTATTAAAAGTGACTTAATTATTAAAACATAAAATAGCTTTAGCTTATGTGGAAATATATATAAAGACTTGCATACATATTAATTACAAGTTAAGTTAGTTAGGGCTGGTTACACTTTCTTCTTTCACAGTATTGACTGCCCTACATCTCAACGAGATCTCAGCCATCTCAACTGCATTTTCCACATTGTTGCCACTGAGATCACAACTGGTCTTTCTTTCTTGTATGGTTTCATTATATATCACATATTATTTATATCTTTATCTGGCATCTTAGTGTTGATTTTTAACTTCTCATGTGGCAAATATTCTTCTTCAAAGTCTTCAGTATATTACCAGTTGTGGTTTTCCATTATATTGTATTCTTTCTATACCATATTAACTAAAAGAATCATTATATCTTTATAATATAAATACTCTGCCTCTTCTACCAAACATGCTCAAGATTACTATATAATATATAAGACATTTATTTTTTATTCACTTCATAATATCAATCTAAAAATGATGTGCCTTACATTTATAAATTCAATGTAAATCCCCCCCCCCCCCAAAAAAAAAAAAAAAAAACTGAAGAGCAGACTCACTTTGTTTAATGATCTTGCCATTATATTTTCTGAATATTTTAAAACATTCTTTTAAAAAAAATATTGGATGATGAAGATTTTCATCTTAGCTTTTAATAAATGGAATTTATCACTGGTGTTATAAAAAATTATAAAATATTTGATAAGTGATATTTATTTTTAAATAAAAACTAAATTTCAATTTAGACTGAATGGCAAAGTATATCCATGTTTTTAAGTAAGATTATTTGTAAATAAGCATTTATTTTATATAGCGTATGTTTACAATTGTATTACATTCAAATATCAGCCTTTCAAGCTAATTGTGCATATGCTTTGCGAGTGTTAATAATAATAAATGAATACTTTCTCTCCAATACAAGATATAGTATTTATGCAGGAATAAAATGAATCCACTTATTCCTACGACTCAAATGCTTATATATGAGCAAATCTGAAGTACTGGCAAGGAAAGTGTGAGGATGGAACAGTCACTTTAAATTACTATATACGATGTCTGAATGAATGACTCGGTGAAATTGTCTAGAATGCTTATTTACATATGATTAAGTTTCAGTTAGAATGACGTTTAGTAAATTCTAGACAATTTCACCGACGTCATTCATTCAGATAAGCATTTGAGTCGTAGGAAAAATTGGAATATCATTGCTAATTCGAAAACTAAAAAAAGATAGGTGCACATATACATATAAAACATTAGAGATGAATTTTTTAATGACTATACAACCAATCTATGAAGTATCAATACATCTACATATAGAATATACCGGGCCATTATCAAGTTTGTTGTCCGACAATTTGCAATGCTGTTGTTTAGCTTCTTCAGCAACAACCCTCCCACCCTCCCCCGATATATGTTAATATATTTCCTTCACATAGCTGAATTAATAATTTTTTTAGAAAATTTAAACTTTATATGTACTTTTCCGAATACATTCAAACAGTTAAATGTATTTGAAAAAATATAAGCAAATATTTAATATGTCAAATTATTATAAGTTGACTTAAAATGTCATTTCTCATTTTCAGATATCTTTATTCATATGTTTCAACAATGTTTAGAAAAGTGGATTTTTAAAATATATCTTAGCAATTCGACTAGACTGTCAGACCATCATCATAAATCTTCGGACAAACAGTGCTAATGTCTGTTTGATAATTCAAAAGGCCAGAAAATATTAGAAAGCTTTATGGGTTTTATTACTTATAAAAAGGTTTTTGACTTGCTGCTTCTTAAAAACTCCTGAACAATAATCATATTTTTTTCGTGTGGAGTTTAGTACTATATATTGGTAGAATAGTGGTCTTTAGAGCTTAAGGCCCATGAATCAAGATTCCTACTATATTATTTCCGGTGCATAAAATTCTTATGAAATCCTGAGCATTAAATTAAGCCTTTCGATTATTATTATTAATATAAATAAAAATTGGCAAAATAGTTCCTTAAAAAATAAAAAGACTCTAGTTAGAGTAGTTGCAAAAGTTTAATTGAACTATTTTAGCATAGAATAATCACACACACCCCGCATTCATTTTAAGAATTTAAAATTATTCAGTAAAAAATTTGTTTATAACAAACGTAAAAATAAGTCATGACTCAGCTGCTCTAGAATTATGATGTCATTAGCTGCAGCTGCTCTAGGAGTATGATGTCACTAAGCACATCATATTCTATTCCAATCATACTTTTTGTGTTTAATAGTCAGGATTTATTTTGATCTAAATCTGAGATTGCTCGGAATATCTTCACATTTCTGAAAAAAAATCCTCAACTCTATTCTAAATTTGAATACAGGTCTGACAAGTTATTTTTGTACACGCACGAGCGAATGCACTGAATTGTTAATTTACACGTTTAATTAATGTAATTTTATTTTCGTATTCAGATTGTGAGAAAAAAATGCTTACAGGTGTGAACATTTTTCCAGTCTATTACTGTTTCTTTTTTTTTTTTTGATTGTAATTAAATTTGTTTAATTCTATTTACTGGTGAATCAAGCCTCGGGGTGAAAAAAAAATCTGGTTACTGTAATAACGAAACAATAAAGTTCCTTATTTCCAACTGTCTAGACTTTGTTCTAAAAATCGCAGAAACTGCCAATTCATTAGAAGTACCTTATTGAATTAAAAATAGTGTTTTTCAGATAGAGAAGTCGGAGGACCACCCATAATCATTAAATTCATTGTGCTTAAAATTTCTTATTACCCTGTAATCTATAAATTAACAGCTAATTTGAAAAGAGGAGAGAGATGAAGAATGATTTTATATGTGAGTGCATGTATAAAATAGATTTCAACGCTGAGAAATTTTAAACATTACGTAACTATTAAAGAGATTACTAATGTACAAATATAGATGAAGTGCTTATGCATGTGTGCTAGTAAACGAAAAACAGTCATTAAATAACTATATAGGCAAATGTAGGCAATTTTCTTATATTAAGGTTTTGCTCAAGAATAGACAATTTATTGAATAGATTATGCGTCAGCCTCTCCCCCCCCCCCCAGACTAATTGAAACCTAAAAAAAAAAGTTTTTCCTAGGTCACATTTGAACCCAGGTTATAGGAATGTTAAACATGTGTACTAATCTATCCATCCATTCATAATTCAGTACATAAATTTAGACATACGCACACGTGTTTATCAGATTGGTTCTACTTAATTCTAGAACTTGATGTTTAAAACTACAATACATAATCTTTAATTAATGTCTGACATTTATAGCTATGTTATATAATATTTAAATATGTGTACATCATCTACACTAAACGATATAATTATAAGGAATTTGAACTCAGACTTTCATGCTCCCTACGTCTATACAATCCATCTTATAGAACTGAAACACATGAACATACATATGAAAAAGATAAATGATCTCCAATAACTGTATTTCGTGCTGAATCAGCTCTCATCAGTTGGTCTCCATAGATACAATTAGTGCTCAGTTTATATTAAGATAGCAAATCTTTAAACTTTAATGGACAAACTTCAATGGTCTTCACTCCAATTCTTCAGCTTTCCATTTCGTTGAAAATCCGAGGATGGACTGGCCAAAGGTCTTGTTGATACCAATGTTATAGTCATACCCATGTTAACCTCAAGTCAATCTGACCTCTCACACATACATAGAATCTACACATTTATCTTTTTCACATGTGTGTGGTCATGTATATCGGTTGTCTAAGATGGAGGGAGCTTGGAAGTCTGAGTTCAAATCCCTTCTAATTACATTAAGTTCAGTATAGACAATATATTTGTATTTAAATATTAGAAATTCATTTTTGTAAAAAATTTTACGTAGTAAACAAACAGTTGGTCTGAAATTATCTTTTGTTGCTGCCACGATCGTTGTTATTACCGTCATCCTATAAAGATCCTCCCATGATAACAACATTAACAACAAAGCAAGGCAACATAAAAGAAAGTCAATTTAATAAAAAAGTAATAGACGCTTTTGATGAAGAATTTTCAGTAGGATAATATTGAAATTTAAATATAATATGGCTGCAATTTAATGACGAAATCTAATAAATTTATGAAATGTATTAATTTCTAAATTTATTTATATATGTTTTAAAAATCTAAAAATGCAATATATCATATCAGTGAGATAGTTTTTCATGTAGCACAACTATCAGCAATAATCATTATCTGGGTTCGAATCTAGATTGGATGCAAATTTTTATTCTAGACAAGTTTAGGTTTTTTTTTTTTTTACATGTAACCGACCCACCATCCAATGTTGGTAAAATAAAAAAAAATAAGTATCTAACCATTTTTGCTAAGTTATTAAAAATAAAAATGGAGCCCCCCCCCCCCCCTTTAACATGCTGCAATTGACAAGACTTCGAAATAATGTTATCTGAGCAGTTTATTCACGAATGTGCTTCTTCTTAACTTTATCTTTTCAGGTGTAAATATAAAAAAAGCCAAAAAATAAAGAAGCAAATGGTCAAATCACAAGTGCTAAAAACTTCCCCCTTTTAGTTATACGTCTACAATACACAAGTATAAAAATAAATTGTCAGCAGTAAACGTATAAAATCTTAATTTTCAATTTTGACAAAAAAAGATTACTTTTTTATAAGTAATCTTTATGAATTCAGAATAATAATAACACTTGATATATATTATAAAATAACAAAAAAGTTTTTCTGTAGTCGTATTAGTATCAATTCTTCTTGCAATGATCCTTTAAACTTAAGGGTTTTTATATATTTCTTTTAACTTTAACTGAAGACTTACAAAATTTTCAATATGTGTGTTAAAATTAAATCTGAGATATATTTAAAAATAATAATTTTACTTTCAAATTTTTCCTATATCTAACAGTATAGTCAGTTTATATTTAAAAACTTTAATAGCATGACTGAATTTATTCTATCTATATATTTTTCTTCCTCATGTGTCATAGCATCAGCCGGGAAGCGAACCCGCTATCCCGGGACAACTGCTTGTAAAGCAGCTGTCGCTGACCTCTCGACCACCAATGCTTGACATAGTGTAATTGATTTTAGTACAATAGTCAACTCTGCATTTTCTCATTTTCTGCATATTTATTTATAGTTATGTAAAGTTCAGCAATATTCTATTCTATTTTGCGAATGCGATTCCCCTTAAATGCCCTCATTTTGACGATACTGTTTAGGACGAATATTAATGATAATTTATGTATTCTATTTTAGAAACAATCTTCCAATTTTATCTTAAATACCTCATTAATTATTTGTTTTGACGACAATTTGTTACTGAACACCAATTAAATCTAAAATTCTAATAATTTTTCTAATAAATTCATATTTAATCGTTTGTAAATAAGTTTTGTTTAACAAATAAAGTACTATATATATATTAAACAAATACAAGTAATGTATAACAAACATAAACCGTTTAGCCTGCTATAGATCCGATTTGATTCAAATTTGGGCTAGGTAAGTTTGAAGTTGTTTTTTTTTTTTCAGATAGCCGATCCAAAACTAACATAGTTAACCATATAATCATCATCACCATAATCCTTTTTCAATTATAATTCATTGTAGAATAAATATTTTTTTAAATTTAATCTGGCTTTTTTAATCCATAGCTTTTGTTCTTCATCACTTCAGCAAACTTCTTTATCTCAAACATCCACCTCATATTCGGTCTCTTTTTAGGTCTTTTAAATCTCTTGTAATCCAATTCAAGATTTTAACTGTCTATCCATTAAGCCTAGCTCCATTTCAATTGCACTAATGTCAATAAAACCAGTTTATTTTCTCACCCGAGGGTTTACTTTCAATCTTTCCCTATTATTGCCAGTATACATGTCTTCATAACTGTATTATCTGAAGTCTTCATATTACTTTTCAGTTAAACAGCTAAATCTCAAATGTATATGCAAAAATAGTAAAACATCTTTTTAAAAAACCTTCAATTTTCGAACAAAACACTGATTTTCTTTTAGTATCAAGTTTATTTTTACCAAAAGCATTTTTAAATATATTTATATAAATAATTTAATACATTGCATTTTCATTTGCAATAGAAATCTGAGCAAAGTATTTGTCAAACTAACTTTTGTTATTGTGATTCTCAACGTTTATTTTTTCTTCCCAGTTAAATCTATTGAATATTATTTTAATCTTTTTTAACATTTATCTTTAGTCCTACTTGTTACTTTCATCTGATAACTCTTACAACATTTCTGAAACTCTAAAGCATTATTTGTAAAAGCAACACATCATTTGCAAAATCCAAATGACTTAAATAATTTTTATTTATTTTTATTTTATTAGCTCCCTATTTTGTAAAACTTTTTGCAAAACTACTGCAAAAAGTTTTGGAGATATATATAATCGCTTTGTCATTATTGTTCATTTCAAAAATAATCTTTATGTCTTGCGTTGTTAGCCGAGAGGTATCGCAACCGCCATGCAAGCAAGTAGTTGGTTGCAGACGGTTGTGGGTTCGCGTCCCGGCCGATGCTATGACACATGGGAAAAAAAAAAAAATCTTTATTCATAGAAAAGGTACAATACAGGGGATACAATAAAATTGGAATACTGTTGGGAACTTATATTTATTGTTCCATCGTTTTGTGATAAACACTAATAACAATTCTGTAGAATGTACAAAGAGAGGTATACAAACAAATATTTATACAACCAGCCTAATGATTGAGTTGTATATATCAAGCAAGTTAAATTTTTTTGGAAACACAATGTAATCTATTTTCTGATGTTTCATTTTGATAAATATTCTTCAAAATATTATAATATTCAGATCATAGAATTTTAATCCAAAGTTTTAATTACTATGAAAATGCTTATAAATTCAAATGTCCTTTCATAAACAACAAATCCAGAGTATAATGACAATTCATATACCTTTGTCCTTGTTATATCTTATCTTAAAGCTCAGGTGTGATCTATTATGTTAAAAACAATTTTTAAATCTGGGTTGTTCTTTTGGTTAATTTGCAGCTCAGCGTTCACTTTAGCAAAGTTCTAATTATATTAGCAATGATTTTGTATAGAATGAATTAAAAACTGCTATGACTATCATTTCCAGCATTCTTTTTTAGCCATCTTTCTTAAAGATCAATATTACTACTTTATTATTTCAATCACCTGATATATCTTTATCGTTTAGACATTTGTTATAAAATTTTGCTATCAACTTTTCTCTTTCTTTATCAGATTTTTAAAAAAAATGTCATTTACTAATTACATCATATAGATTTAGTTATATGTTTGGAAATTCAGAAGGTATTATAATTGTCTGGGTTAGTTTTCCTTACTATATAGTTCTTTATAGAAATTTTCACACATTTCATGATACCATTCTTATTTTTTAGTAATACGTCTATCTTTTTTTAAAATCTTATTGCTGAAATAACTTTCCTTTCAATACTAAGGTATAAATGATCATCTTGTCATTCTTAACTAGAGAATTATTATCTTGTTAATCAATCACCATTGTTTTATTGATATGCTTAAATAGAAGAAAGGATGTGTATTGCTCAAGCCCTCACAACCACAGGGCAACTCTGAAATCCATCCAAATTATTAAGTTAAATTGCAAAATAAGAATAGAAATTTGTTTAAATAATCACCACCTGCCAAATGGGAAAGCCTAATGAATGAAAGATTTGTTCTATTTATCTATGGAGGTTGTTGAAAAAACTTTTGATTTGTAATTTTTCAAGGGGTAAGTGATGTGATGTTGATGTGATGTGATGTACTGTGACTTCTCCTTAAACAGAGTCAGGAATCTCTTAGCAGCTATGCCCAGAAAAACCTGTTAGCCACTTTACCTTCCTTTTTCATTGTCCACCCTAAGTTTTCCCATAATCTGCTCCATCCCATTTCCACAACATAATCTTTGTCAACTCCATGACCTTCATATCTAAATCCCCCTTATTTTTTCCCAAACCTAGCATAAAAACCAATAACTCACTTTCTGTATAATCACTTTGTTCATATTTAATCTTCCATAACTTCATTATTTGTACCCTTAACATATGCCTAATATTTTCTATGCCTTCTTTGTATTTATTCCTCTATAGTTTTGCCACCTAACAAAAGCTTGAGCAATTAACAGATA
The DNA here is from genome assembly GCA_028023455.1 of Epiperipatus broadwayi. Lineage (NCBI taxonomy): Eukaryota > Metazoa > Onychophora > Udeonychophora > Euonychophora > Peripatidae > Epiperipatus > Epiperipatus broadwayi. Next base: position 927,864 of record JAQFVV010000320.1, read on the forward strand.
CTACATATAGTGCTCTATATTTCCAGATTAAGTTTCTGGCATAGACCTTCATCAGTAAAGTGTTTTAAATCTGAATCTGGTGCACTTATATTTTTCAATCTAATGCACATTTTATCTGGAATTTACTCTTTTTACTATTAAACTGCCTGAAATTCAAAATGTATTACATTTCAAAATCTAAGCCAGCATGCTTACATAGTTATATAGATCAGATACCAGCTCAGTATGTATATTTTTGATCTTATAAGTTTTTTTAACAGTTACTAGTAATATATTTTTAAATTTTAGTTTGATAGTTTATTAGTAAAAAAAAAAGAGTGAAACATGGCAGCTCAATGAAAAGTGTAATTAAATACAAAAAAAATTCAGGTGCAAAATTTTTCACTGATAAAAGTTTTAAATCAGAAACTAGTGTGTGAATATGCACTGGATATTAATAACTAACACATTATTATTTACTAATTACTCACACTTTATAAAAGATTGCATTATCTGGAAAAAAACAAATAGCTGTTATAAAAGTTGGATTTGTGTGATGTTATTTGATTTGCTGTTTTACTTACCTTTTTACCTTTGTTGAATATAATATATTTTAAAAGCTTTCATAGTATAGAAGTTAACATTTTCAATTCATGTTCAATACTCAACTACTATTCAGCCAGTGAGTTCTAGATGGAGAATAAAGATATCTGATTGATCTGGATTAATTAGGTCAGCAACAATGTAGCAATCAGATTATAAAATAAAAATACAGTACAGGGTGGCCCAAAAGTAGGTTTATAGTTATCACATAGACTATTTATTTGAAAATTCGACACTAGAACAGCAGAAAATTTGTTATACCTGTTAACATAAACATAAACAATTTAATCTCTCAGATGCTCAAAATATCCTCCTTCAACATTGCAACATTCTTCAAATCTCTCCAGGACACTCTGACACACAGTGTGGCACAAATTCCACTCTTCATCAATTTCTGTGAATGTGAGATGAATGTAATCTTTTAAATCATTTATTGTTTTGGGTTTCTTCTGATAAACCTTGTTCTTAACAACACCCTCCAAAAAAGAAATCTATAGGTGTCAGGTCAGGTGAATGTGGTGGCCATTCGATGCTGCCCCCACTTTCGAACCAACGCTGTGGAAAAACTTGGTTAAGGTAGTCTCTTACTGTAGACACATAATGTGGTGGTGCTCCATCCTGCTGAAAGAAAAGTTTGTCAAAGTTAGGTTTAGTTTTAAGTTGTGGCACTACTACTTCACGAAGCATGTCCATGTAGTTCTCTCCATTTACAGTTCTATTAAAAAAAATGGGCCCAACAACACCTTCGCTTGATAATGCACCCCAAACTATAATGCCAGGCTGGTTTAGTTCAGTCTCTATGGTCAAATGGGGATTTTCATCAACCTAGTACACACAGTTATGCCTGTTCACATGACCAGATAATTTAAAGCAAGCCTCATCTGACCAAATAATTTTATCCAAAGAGTCACATTTTTCTCCAGTAAATTGATTACGCATCATTTCACAAAACTGCAGCCAATGATCTGCACCGTCCTCTAAAAGACCATGTACTAGTCTTGATCAGTAAGGTTTTAATTTCAGTTTATGCATTAAGCGTTGCAATGATGTTCTTGGTATGGATAGTTCTGCAGAAGCACGTCGTATGGATTTCCTTGGACTGTTCACAAATGTCAAAGCCACTAACATTTCATTTTCTTTGGTATCAGAAGTTTTAGGACGTCCAGATTTCAGTGCATTATTCACTGAACCTGTTTCATCAAATTTATTCCTTAGACGATAAATTGTTTGTTGTGAAGGTGGAGAAGTGTTAAAAGTTTCTTGCCATGCTGTACGTACCATCTCGGCATTTTCAGACTTCCAATACTGCTTTAATATCCATTTCCTTTGCTCTTGATTTAAATTGTTCGCCATTAATCCTGAAATAAAAAAATATCATCAAGTAAAAAGTTAGGATTACATAATAAAATAAATTACAATCAGCAAGGAAAAAGCTGTTTATGTAAGTTAGATTTATACTCTGAGGAATGTTTTATATTGGTATTAGTAAGCAAGTAACTTCAACCATATAAAAGGTAGTTTAATAACTGTAAACCTACTTATGTTTAGTTGTTGGTTGAGATTTTTGCCATTTAATAATGTTTTTTTTTATGTCTGCTGTCACTTTGGGGCAGATAATAATGCAATTTCCATTTTTTAGTGTTTGTTGATGTACTTTAAAAACAAATAAATAGAAATTGTTTCAACTGTTTTACAAGTAAAAAAGTTACTTTTTTTTTTTTTTTTTAAAGAATATGTACTGGAGAGGTATTAGCATTCAATCCATCTCTATTTTTCTGAATGATTCTATAAATGCTATTAATTAATTGTTGTTCCAGTAACTGATATATTTTTCTATTTTTATAATATAGCTGCAATAGTTGTGGAATTATTTGCATTTTTATTAAATGTATTGCTAAAAAAAACAAAAAAACTTACATCTTGAGACCATAAGAAACCAGAAAAATAATACCTTAAATATTATTTAAAAGCTGATTTGAGTTGAAAGACATATAAAAAATATATAACATTGGGAATATTTTAACCTAAAGATAAGGCATGGACTCAGCACTCATATTAATATGACGTTATACTATAATTTTTGTTTGTTTATTTTTAAGGATCAAAATAAGTTAAATTTTTCTAAAGACATTCAATACATAATTAGATGATGGAAATAGTCCAATATAAAAATACAAATATAAATAACCTATTCATTTAGTATACTGAATGTTTTCTATAGTAAATAAAGGGATTTGAACTTAGGGTTTTCAGTCTATATTTATCTTCTATAGTAAATAGAGAGATTTGAACTTATTAGTCTATATTCATCTTCTACAGTAAATAGAGAGATTTGAACTTAGGATTTTTAGTCTATATTCATCCTTCACTCCATTTCAAACAACCAATACACATGATCACACACATGAAAAAGATAAATGATCCACAGTATATATATTTCATGCAGAACCAGCAATCATCAGTTGGGTCAGATCATACTCTACTACACACATTTGCACTTATATTAAGATAACAATTCCTTAAACTTTAAAGGATAGGCTTAAGAAATAGACTCAGTACATATTGCTAACTGAAAATTCAAATATAAAATATCTATCATTCCAAATGTTATGTTTTTCCAGAAAATTGCTACCTTGTAAGTATATGGTATAACTGCAGGGTAAATTCTTTTCTGAGTGCCACCCCATGAAAACACTATTTATATACTTGATAGAGACTGATATTTTGAAGCCACAAAAAATCAAGCCAAGATATAGAAAGAAATCAATTTAAATTTATTATTCATGTCCAATATAGAGAAAGCTCCACCTTTGATCAAAGTCAAAGGCATATGGATATTCTCAAGACTTAAAACCTAGTATATCTTGGATATCTAATTTATTTGACTACATTTCTGGATTTATACTCAGTAGATCATAAGATTCTATATACATTATTGTTTTTGTTTTTTTTAGCATAGTGTAATACTCCAAATTCCAGACATCTTACTTATAAATAAACACTTCTGGATTTCCTTATCGCCATGTAGCTACTTTACCATTATCATAGTATGATTACTCATATCATCATCATCATTGGTATATTATCTTCATGATGTTTATTTTATCTATCTACCTGCCTGTCTGTCTATCTATTTATCTATCTATCTACCACCACCACCATCATTATTATTGTTGTTACTTATCTCCATAATATCATCATGTAGCAGCATTTATCATTTTTATAACATTCCAATCACATAGTCATATCATCACTATTAATGTATATTATCATATATTATTTTCTCTTTATTATTTTATTCTCATCACAGATATATTATCTTCACTAATTACTTCATTATGCACACATACAAGTAAGATAAAAAAATTCAAAGATCTAGATCTTAAATTTAATAAAATTAATAAATATAAATAAGCAAGGGTAAATTCATTCACTTGTTTTTCATGCAAAACCTCTCATTTCATGCTTTCATACAAAAACTCACATCTCGTGATTAATATGTTGTAACCCAGAAAGCCTATTACCTCTCTTTTAGATAATTTTATTTCCTGATGAGCATATTGCAAGAAGGAATGACCAATTGGCATTTTCCAATGCTAGCATCATTATCCTACAACAATATTTCTTGCTCATCAGAGAATGTGTGACCATAGAGATTGGAAATTGTGCCACTAGAGATTGGAAATTGTGCCACTAGAGTTCCATCTTAATTACCCATGTCAAATTATTCCAGACATAGCTTAGGTGACATGAGATTCTTGTGATACATCAGTGCATTAATTGATGAATGATGTGAATTGAAATGAACAAGAGGTATTAGGTTTTGATAACAATAATTTATTTAACAGCAATATTTGGATACTAAGTTCTTAAAAGTTTATTGACAGTCTCTACTCTGGCTGCTGTCTGTGTATACATCACAGTTCTTCTTCTTGAGCCTCTATGATTGGGAATTATCCTTCTTGGTTGAAGTTTCATCAGGTGTGTAGATACATATCCATGTGTATAGAAGCATTTGATTTCAATCCATAGGTATAAGAAGCATTTGCTTTCAATCCACATGTTTAGAAGTATTTGATTTTAATATAAGTTTATAAAAGCATTTTTAGTTCACATAAATATTGGCACATATTTACTGCAGGCATGTTGACATATATTTTGTAGAAGCATCTTTAATTTTACTTTACATATTATCTAGATGCGGTTTTGTGTTATTTATTTGGAGCATTTCCATATTATACAGATGTGGGTTTGAACCACTTATTTAGAAGTATTTCATTATAGCTTCTTGATTTATATCTATTATGTATTTGTGTATGTGGGTACTTATTCATTATTATTCATGTACATAATATATCAATTTTTCTTTGTGGTTTCTTAATTCATGTTACAAACATCTCTTTAATATATGGGTGTGTAGATTCATATTTACTTGACTCTATCACACCATTTTGTGAAATAATAAATGCCACTTTATAAGAAATAATTTCATTTTATGTAGACACATACTAATATGAAGTTCATTATAGGATTGTTTTCAAATCAACCAAATCATTTTTGTGACTTCAGTTTATTTTTTAATAACATCCATATTCCCCTATTAATCCAGTGTATCCCATTTATAAATTAACTGTTTAAAATAAATATATTCCCATTTTGTATTATTTGTAAAGTGGCATTTCATTATTTCATACATCATTTCAATAAACACATTTTACAAAATATTTTTAATTCTCCTATTACTCCAGTGCATTCTATTTAGAATTTTAACCATTTAGAATAAATAAGTTTTCATTTTGTATTATTTTACTTTTATGTGGTTTTATTCTTTCATTTAAGCTCAAACTACTCTGATCTATATATAACTTCTTACAAAACAAGGGATAATAGACACTACTCCAGGAATAGTCTTTCTATTTGATGTCTTCTTTGAAAGAAATGAAATGAAAAGAATTGAAGAATCTTTATCATTAAAAATTTATGATTCTCAAACAATTAACTTATTTAAGAACTTTTAATATTAAGGGTGTATGTGATATAATTAAGAATTGTGGGTAATATTTAGTATATATTTATTTGTTGATTTGATATAGTCTTTTGAACTTAAGAAGTCTGCTTCTAGTGGTGAAACATGTTTGTGTTTTAGAATTTATTTCTTTGACTAGTCTAGTTTAGTTTTGAATTTGGGATAATTTTAATTATTTTTTTGACTAGATAAATTGTTTCTTGGGTTGAACCGTGAATTATTTACCATTACATACTGATATTTGAATGAACTAACAATTTTTGAAAGAAAAATCATTAGATCTCAAACAGTAATGTGACTGAATGCGAGATGAGAAATGAGATTCAGCTTAAAGTAGTTTAGCATTTAAAATATGAGGCTTATCAAAATGTTTATTTCCTTCAGTTTTTTCACCTATTAATTTTAAGTTAATATTAAAAGACAGATAAAATGAAAGGTTTCCATGTAGCTGGAATATGTTGAGCTTCATCAGCCCTACTTAAACCAGGAGGTCTCTTTAATATTTCAATCGTGGTTCTTAAATCATATCTTTCCAAATTAGCAAATATTTTTGCATTGTCAAAATCAATATGTGACCAATTTCTAAAAAAATGGGATGTAAAAAGTAATGTGTTAATTTTCTGATTAAAAGCATTTTTATGTTCCTTAATTCTGACATTTATTCATCTATTAGACTGTCTGTGTTCCAAAATAATCTGTCTTTAGGTTTATGTAAAAAATCATCAATTTTCTTGCCAGTAGAAAAAGTAGTCTTTATATTAGAACAAGATAGTCTTCTACTAATCCTATCAATAACTCCCTTAATATAAGGTAAGACCACTCTATTATAAGATGAATTGTCAATTCTATCCTCTTTTTTCCCTTTAGCATCAATACCATGTAAAGCCTTATATATGATGTTTCTTTTGACTAGAGCTTATAGTTTGTCTGATAAAGATAATCTTTTCAAGAAATAGAACTTACAAAAAATATTCTACTTTTCTAATGATTATAATAGAAACATCATATGTAAGGCTTTACATAGCATTGATGCTAAAAGGAAGAGAGGGGATAGAATTAGCAATTCATCTTATAATAGAGTGGTTTTACCTTATTAAGGAAGTTACTGATAAGATCAATAGAAGTCTATCTTGTTTTAATATAAAGACTACTTTTTCTACTGGCAAGAAAATTGATGATTTTTTACATAAACATAAAGACAGATTATTTTTGGAACACAGACAGTCTTATAGATAAATAAATGTCAGAATTAAAGAACATAAAAAATGTTTTTAATCAGAAAATTTATACATCAGTTTTTACATCCCATCCTTTAGAAATTGGTCACATACCTGATTTTGACAATGTGAAAATACTTGCTAATTTGGAAAGGTATGATTTAAGAACCATGAGAGAGTCAATTGAAATATTAAAGAGACCTGCTGGTTTAAATAGGGCTGATGAAGCTCAACATATTCCAGCTATGTGGAAACCTCTCATTTTATCTCTGTCTTCTAATATTAACTTAAAATTAATAAGTGAAAAAACTGAAGGAAATAAACATTTTGATAAGCCTCATATTTTGAATGCTAAACTACTTTAAGCTGAATCTCATTTATCATCTTGCATTCAGTCATGTTATTGTTTGAGATTTAACGATTTTATTTTCAAGTAATGGAAAATAATCCATGGTTTAACCAAAAAAAAAAACAATTTATCTACATCATTCAACCATGAAAACATCAAATATAATATTTTAATGGCTAGTTTAAATAGGCCTAGTGCATATTGCTGGATGAAAATTCAAATATAAAATATCAACCACTCTCCCAAATGCTGTTTTTCCATCAACATCACCTTGTAAATGAATATAAAGTTTAAATTTCAAACAGCATAATCAAAAGATAAGTATATTAAAATAGAGACCAATTCAAATAATATTTGCAGCATACAATCAAGAGATTACCTTTTTATTGTGCTGTTTGAAATTCAGTCTTTATATTTATTCACAAAGGACTGTTATTGAAAAAACATAGCATTTGGGTGAATTTTTGATTGACATTTTATATGTGAATTTTCAGCTAGCAATATGCACAGGGTCTGTTTCTTACTTATTTAGGTTTGGAGATTGTAAAGTTTAAAATGAATAATATTTTAGTCTTTTTTTGTATACATATATTAAATATGTTTGTTTATGAGTAATTTAAGATCACTTCTAATTTCAATTTTATGCTCCTTGTTTGAATTGGTCTCTGGTTCAATATATTTAACAATATTGCAGCATGTGATCAAGAAATTATCTTTTGATTGTACTGTTTGAAATTCAGACTTTATATTTAATCTCAAGGATGATTGACATATAAATATATATGTAATAATATTATGATTCGATGTCTGTATTTTTAAAGCAATATACATAATTATATAACTGAATATTTGTAAATACAGTAACTAAACAATTAAAAATTTTTATCCACTTAGGAGCGCTTTCGATTATCTCAGTAAGAGTAAGATTACTGGGATAATCGAAAGCGCTCCTAAGTGGATAACATTTTTTAATTATTTAGTTACTGTATTTACAAATATTCAGTTATATGTATATAAAAGTCAGTCAACACTTAGACAATCACAATATAAATAATAACAATGTCAAACCATGGTCAAGGCAATTTCCTTTTAACAATAAAGGTGGAATATATATATATTACATAAGTAACAAAAAATATAAGAAGTAATATAATAAAATTATTGATTTTTAAACTTAGCATTTCATATAAGATATATTATTAATTAGAAATTATACTTGAGTTTCAAACCTATGTATTGTGGAACTTTTATATTTAAAGTTTTTGATCTTCAGTTTTTCAAGTGTCCAATATGTTATAATCCATTTTTTGTTGAGTACTTTCAAATTATTACCAATAATCTATTTTTAATGGCTTTTAATTCTAATTCTTATTGTAACATTTTATTATTCTTTTTTTCTTTCAGATATATTTTGTAGTATTTTTTCATTTTCTGATTTTGGAAACTTTTATATTAATAAATTATTCCCGAGTTTAAGAGATTTATGGAACTTTAAGCATTTTCTAACTTAATTCTATATCAGCTTGGAAAAAAGAGGCTTTAGGTAAATATTACAGGATCTAGTTTTTAAATCTATGGTTCTGATAATGCAAAAGGAATATTTAACCACCAGATTTTGATCATAACTGGATTATTATTTATATACTATATAATTTTGGTTGATTTATCACTGTTTCTTTTTATGGTTGCAGCTTCAGACTAATAATTTATAGTGTTGATATACCCCCCCCCCCTCCTTGCTGAAACTTCTTAGAGGATTCAACACAAAGATTTATCATTCAGTTAGGAAGGTGTAAGATATATATCAGAACTAAAAGTACAAAAATTATTTAATTATAAATCGTAAGTAATATTTACTAAGGCTGTAGAGGTCCCTACTATCGCACTTTTAGCGCATATTCTTGAGCTTACAGCCTTAGTAAAAATTATTTAAAAAAACAGCAATAATATTTAATATCTCTAATTTTCAGAAATATTCCAATGAATTTATATTAAGACCATATTGCTTTAAAATATATATAAAAAAAATTTATGTATTCACACTTGAATAAGATCAATAAGAGAAACAAAAAATAATAACATAATAGTTAACATTCTACTGAAACATGATAATGTATGCATGGGGAAAAAAAAAGAATACCTAGAATTTAGTAAAACAATAAAAGGGTGACAATGTTATAAAGAGAATGAAAGTATTGAAAATAAAAAATATCTTAGAATTGGGTAAAAAATTATTTCAACAATAAGACAAAGCCTGTATGATTACTAACAATAAAAAGACATAAAATGTGTGAAGGCATTTGTATAAAAGAACGAATTTTACAGTAATAAGAAAAACAACAGAAATTGTCTATACTATACTAACATTATCAGTTGATATGCCCTCATAATCTAAATGAAGAGATAAATTGGAATTTAGTCTATAAAAAACAAAGTGCGGAGAAATGACATACCTATTTTTTTTAAAAGCGAAAATATTGATTTACGTCACAGATTTTATTAATCCTAACTAATATTTGCTTTCATATTTAATTATCTGCAAAAATAATTTAATTTTACAAATATTTTTTAGTTATTCTCTCTCCTTTTAAAATATGGGATTTCTTCTTTAAAATATCTACAACAAAATATCCCAATTCATTTTATTGGGTTAATTTTCGTTCCTTTTCTATGCATTTCTCAATAATGATTCTCATTAATTCTATTATATCTTTTTTTCAGTCTTTTTAAATATAAATTGCTCTTCTGTCACGAACTTGATTATTCTACTATAAATAAATAAATCTTAATCATCAATTTTAGAAATGTATATGAGATTAAACATACTGCCTTAAAATGTTCACTTTTGCGCATTATGCTTTTCTTTAAAGAAATCGTGATTTACTTCCACTATTCTGAATCATAAATTATAATATTAATTCTTTTATCTAATCTCACATATTTAAAGAAAAATAAATAAATAAACGTTTTCAATAATTCCAACTGCAATTTCATCGTTTTTGCGTTTTGCCAGATTTGACGTTATTCTCTATTATAGTACAATCTATTTCATTCTTATTTGCTTTCCTCTTTTATTGTAAATCTATATTATATATATATATCAGTGGTGTCCAACAAATCGATCGTGATCCACCGGTCGATCGCGAGGCCAATCTGGCAAGAGCTGTCGGGTAACGAGTGAAACAAATTAAGTCAAGATTTTCAAGTTTTTTTGTTATTTTTGTTTTTGTTCTAATTTTTTTTTTCAATTATAGATAGGTGAGTCCACTAAACCGTATCATTATTGAAAATAATATTTTTAATCTTGATTTAATGTAGCTAATTTGAATTAATAAATATTGTTAATAATTAATTACTCATGTTGCTTTAATTCCCCCAGACATGAGTTTTTTGGCCCGTTAAATAATTGTTATTTTTTACTAGATAGATATTACCAAAATTCTACTTTTATATTTTTATAAAAATAGTATGTATTTCATACCTCCCTCCACTTAGACTACGCTTATGACAACAAGTCGATCGCATTACATTTTTAAAATAAAAAATAGATCTTATAAATACAAAAGTTGGCTATCCCTGATATACATGATAATTCATATTTACTTTCTTCTTTAATTGTAAATTTATATAATATATATAATTTTAATGTTAATGGATAAATATGGAATAAAATACTTTGTTGGCCTCTAATTATAACTGATGAATGCATCTCAGCTAATCACCCAAAATTGATTGGCAAATGGATATTTTATTAGAGGATAAATTAGAATGTAAATCCGAATTTTCCATCATCCGGCAGGAAATCTGATTAATAATGCCTTCATTTTTCCTTTTTGAGATGCTGTTGAAGGATCTTTGCCACGCAATGTTTAAAGATTGTTTTACCTAAATTTTACTTATGACTGGCGATTTCTTTACACACTTTCACTTCATTCTAAATATCACTTATATTAGTGTAAGTATATATATATGCGCAACATGCATTTTCTATTTTCCCTTTTTTTTATAATGTTATATAAGGCAGTAAAATATTTTATAGATTCAATAAAAATCTATTCAGTAAAATGGAAGAATTTTTTTCACAAGTTATTTATAAGTATTTTCCCTCCAGCTAGAATATATTTTTGAAAAAATCAATGAAACAGAGCAAAATAGAACAAAACAACAAAAAAATTGACTTCTTAATTAGGACGAGTTCCTTCATATCTTTTGTTTAAGTCGCATTTTCTCCGCCTCTAAACTCCTAAAGTATTTATTAGGGAGGAGAAGCTGTTAAGGTTTTTTTAACGCTCGAATAGCACCGAATGCTAATTCGAAATTCTAATAATACAACTAAAGACTATAAAAATATGCATCCAGAGTAGGCAATAGGTTGCTTGCCCCCTCCTTGCCTAAGGATTTGTTGTTTATAAAGCTGGGAGAAAGAATGTCCCAAACGGCCAGTTTTCTTCGTCAAAATGAACTACAAGCACTTGTCAATCATTATCTAAATGAAGTCGAAGTTTATAAATTGATAATCTCTCAAATCTTATTCTTTATTCAACCATGTGCTTGCTCCAGTTAGTTTTTCTATTTCTGATGCGTTTAACTGCAGGCCACCCTCCAGCATGGAAATGGGTTTTAACGAATCCTATTAAACGTCCTACTGGGACCGAAATTATAGATTACGATGCAATAAATTATGAGCAAGAAATAAATATCACACATACTGGGGTAAATGTTTTTCATTATTATACATGTTTTTTTATATATATAATTTCTCTTATATACCGTGTTTTTTTATTATTTATATATTTGATGCGCTTGTGTAATGTGGTTCATACGATGAGAATATATATATATGTATTCGTATAGTATTTTAAAATTACCTCTACAGAATATATATATTAATAATCACATTAAACTATTGCAATAATATTTTTAAATTTAAAAAAATTATTCTCTTTAATTTGCAATATTCGATTCTGGATGATTTTAAAATTTAAGATTTAGCTCAGAAAAATCGTATTAAAGAGTGCTATGGTCAAAAATTATCGCTTGAACTCAGTACACTATTGCCTAAATACTTCAGTTTGTTTAGTCCATTTTTGTAAAATAATCTTTCCTCCATAATTTCCACGTACTTAGAATATATCGCAGATATTATATTAAAATGTTTATTTTTTATTAATATAATTAAATTATTTTTACTATTAGTTTCATTGATGTGTGTGCATATATGTAATTAATATTATGGAAATTATTGACGTACAAGGTTTGTAATATAGTCTTGAACAGTGAGATTCTAAAATAATTGCTGCTGATGACTTTGCAGTGCAAATTTAGCTTTAAAAAAATTTAATGTTATCTACAACGGAGAAACAATTTGAATTCTGACTTTTCCTTCTCGAATCTATTAATATAATATTAACAATAAACAATGCTGCTGAAATGTGGATACATATTATTACATTTTGATTTATCTGTGTCAAACGTTTCCGCATTCACAATTTTGATATAATTGCTTCAGATAAATGATTTTAATCGTTATTACTAATCATTTATTAAATTGGATATTATCCCTAGCCCAGATATTAATTTTAATACTTTTTTAAAAATTAATATATCTTTTTTAAAAATAAAAATATATGCAACAATTTAACTTCATATTCTTTTTCCTTTGTAATATATATATAATGTTTGTTTGTTTTAGATATAATTTATTGAGCTTTTTAAAGTATTTAAACTAGATCAGTGTCTTATTCATGCATAGAAATTTTTTCCTAAGCTTCTTCAAATTTAAATCGTTTACGTAAGGAAAAGGTGTAAAGAATGTTTCTCCTTTTCAGTATGTTTTCCCCATTGCCATTATTTATTTACTCTTACAATAAACACACACACACAATAATTATTATGTATGTAACAAATGATAAATAGTATGTAAATTTAATCAGTGTAACTAAGGGATATTTATGACAAGCAGTATTCATACTTTGAAAATAAAATGTATCACAGGTGGTTATTAAGAAAGTTACTATATATAATATGTAGTGATTATTTGATTTACAGCATAGCTGAGGAAAGCAGTGGTTTGACTCAGAGAAAGGTGACTTGCAAAATTAAGATCATTTATTTTACGGTGGGACAATCAAAATATTTTTAAGACTTCTGTTGTTTGTTAGTAAAATTTACACACACATAACACACATGAATGTAAGGGGGACCAGAAAGTAATCTTTTTTTAAAAAAAATACATATATATTTATTAAAGAAAAAAATTAGCATTATTCAATTATATAATCACCATCACTAATTATAACCATATTCCAATGAGCTATTAAGTTTAAAATTTCTTTTATGGAAAAAAATTTTTTTTTTTTTTGGAGCAAAAAAATGATATTAATCTCCTTAGCATATCATATTGCTAAAAGGTTTTATTTCGTATGCTGTGTTATAAGAACCTGGATAAGTGATAATCACTAGGGAAAACCTTCAGCAAATATGGAGGATGTGAGAGAAGTTCCCATCTTATCTGCCTAATTTTTTCTTGTGTCATTCTTGGAGAATATGGTTTTTTATTATCTTGCTATAATATTACCCATTTTCAATTGACAAGCATCAACAATGCTTGATCGTAATTGTTCACCGTAAATGGCAGCTGTGATAGTCTTATCTTCTTCCATGAATTCATAATGAATAATTCCATGATTATCCCAGAAAACACACAAAACCTTTTGTGGATAAAATTCATCTTTGGGTATTGGAATTGGAGTTTGATTTAGAGAAACCTACTATTTTTGTGTTTAATATTTTTGTACAGGACTCATTTTTCATCACCAGTTACAACTCTTTCCAAAAAAGGGTCATTTTGATGTCTGGTCAACAATGAATTGCAAATTGTTCATCTCTGTACTTAACTATTGTCTGGCAGTTTATATGTTACCCATATATCCTGTTTAAGAACCTAGCCAATCTTAATGTAAGTTATGATGAGTTAAGTTTCTCTGCTAATTCTTGTACAGTTTGTTATGGAACTGATTCAATAAGAGTCTTAAGAACATTGTCATATAGGGTAAGAGGTCTTCCAGATTGAGGACAATCAGAAGTGAAACAAAAACGGCATACAATGACATAAATGCTGCTCTTCAACTTTAAAGTCCGCCATATGAAATAAAATAATCTAAAATTAAAAAAAAAAAAGAGTTTTTAAATAAAAAAAATAATTATACTATTTAAATAAAAATCAAATTTAATATTTTATGTTTTATTTAAATTAAAACAATCGGCTAAAAATGAACTATTAAAAATAATTGATTGCTTTCCGACCCACCTTATATATATATTATTGGAACCACAGCACTCATAATTCTAGCTTCATAAGGAAAAAAGGGTGAGATAAAGTTGAAGGCTGTGTTTTTGTGATGACTGCATTAATCCCAAATATATCCACATATACATTCTTTAGATTGCCAATTTTTTAATTTGATACCATATGGTGCTATCTTTTAACTTTATATGCAGAAAATTTTATTTGTTAAAAAAAAATAGTACTTCGTCTAATTATATCTTCTCATCGCCTTTTTATCTTCAATTATATCCTCCTAATGAAAGCACAAAGACAGTAATTGCTTTTAATATTTCCTTGTTATAGTGTTTTATTGTAATGATTTATTATGTTTTCTTTTTCAAGTAACTGCAATAATATTTATACATTAAAGACCATAAAACAGAAACAGATCGTGATATGTGTAAATGTATCGATATTTACATATATGATTATTAGTTGTTCTGCCATATTTAGTGCAATGCGTACATAAACCTCTCTATTAACATAAAAAATATATTAAAGTTTTATTTACGGATCCTTAATAAAGCATTTTATAGAAAACTTAAATATGAAATTTTCATTAAAAAGTTATGCTGTGGAAAGCTATAATTGAACAGGGTGTGAAAGATTTTCAGAGTTGGCTGCACAAATTAAAAGATAAAGATTAACATGTAATATGTGTGTGTAATGGTGTTTGTGCGTTTAGTTTGCACAGCCGTAGCAAAATTCTTTTTTAAATTTTTGTTTTTCTATCTTTACTCCACCCCCAGCCCCTTTCTGGAATTAGAATGACCGTATTTACTTGCGAATGACTGATAATGATGATGATAGTGATGGTGTAATTCTGCATATCTTATTAAGAAATAGTACTATCATGTACTAGTATTGGTTGTTAAAATAATTGATTATTATAATGAGCAAAACTCCTTTACCTTTTTAAAATTATTTTGAAGTAATTTTTTTAAGTTTTGTTATTATCGTAGATTTTCTGCACAAATGATCGAATCTGTGGACGTTCCAGTTTCTGTGATTTTCATTACGGCGTGTGCAAACCTAAAAGAGCCGAAGGAGAACTTTGTCGCAAGGATGGACATTGTCTAAAAAATTTTATTTGTGTATTTGGACGGTGCAATCGGATAATTAGGCATGGTTTAAAAGGTAAGTCAGAATAAGTTTAAAGAATTTAGTATTCTATTAAAGTTTTTTTATTTTTGAAAATATTTTTTTGTGTGTGTATGAGAGAGAAAGAGAAGATAATAGTGAATCATCTCTTCCCCTCCACCACCTCCACCACGAATACCTAATATGATGTTAATGACTTTTATTGTAAAGGTGAGATCTGTCGCTAAATGTTTAACTATCACCTTATTGATTTTGATTGACATAAAGTGGACAAATTTCACGTCTATTATTAGCGTTGAGAGATTTATGCTAATGTACACGTGATCGGATATATTGTTATTAAAAAATTAAAAATTATTTTCTAATTCCAAAGCAATTGTATTTTTATTTAAAATGTCTATATAAAGATAATTATTAAAATATTTATTTACAGTTTCATATATTCTTTCAGAAAAATGTATAAATAAAAACTTGGCAGATGTTGAAAATCTTACAATGTAAAAATAAGTCTTATAAAAACTTTCTAAAGTTTTAATTAAGTAATGTAGAAGAGGGATTTATTTATATACTCAGTACAATATTTTCGTACAACTTTATGCAAAAAATAATATTAATCTTTTGCCGTTTTTAATTTGATACCAAAATTCTGAATATTGAATTAAAACAAAAATTATGATAATTGAACTACTATACCACAAGATCACTATCTTGTACTTAAAGTTTTGTAATATGCTTTTAAACTATCTGTAAAATTACTGGTTGAGAAAAATCTGAGATACCTAATATGTTGAACAGAGAAGTTGCTTTCAATTTTTATTTTTTATTTTTTATGACAATGAGCTTTAAAACAGTTTGTAGATTGCTTCTAGAACACCATTGAAATGCAATTACTTATGATTTTAATTAATAACTTGAAGATGTTAAAAAAAAAAAAAATCTAGATTTACTGTATGCTGATGACTACATTTATTCTTGCCAATTTAGAGAAAAGAATACAATTTATACAGAATCTTGTTTGGGAATTAAATGAATGGTTATCAGCTTAAGAAATGTGTAAATATCTCGGGGGGGGGGGGGCATGCAAGGTAGAAAAGCAAGTTTGATTATTGAAATACAAAGCAGACTCTCCTGTTGCTCCTTTAAGTAACAAGTTAAAAAATAAATATATGGAAATAGGCATTTCATTATAGTGATATAACTATTTAAAATTAATTGTATATATAATTCTGACATTGATTCATCAGCATCATACCCATGTATTGCATTTTCATTCTCTTCTTGTTACTCCTAATAAGCATCTCTCCATAATTCTTTGAGTGGTCTGAAGTCGCTGCATTGCTCTTCTATTAAATGTCCAAGTCTCAGATCCATAGGTAAGATCTGGTAAAACATATTTATTACAAACATTTCTTTTCAAACACATAGGCATATGTCCTTTTAATATTAAATTATTTCTATCAAAAGCACTCCAACAAATTTTAATTCTATGATTAATTTTATTCATTATGTTTCCATCTGTAGTAATAATCTGACCAAGGTATTTGTAGTTGTTAACTTCTTCTAACCCATCATAATCAATCTTTATTTTCATCTGACAAAATCGATTGAACATTATTTTAGTCTTTTTAACATAATTCTTGTAATATTTCCTGAAGCTCTGAAACATTATTTTCAAAAAGAACTACATCATCTGTAAAATCTAAATGATTTAAATAATCTCTATTTACTTTTATGCCTTTAGCTTCCCATTTTAATCCACAAACTACTTCTTGAAGCACTGCTGTAAAAAGTTTTATGAGATGTGGAGTCACCCTGCCTTACACTCCTTCTCAATGTATGTAATCTAAATGTTGCTATTGAATTTTTATAAATATTCTTTAAAATATGACAAATATCCTGGATCTATACCTTGATGATCCAATGCTTTAATCACTGAAGAAATGCTTATAGAATCGAATGCTTTTTCATAATCCACGAAGTTAAAACATAATGGAAACTCATGTTCATTAGTTCTTTCTATAACTTCTCTTAATATTTGGATATGATCCATTGTACTAAAATTACTTTTAAATCCAGCTTGGTCTTTTGGTTTGTTGGAATCCAATGTTCTCTGTAGACAAGTTGTAATTATCTTGGTAAAATTTTTTATATTAAAACTGATAAAAGTCTGATAGGTCTGTAATTTCTAATATCTTCTTTATCACCTTTTTAAATATTAATTATTAATTATATAGCAGTAAGTTATAGAAAGCCCCACTCCATGGGTTTGTGCTGCCTGAGTGTAAAATTATGTTGGCTTTTATTTGATTTGATTTAATTCTAGGATAAGGTTAATTAATGAATCAATCAGTAGATGGTTTTCCACAGCAATTTTATAGCATAAATGTCTGACATTTTTAATTAGACTATAATATTGATTGTATAAGTATGTATAATGAAGATACTGATGAAATGGCTCCAAATACAATAAAGTTGTCTATCTCGAAAACAGCTAAAGTACATAATTATAGACTTAGTCTAAGTGATAAAACACTATGAACACATAAATAACAACTATAATAAAGTAAAATAATTAATATCAGTAAAATCAAGTATTGATGCATAAATTTTTTTTAAAATTATTAATCTTTTGATTATGTATTAAATTTATTTTTTTATTAAGAAGAGTCGTTTGTGTCACCCCTAATGCATGTCACCCCCTGCATTCCGGTACATGACGAGTCTAAGTATGAATTAACTTTTATGTAACATTATAGATAATGAAAAAAATTTAATTCAAGAATGTTCAGTAATATTCTGGAGATGTGGTTATAATGTATCTCCAGTTGGCATGTTCTTGGTAGATGAAAAGATATCGAATTTACAATTGGAGGAAAATCCATAATCTTAATTAAAATGGATTAGGCGCATTGGAGATGAAAAGTAACTGATTTTCTGAAGGAAAAAAAAAGATTAATTTGAGCATAGTTTAGCAAAAAAGATTCCATTTAATTACAAAGGTGATCTCAAAAGCAGACTTAAAATATGCAATGTCGATTACCATTATTGGTAGCTGCACTATGAATATGGAATCTTCTATTTCGGGGAATGATTTGAATAGTTAACACAGCACTCACTTTAATATTTGGTTTTTCTTTAATTCTCAATTTTGTGGAATTATGATGACATGTATTCATTTAGGATTGACTGCTAACAAACCTTTTTTCAAAAACTTAATGTGCATGAATTTAAATATTTTAAATCAAATAATTTTAAATAACGCAATATATATATATATATTAAATTACAAATACTAATTTAATTTTCTTTGCGTATTGTAAACTTAGCTTATTTTCAAGACATCAAAATTTCTTTATCTTCGAAATCTTTCAAGTTTTTTTTTGCGGATATTAATATGGCAAGATGACAAAGTAAGAGAAAAGTAGTCAATAGAAGCAGCACTTCTTTGTTTCAAGTTGGAAGCTATTCCAAAAAAACTGATGCGGAGATGGGGGGGAAATAAAACTCTTAGGTTTATAACAAAATTACAGTTTGAAAATATGTAGTAAGTTATCTTTAATTACAGTATAACAAAAATCTTTTTAATGCTTTTTCATATAAATGCTTAATATTTTCATATTCTCATTTTTAAATTCTTCAGGATGTTGCTTTCTTTTTCTATGTTAAAGTAGGTTAATCTATTCAATTTAATCTATTCAATTTCTTGTTTATATTTTTCTCCTTTAAAATATTTCTGTTCTATGTCTTTAGTAAGCACATCTCTTCAACTTCATTTAATTTTTAATCAAATTTGTTTTAACTGGCTTTGGTATGATATATAGGGCCTTTCAGAGAAAATGCGAGGCCCGGGGCAACTAATATTTTAGAGGCCTTTCAAAATTTAAAATAAGAACGTGGGGAGAGAGAAGAAAAGAGTTTTTTTACTTACGGGACCGAAATCAGGACTTAGGGAGCAGTTAGTTAGAGTCGCAGAAACGACCAAGCAGATCAAATCCAGATAGCACTTGGATCGTCAAATTCGCACCTCATTCCTAAACTGGCTTACGTTTCGACTCGTGATATGCCTTCTTGGAAAAGTTTTTCTCGATATTTTTTGGGGGGATTTAACTGTAAAATTAAGGCCGTTCTACAAGCCGTGACATTGCTTTGCCTTCTCCTATATTTTTTTTATGAAATGAGCTTTAAAACAGTTTGTAGATTGCTTTTAGAACACCATTAAAATACAATTATTTATACTTTAATTAAAGAGCCGTAATAACTTGAAGCTTAATTTAAGTTACCTAATTGTCATTTTTGAAATTATGATGAAGTTTTGAATTACAAAAATTCAGACATATAGTATATATATATATACACACTCAGTTTCTGTATTCCTTTTGAATGGGTTTCAAAATTCAAGCTAAAAGAATGTAGTTATGGAGCGTTTAAAATATTTTATATACAGCATAAGCATTTTGAAGTAAAACTTTAGATGGAAAATTAATTTTTATTTATATATAATAAAGCAAAATATTTTTGATATATCGAAGTTTCTTTATCTTCGAAATCTTTTATGTCTGAATTTAGATGGTGGCAAAAGCTATCAGTAGTGATTAATTTTTTCAGTGATCTAACACCCGTATCGTTTTATTCTGTATTTTCTGAAAAAATGAGATGAAAAACGAAACTATCTTAAATTATTTATTTGCGTGCCTTTATTTGCGTGCAATATTTATTTATATTGTTAAATAACATAGCGTTTTTTTAGGTAAGTGGAAAAGTAGTTTCCTTCCATCTAATTTACATAATTGTTATGCTTATATTAGATTCACTAATTTACGTTTAATAGATGCTATTCGTCTCTCAATTGACTCAATGTATATGCTTTTATGGAAAACGGTGATTCGAATGTCTGAAGAAAAGAGTTAATATCCAATTCTCTTTTATAATAATAAATCTTTAACTGAAACACAGGCTTATTATATGTAATATAGGGTATATGAGCACAGACTTTCATATGACCCATCACTCTCCACTCTATCTAATAATACTGATACACTCAAGCACATATATGCTAAAAAGATAAATAATCACCAATATCCGTATTTCATGCTAAAACAGCAATTATCAGTTGGTCCCACACGGTTCAGATTGACCTTAGGTCAACATGGGTGTGACAGGGGTCTCGGCCTCAGGGTGGCCTTCGAGCATTCCATCATCAGATTTTCAATTGGATGGACGGTTGAAGAGTTGGAGTGTGTAGTAGATTGGAGCCTGTCCATTAAAGTATGAAGATTGTCTATCTTAATATATATCTGAGAATTTATAGTATATATGTGTAGAGATGATAATTTGGACCAACTGATGATTGCTGGTTTAGCATGAAATACCAATATTGGTGATTATTTATCTTTTCAGCATATATGTGCTTGAGTGTATCAGTGTTATTAGATAGAGTGGAGAGTGATGGATCATCTGAAAATCTGTGCTCATATACCCTATATTAAATAATAAATCTTTGTCGAATAACTATAAGAAAAATTTAAAAAAAAAGAAGTAATGATTTTATCACTGAGTAGAAACTATGTTTTCTCTGCTTAAATCTTTATCGTTTTGTTTTTTTATTAATTGAGAATAAAGTAAATTAATTTATGATTTAATTTAACATTTGATTTTGCCATTTTAAAATTGAAGTATTTTTTAATCGAAACATGAGAGAAACACACACACCCCTCTTCCCTTAAAAGATTTATATGTACAACGCTTATTGCAGAGAATTTCGTGAATATTCAAACGTGACATAACTGGAATCACGATCCATTATCTTGAGCTCTAAAGTCCCTCATTCTACCACTGACACTAAATCACACAAGGCATATATAAAACTTTACAACTAAAACATTTGACTATATTTACTCTTTTAAATTTTATAAGACAAATTGTATTAAATGGCCAGTACTTCAAGAATGATCAATCAAAAGAACAAGCTGGATTTAAAAATAGTTTTAATATAGTGGATCATATCCAAGTATTTAGAGAAGTTATAGAAAGAACCCATAAATATGAGTTGCCATTATGCTTTGGATTTGTAGATTATGAAATGGCATTTGATTTTATATGCATTTCTTCAATGATTAAAGCATTGGATCATCAAGTTGTAGACTCAAGATATTGTCATATTCCGAATAATATTTATAAAAATGCAACAGCAACCATTAGATTACATAAAAGATTAACATAGAAAAGGATGTATGACAGAGTGACTCCATATCTCCAAAACTTTTTGCAGCAGTTTTGCAAAAAGTATTTTGTGGATTAAAATGGAAAACTAGAGGAATAAAAGTAAATGGAGATTATTTAAGTCATCTAGATTTTTCCAATGATGTAGTTTTTTGCAAATAATATCTTCAAGCTTCAGGAAATGTTAGAAGAGTATCTGATGGAAGTAAAAAAGTAGGACTAAAGATAAACATTAAAAAGAGTGAAGTAATGTTCAATGAGTTTTCTCAAAAGATGAAACTAAAGATTGATAATGATGAGTTAGAAGAAGTTAACTATAAATATCTTGGTCAGATTATTACTCCAGATGAAAACATAATGGATGAAATTAATCATAGAATTAAACTTGATTGGATTGCTTTTGGTAGAAATAAACTTAATATTAAACACAAATATGCCAATGTGTTTCAAATGAAAGTTTTTAATAAATGAGTTTTATTAGTTCTTACTTATGGATCTGAGACTTGGACACTTAACAGAAGAGCAAAAAGAAAGTTTTTAATAAATGAGTTTTACCAGTTCTTACTTATGGATCTGAGACTTGGACACTTAACAGAAGAGCAATACAGAAACTTCAGATCACTCAAAAAAATATGGAGAGATGCATGTTATGAATAATAATGAGATGGAAAATGAAATACATGGGTAAAAAAACAAACAGGTGTTATTGAAATCGTAGAAATATTTAAAAGGGTGGAGTTGGGCTGACATATTGCTAGAACAGAGTCTAGAGATCTGAGAAGATGAATTGAACTTGGAGAGACTTTCATCCTACAATGGATTGATACTGATTGAAAATGATGATGATGACTTCAAGAATCTGTGAATGGAATGATAAAATAGCATACACTTTTGAATAATATGATTTTGAAGAATTATTAAATAGAATATTGATTTTTTTTAATATTTGTTTGATTTGACTGAAAATGTATTTTTGTGTATTCAACAAAGGCAGATGAAAGTGATGATAAATCAGGTGATTCTAATTAAATAGTGAAAAGAATTGCAAATGCTGTTTTAATTATATTTATGTTTTGCAAACACAATGTGTTACATGACAAAAATAATTTGAGATGATTACTAATACATTATTAATATATACATGTACAATATATATTATTTTTTACAAACAATTCTGTTAAATTTTAGGAGCTCGTTGCAAGAGTGACAAAGAGTGCAATGATAATTTATGTTGTGCCCGGCAACATGGTGAATACATATGTAAAGCTTATTTGCCTGAAAACGACAACTGTTATGTTCCAAATGGTGGTTTAGGCTATTCTTTAAATGAACTTTGTCCCTGCCAAGAAAATTTAATCTGTCGTGCCAATATTTCACAGAATGTAAGGTCAGTAAGATAATTTTATATTTATGTATTCTGTTCTAACACTTCTTTAATTGCTTTTATATACTACTGTATTTAAAATAAAATAAAATACATTTAAAATAAATATTGTTCTGTTATATTCTCCATCTTCTTAAAATTTTTGTTTATTGCTTGATAAATTGATATGAAGAATTCATTAATGTTTATAATATAATTCTAATATTAAGATAGTAAGATAAATTTGTGAATAGAAGGCACACAATGTTGATTAGGTGCTAAGATTTAGATATAGTAATATATAGCAAGCATATAACACATATGCTTAATGAAAAAACAATACAGTCACTTTAAAATTTAAAATTTTAATCTTTTCTCATATTTTAAGTATATTGAGAATGTTATGAAACTCAAAATAGTCAGAATCAATGTTAGGGGATTAAATTTCCTTGGGTGAGCCTATGCCATCAAGAATTGGATAGAAAAGTACTCTCCACATATACTATGCATGTCAGAGGCTAAACTACACATCAATTCTAGTAAAAAAAATAGAATAACTAATGGAAAATTTTGGTTTCTTTAAATATTCAATATCCTTCACAGCTTCTATGGGAGTAGCTATTCTGATCAAAAAATTCCCCCTCTCCTTATTCCAAATCATGCACATAGACAGTAACATATTAATTGTTAACTTAAAATATGGTGGATTTAAATTCAATATAATATATCTATACCTTCAGCAGTCCCCATCATTGATACATAGAGTAATATCCATAATTAATATAGCACTGGTAACAAATCCATCTTCAACAATCCTGCTGGGAGACTTCAATGTAGCATACAATGAATTTAATGGAAAATACCTCCACTTATTGAACAGGAAATTAATGTGTGGTGGAGGATTCTTTCCCCCGAGGGCCTTCTCTTTCTACACCATGAAATATACCTCATTACTTGACCTATTATACTAATCTCCAGACATACATTTTATGATGGAGGCTGCTGTTATGCCTGTTATCTTCTCAGACAATCTAGCCCTAGTAGTTGAAATCAATGCAGATGTGAGGTTATTGGTAGAAAAGAGCTATGATAAAACTATAAGAATGCTTGTTAAGTCCTCTACACTGGAATTGATAATCTCGGAAGCTTATATTTACTTCCAAAAAATTAATATCATGGCAGACCCCCCAATTGAATCCTGGTTCTCATTCCTGGGAATACTACAATCATTAATAAAGCATCACACATGTAAGGCAAGAGGATCTACAGGAATACTAAAGAATTTGGATGAGATTGATGATAGGCTAGGGAGGCTCCCATATGATAGCCACAATGTCAATGCAATAGTGGAACAAAAAGGACTGTATAGAAGGACATTATCAGAATACATCACAGTAAAAAGGACAGTTTTTCTATCCAGCCAACCCTGCTGAACAAAAAGTTGTATAAGGTAGGCGCTGGGGGCAAGAAAAAACAGACTGACACCATCATCACTGTTGGCAAAGGGAGAATACTATACAGGACCAATTATGCTTCAGAAGATATATAAATACTTCAAAATTAAAATGCAATATGAGGGCAAAGAAGAAGAATAGAAATAGGAAGAATACAAAGAAAGGGGAGAACATGGGATAACACTAAAAATTATATTAGAAAAGTTGAGATCTCTTCGAGAGAGAATTCATCCAGGACCTCATGGGATTTCCCGATTCCTGCTCCTGCACCTAAGCATTTTTTCAGTTCCAATAATTCCAAGGGATGATTGACCAATTGGCAGGGAGGCATCATAACATTGAAGGGTTGTACCCCATATCATTAGTCCCCCTTTTAAAAAACAAATTATCCCCTCAGAGCTTTCTAACTTGGGACCTATATCAATGAGACTACTAATGATAAAAATAATAGAATCAATAATTAAAAATAAAATTCAAGACAAAATTCTCACAGATATATCTCAATCACAGTTTGCAAAAAAGAGTACATCAACCACTGACACCATATGCCAATTTAAATTTAATAAAAGATCATGTAAGGGGATGAAGGAAATCTTGCCCTATCATGGTCCAACTGGATATTTCAGCAGCATTCAACTTGGTCCAGCCAGAAATCCTGTTGGGATATATTGAAAAAATATTCTGTATCAGATGTGTTTACCCAAATTATAGACAATTTATTGTGCAATAGGAGATATTTGTAACCTTGGATGGGAGGGTAGAATCACAATACTCAATTTCCTAGGGACCTCCTCTAAGTGTGTTATATTTCATAGCATATATAAATCCACTGCTCATAGAAATAGAAGGAAATTTACCAGGGACCTTTACACCCACAATAAATAAGGAAATTAACCACGTCATACATGGATGATATAGTGGTATTCCTATCATCAAAGAGATACATAGCAAAACTGAAAAAATACTGGAGCAGTACACAAAGGATTTTGGGCAAGAATTTAACTTGAACAAATCTGCAGCATGGAAAATGATCTCGGGCAAAAAAATACCTTTAAAATTTATGGCGGGTCCA
Source organism: Epiperipatus broadwayi (assembly GCA_028023455.1). NCBI lineage: Eukaryota > Metazoa > Onychophora > Udeonychophora > Euonychophora > Peripatidae > Epiperipatus > Epiperipatus broadwayi. The sequence continues at coordinate 953,574 of JAQFVV010000320.1, forward strand.
CAGAAGTTCCTAGGATTTCCAATTGCAAAATCTCCATAAGCAATGAAAAGGGACTATACTAGCTGCCACCCAAAAGATAACTAATGCTCTCTAAAGTGTATCTATCAGTCCATGGGAAGGTCTCACTACTAAATATGTTAATATTTCTCAGAATAAACTATTACCTACCTGGGATAAGCCTTACCAGAGGATTTGAGAAAAATATTAATTCCCTTTGCTTGAAGCTACTATGGGGGGGGGGGGGGAAGTACCGGCTATCAGCATAAGGAAAATGCAGAAGCCAAAAAATCTAAATGGGAATGTCCTTACATCTAATTTCAACATACTGTTTTTAAAAAGCATTTAACTCTCTATATAAATTCTGCCCAAAATATGAGGAGTTCATAACCCCAGTAATCCCCTCTGATCACCCCCTCCAAACAAAGGTACATGGTTAACTGCAGTGCTGGAGCACATATAAAAATATATACAGCCCTCAGCTCTAGCATTTGCTAACAAGATCTCATATTGGGAGGTGTACAACTTGACCAATGGGGAGATAGGGCTCACTCCTGGTGCACTGGAGATAACCAATAAAGAAATAATATCAAGATGCAGGTATTGAAATGTAGAAGCTAAATACTTGGACTTCATAGTCAAAATGAACTTAGAGGCACTCCTACAAATGCTTTTCTAGTATTCAAGAGAGAGTTCACTAAGATTGACCCCATATGCCAAATTTGCAAAAAGGAAGAAGAGACCATAGAGCACATACTTTATGTATGTCAAGGACTGAGTATCCAGAGAAAAGTAATAAATGATTAAATGAAAACAAATAAATACATCATTACATCCCTCAAGAACTGCATTAAAAAGGGAATATACCCACTTATAAGAATCTCAACATTCCTGGCCTTCTCCATTTGGAAAATTAGATGTAAACTAATTCTTGGACAATCACAAAATAACACTAAACAACTACTAATAAACATTTATTAAGGAAATCAAAAAGAGGGACAAATCAACAGCACCAATGGAAATATTTAAGGACACATGGGAATTATTTGATTTATCAGATACCAGTTAACCTGTTTTGGAATATCATCTCAGATTGACAGAAGATATAGATATAAGAACTAATAATATAGATATCAGATCTCACATTGTAAACATTTATAACCACTGAGTAAAATGTAAAACCTTAGAATAATAAAAGTAATCTTTTAATAATAAAAAAAAAACTATAAATGATAGATGGTCTACTAAATGTGTGTGTGTGTATATATATATATATATATTATACAAATTCTGCAGCTTGCACCTTCTAAATTTTAAAGTTTAAATTCCAAGTAAATGCGAAAAATGTTTTTCATATATGGCTAAGCTTTTAAGTAAACAATAACTCAAGCAATGCAAATAGTAGGGATGAATCTAATCCAATCAAGATATTACTATATCTCCTATGGATAAACTTTCTGTTTACTTGTCCTCATAGTTTCCAAAATTTCTGAGTCACTAAATATTTAATATTTTGCAGCATATGATAAGTTGTTCCATTTTTTCACCTATTGATAGTTTATTTTCTGTAATGTGGGTGGTGTCACTGTATAAATGTAAGCAATAAGTTGTTACATCATTTGTTAATATATTTTTAGTGAAGCGTTATGTATATTTGGATTTACACGGAGGCTAATCTTCATATAGTAGCACCACTCAGTGCAAGCTACAGCAATCAATGAATGCAGGAAGGTTTGTGCATAAAATTCCTATCTAGTGCCTACTCATCCAATATCCCTAGATTAGCTTATAGCTTTTGTTAGTGAGAAACCTTGGATCTGAGATCACTGCATCTAGACATTAGGATCTAATGCAATCCTCCAGCAGCCATCTTTTATCTTATTAACTAACTATAAAGCTTTGAGTCCAAAATGAAAACATGTTTTTAATTCAAACTCAACTAGAGGCTAAACAAAAATTGAATTATAAGTTGATAGAAATGTCTTTTCTTTAATATTTTTTTTATGAAGTGTTTTTGTGGACAAACTTTGTCTTGCAACGGACTGCATTTTCTTTTAATTTTTTTATTATTTTCATTAAAGATTTCTCAAATTGATTATTTTTTTATTTTATGATAATGTGATGTACAATGGCTTCCCCTGATGTAAAAATACTTGTGAAATGAAATTTCTGTGCATATATTATATGGCTAAAAACAGCCAAATTAAACATCTTCACCTTCAAAAAGCATTATATAACACAGTAAACTCATCTATTTCTTATTCCATATTATCCAATTATTTTTGAAGCCTTGATTCCTTGCTTCCTCCTACCACATTTTAATAAAAGCTATTTCATTAAATCTGCTATCCTATACTTATATCCCCTTACTTTCATTATACAAATCTAAAAAAAAATCTATCTCTTTCATGCCCCATATAATTTATTCTAATTTTCTTTCACCATTTATACTTCAAAAATTAATGTTCATTCAATTCAATCTCTCATCTCCACATAAAACCATTATTCCACTTTTGTCCTTTCTCCAAATAACAATAAACTCATTTTAGTGTTATACATTATTTCATATTTTATACAATTCCAAACTATTTTCTTTTTTTATTCATAGTAATTTTCCATAACTCTACTTCTTTTTCTCTATCTAACTTATTTATGTATCTTTTATGTATTGTAATATATTCTTAGTACATTTATCCTATTTCTTTTAAAAATTAAAAATTGGTGCTATATAAATCCATATATCAACAGAATATAAAACTTCATAACATGTAATATTAAAAGTTTTTATACTTCATTTTTAATATAAAAAATATGAATTATATTTAATAAATTTTAAATAATTACATTTAAAATGCCTGTGTGTGTGCGGGAGGGGAAAGGATATTTTGTTCACTGACTTTTTATTTGTTTATATCTATGTTAATACTTATTACCTCTGGGAAATTTCTACATTCTATTGATGTGTAATTTTATCTAGGTGTATAATTCTTCAGAATTCTAGTAATAACTTAAATGTAAAAATGTTAAATTAATGCTCTAAAATAAATTAAAATATATAATGAATTGAATAGAAATTATGCTCCTCCTATTATTGTAATGTTGAAAAAGGTGTTTGACTTCCTAAACAATAATTATTATAAGTTAGAGAAATTAATAACAACTCTGAGTGATAAACCACTAAACATCACATGATCATCATTTCTTATGCTTGCTCATAACTGTTATTAAAACAGGCAAAACTCTCCATACAGTAGTGCCACTCAATGCAAACCAGAGTAAGCATGAATGCCAGCAGGCTTGTGCATAAAATCTCTATCTGGTGGCTATTCATCCAATATTCCCAGACTAGTTTTTAGCACTGAGTGGCACTACTGTATGGAGAGTTTGCCTGTTTTAATAAGTTATGAGCAAGCCTAAGAAATGGTGATCATGTGATGTTTATTGGTTCAACACCAATCCTGGTTAATAGGATAGTGGTGGCTATGGTTATTAAAGAACCAAAGACACCAAAATGTATGGGTACCTAACGGCATTCAGACCTATATGACTATATAAGCTAATGAGTTTGGATTGAAAATATTATTGTGTTTTCAATTTTAGACTCATAGTTTTGAAGTTAAGTATCGATAAAATGTGGCTGTTGGAGGGTTGCATTAGATCCTAAGATCTAGGTGCAGTGCTCTCAGATCCAAGGCTCCTCACTGATGAAAGCCACAAGCTAGAATCTAGACTGGGGATAATGGATGAGTAGGCACTACATAGGAATTTTATTCACAATCCTTTTGGCATCCATTGATTATTCTGGCTTGCACTGAGTGGCACTTACTGTATGGAGAGTTTTGCCTGTTTTTAACTCTTGATGTAATGCAGTTGCTGAGATTGGTTGATCTCAAGAGTAAAAGATTATTCATGGGATAATCATTAAATGAGAGGAGGGGGACTCAGTCAATTGAACAGAATTGTTGTATTTAAATACCTCTTGGTCACACCAAATGTCATTACAATTTCCTAAATTAACTGATATATATACATATTTTTTTAAATAAATACCGATATCAACTTTAAGCTTTTTCAGTTCATTAAATTGCTTGCAACATGAGGTATATAATGTCTTAAATTTGTGGTGGGAAGCTGTCTGATATAAAATAATAAAAGCTGATATGTGTGAGCCTGTATAAATCTGTATTAAATTTATTTAATTTGGATTTATTATTTCAATTAATCTTATTTTTTGTTTTTGCTTTTAGCAGACTCACCACAGAATCAAGTTTATGGACTGATATAAGGAATATGAAATGTCTTCCTCGACTCTAAAGTGAACTGCAAATTCAGTTTGTATAATAACCAAATGTAAATAAATATAAAACTACTGTAAATACATTGAAAATTTTACATATAAATAAAAATTTTTGTTTCATTAAAATTTTTCCATGGTTGTTTAATATAGTTTAAATTTTTTTATATTAATATTTTTTCAATTTTTTAAGATTAATATTTTATTAAATATTTAATATAATTCATTTAACATTATGTAAAACAGAATTATTGCTTAAAATAAAATTAATAAAGTTTGGGCTAAGACTGAAATTGATCACTATTAGTGATATTTTTCTTTACAGAAATTTAAATAGTTCACAGCAGAACAAATATTTCAAACAATCCATCTGCTACCCAAGAAAAACAGTGGTGGAAAAAAATTATCATCAGTCATTCCAATTATCATGTGGCAATGATTTTTAGCACGTTACCATTCTTGTATTACATTCTAGCTAAGAATAACTAGATATCTTTTTTATCAATCAAATATTAGGTCATAGTGTGTAACTACAGCAGCAAGTAAATCATTACATTATAAATCATCCTTGTTTCCAACCATTGTCAATCCATTACAGAATTAAGATATCTCCAAATTTAATCCAGTTTTCTGATTACTAGTCTCTCTTTAAAACACATAAGAAAATTTTTTTGTTATTTCATCCATCCATCTTACACATGGTCTCTTTCTATGTCTTAAATCATTTGGAACCCACTTTAAAACTTGAATTGTTCATATATTAAATTTTCTATCAATATGACATAACTCCATTTCAGTCTCTTAATACTTTTAATGATGTCACTCATATCTACTTATTTTCTAACCCATGTATCTCATCTTGATCTCTTTTTGTTACTCATTGAGTAGTGTCCAAATCTCTAAGCCATAAATAAGAAATGATCAAACATATTTATTAAAAATTTACACATCTTTCCTTTTAATATTGTTTCTACCAAAAGTAATCTATCCAAATTTAATCCTATGGTTAATTTCATCCAATATATAATCTGATCAAGATATTTGCAATTGTTAAATTCTTCTAATTCAAGATCAACAGTCTTTGTTTTCTTCTGAAAATATTCATTGAATATTACTTTAGTCTTTTTAGCATTTATTTTTAATCCTACTTTTTATTTTCATCTGATAACTTTTGCAACATTTGCCGAAGTGTTATTTGCAAAAACATCACAGAAAACTCCAAAATCTAAATGACTTAAATAATCTCCATTTATTTTACTCCTTAAGATTTCCATTTTAATTCACAAAATACTCCTTATAAAACTGCTGCAAAAAGTTTTAGAGAAATTACTCTCATACTCTTCTCATTATTAATTTTCTTAGTATCATCATGTAATCTAATTGGTTGCATTTTGATAAATATTCTTCAGAATAACATCAGTCTATATCTTGATTATCTAATGATTTAATCACTATGGAAATGTTTATAAAATCAAATGCTCTTCCATAACCTACATATCCCAAGTATAAGGGCAGCTCCTATTCGTCAAACTTTTTTCAATAATTGGATATGATCCACTGTGCTAAAACCACTTTTAAATCCAGATTGTTCTTTTGCTTTATGAGAATCCAAAGTTAACTATAGATGATTTGTGTTTATCTTGATTAAAATTTTGTATAGAACTAATAGAAGACTGACCTTTTTTATCATCTTTCTTAAATATCATTGTCATTATCATATTATTCCAATCATCTTTTGCATCTTTATCATTTAGACATTTGGCATAAAATTTTATCAATATTTTTTTCCTGATTTTTTTTTATGATATCCTGGAACTGTTCTTTTCATTTCATATCATATGCCAGTCAATTCAGATTTTTTTATTGCTATAGAATTCTCCCATATGTTATCCTTCTTTTTAGTAATAATTCCTTTTTTTTTCTTTTTGCAGAAATAATTTTCCTTCCAATATTAAGAGTTTGTTTTACACGTTTGATACTTTTATTCTCTTGTTAATTCACAATTATAATTTTATATATCATTATTAACTCTTTTATACCATTTTGAAAAATTCTAGATATTTTTCTTTAATGGATTATTTTTACAAATGTTTATATTCCTTTTTTTTTTTCATATATTATTTTGTCTCATAAAAAATTTACTGGTAAATTGGTTTCTTTTTTAAACCAGTTATTTTTCCTGCAGTTCTTAAAAATGTACCAATTAATTTCTTATTGATTTCATTCACATCTGAATCATCTTCAAAATCTTTTAATATTTTCAAACAATTTTCAAATTCTAATTTAAATTCACTGGACTGTTCCTGAAGATTAAAAATATCAATCGATATTATTTTTAATAATTTGCATCTGTCTAATTTTACATTAATATGTATCTTACATCTCACTAATTGATGATCACTTCTTGAGTTGAAACTTTTAAGAACAATATAATCCTAAAACCTGTTTTCTATTAGTCAAAATAAAATTCAATTCTGCTGTAATTTCATTTAGATGCTTCCATGTCCATTTTTCTTAAATAAAGAATCCATAAAGTTTTTATTTTTTTTTGCAAACTCCAAAAGTCTATCTATATCCTATCTCACTTCTATTACCATAACCAATTTTTCTCACATCAGTTTTATCTTTTATTTATCACTTCTGGCATTAAATTCCATGACAATTTAAAAATATTGTTCAGCTAATCAAAGCATTTTGTACATTCATATAAAAATTCTCTTCTTCACAATTATTATTGTCTTGATAAGATTCACACATTTCTATATTCTAATTAGTTGGATTCGTGTTATCAAGTCTTCAGCAGAGTATTTGTGAATATATTTGTAAATAAATAAGTATTCAAAAATTTTATTTTTCTCTCTTTTAAATAGAATCACACATTTTAAATTTGGATATTACTATGATGATGAATTGGGGGGGCGGAGGCATCTCTAGAGTCACCTGATTATATCCCCATTCCAAGATGAAATATACTATTAGTAATGAGGTGATTGGTTTTGTATGTGAATTGATATGGGTAACAAGCTTTTACATGCTTATGTTTGGTTTTATTTATCAAATGTTACATATATTTAAATGTGTTTTGACCCATGTCTTGGATTTATTATTTACACCTGAGTGTATATTTAATTAATACATATAATCATCATCATTTTCACCCACTATTGATCCATTGCAAAATAAAGCTCTCTCCAAGTTTAATTCAGTTTCTCCAATTTATAATCTCTTCTCCACATCACTCCAGCATTTTTTATTTCATCCATTAACTTACATGTGCTTTCTTTCTAGCTCTTCTATCATCTCTTGGAATCCAGTTTAAAATTTCAACTGTTTATCTATTATATATTTTTTAATAATATATCCAACACAGCTCCATTTCAGTTTTTTAATTATTAAATGATGTCAGTAACATCTGTTCTCTCACCTATGTATTTTGTTTCCAATCTCTTTTTGTTACTCCTAACTTACATCTCTCCATACTGTGATTGCAATGCTATGAATATATGTTTTGCAAAAGTTTTATTTTCTTGAAGAGATCACATATTAATTTAAACAATAAATGTCACTTTTGATATGGGGGGGGGGGGGGCAAACTCTGGCATCCATTGATAAGATATATGCTCTGGAATAAAATATATAGTATATAGTGAGAAAGTAGTTATTAGTTTCTTTGTGCATTGATATGGGTAATTAGCTATTTATTTATTTTCATGTTTATATCATCATCATCAACCATTATCAATCCATTACAGGATGAAGATCTCTCCAAGTTCAATTTATCTCCAATCTTTAGCTTCTCTTCTCCACATCACCTCTGCACACTTTCTTATTTCATTCATCCATCTCACATGTGGTCTCTTTCTTATATATGGTTTCATTAATCAACTTTGTTATACATACAGTACATAGTAACTACAACTTGATTCACAAAGTTGAACTTCCTGCACGCATACCTTTGTCGTCTTTCTTCACTTTAGGTAAAGAAATTAATGGCTATTAATAATCATATCATTCCTAGCTCAGATATATATATTAAATCTAATAAATCGTCCAAATAAATATTGTGGCATTACAATATTTTTACTCATATATTATATATAACATTTATTTTCTATTTACATTTAATTTTAAAAATAGACGCACACAGACATATATTTGTAGTATAACTAAAAATAAGTAATAGATTGAATGGAATGATCTTGTTTAAAAAATAGCATGTAAACTCTTGCAAATGCTAATACCCAAATTTTTATTTATTGGCCACCAAAATGAGATATCTCTTTAATACGATTACCAACTAATTCAGGCATTTGAGAGAATGAAATTTAATTGTATATTGAATATTCAACAATAATATAATTTTGCATTAATTTTTTCCAAAGGCATAATAACTCTCATTTTAAATAATATTAGGGAAAAACCAAATCACTTATTAATGAAAGTTCTTTTCAATAAGTAATGAAGACTGATCTAATATTTAAAATCAGTCAGAATATAATTAGTAGTTACAATTTATCACCTGAAATAGCATATTATCATTAGTAAGAGATGGAAAGTCCGGATTATTCATAGTATGAGAAAATTCATTTAAGTAAATGAGATTTCATAGATAAAACAAAAATAAAATTAGGATGGGTTAAAAATGCTGAATAGGTTGATCTTGTTATTTTTCAAGAATATAAAAATGTTTGAGAAAAGCCATAAATAAAATTTTAGATCAACAAAATTTCAGCAATTCTGTTAGAATAAAAATCCTCAGAAATTTGAAACTTATTACTCTTATACTTCATAAATATTTAGTTTTATTTACATCATAATTTTTTTAAAAAAAATAAAAAAGTGAAGCAGAATTAATTGCATAAGTAGTTCTAACTTTTAGTCACTTATAATTTATACATTACATAATGCAAGTTTCACAAAAAGTATTACCATAATCAATCTATTTGGCTCATCTATTAATGACATCAACATAGGTAAGTCTAAAAAAACATTGAATAATGCAGAGAAGATTAACAGTAATAGCCAAATATTAATTTATCCACAAAGATTGAAACCTGGAAGATGGTTTCAAAAACTGCTCTAAAAGTGTGACATCAGTTTCTTTTAGTTTGGTTGCTGACCCAGGTTATATGATTTAATTATAAATTCATAATTTAAATTAGTAAATAACAAAGAATAACACTATATGATAAACATTATAAAGTTGTGATTAAATGAACATATGTAATATATATGTAATGCATAAAGAAATAAATGGTTAACAATACAAGAAAAAATTTAACCTCAACTTGGATTTTGCTTGTAGATACCAGATTCTTTATTTAACAAAATCTATGCTGAAAATATTTTTAAAAAACTACAAAGATATCAAAGATAATCTACAATTAATTATCTTAGTTATATTATGAAATAATTTAACTACAAAAACAAAATAATACCAATGACAATTTTAAAAAAGTTTATAATTTTAAAGCTTAGTCATCCTTCTTTATCACGATTATGAGACTTCAGCTTTAATATAATTCATAAGTCTAAATTAATTTTTTCAACAAAATATCTGTACGATGTTTGTCAGAATTAAGCAAAAATAAGAACAAAAAATGTTAATTATATCTTTAATTCTAAATGGTATTTCCATTGCTTTTCTTTACTTATTGTAATATTTATAAACTTGTTGCAAAAGAGTCTTAAGAAAAGGTAAAATAATTTAAATTTAAAATTTATATTGCGCTAAGCATGCTTTTGATAGAATACTGCCAGAATCATAGCTCTGTCTGATTTCGCACTTAAAAAGCTGCTACCTTTTAACTGCGAAATAAGACAGAGCTATGATTCTGGCAGGGTTCTGCCGAAAGCATGATTAGCAAAATATAATTTTAAATTTAAATTATTTTACCTTTTCTTAACTCTCATTTATAACAAGTTTATAAATATTATAATTATATCAGTATACAGAGAAAATAGTGTGGAAATAATAAATGGAAAGTTTAGAAAAATGTGTTAAAAAGTATGTTAAAAAAATATTTGTTAATGGGAAAATTAAAAAAGTGAAAGATATTAAAGTTTTAACATATACTTAAAGGACAAAAAAATAGTGATATATGTTATCTTGGGCTGTAAAAGACATTTTTTTTTATAAGTAATCTTAAGACAGAGAATAATTGTAAGACGGGAATTAGAAGTTAGATATTAAGGACAGGGATTAAATTTGTTTTAAGCAAATAAATTGTAGTAAAGAAAGAATATATTGATAATAAAAAAAAAGGAATTATAAATTATATTGGCACCCAGCCAAAAAGTCAGTAGAATTTAAAATTGTATTCCAAACAATAGATTGTAGTCAAGTGTTGTTAGTCGAGAGATCATCGCACCTGCCTTGCAAGCAAGTAGTTGGTTGCAGACGGGTGTGGGTTCACTTCCCGGCCGATGCTATGACATATGGAGAAAAAAAAACCAATAGATTGTATTGTCTACTATTCCAATGTGACAGGCAAGCAGAAAATTTTTTAAAATCATTTTTCTTAAATAGGAGTTGAACCAAAAACTTTTAAATCTAAAGTCAATCACTTTATTACTGGGCCAATTGTTCAGAACAGTAGTTTCATTATGAATATTATTTGAAGCAAGTTTTTTTAGGCTTTATCAATCATACATTTTGTTTATCACAAACGATAAAAATCAAAAGTAATATTTACAAATTTACCAAAAATCAGATACTATAATGAAGAATATAAAATAAAATTTATAAACTTATTTAGAATATTTGAAATCTATTTTAAATAAATACTATGGTGTAAATTAAAATATGTTGACTGGAAAACAATTACTAGCCTTATATTGATAACCTAATCTTTCATATTATTAAATCAATTTATATGATAGCTATATGGATCTGATATTATTTAGGTATCTTGACTTTTTACCAAACTAGCATGACTCTTTTAGTTTAATATTTGGCAGCTGTAATTTTTCTTACTGATTACAAATAGATGGTGGAGGGTTTACAGTAGTGCACTCAGGCTTCTTTTTATTTTAGAACTAAAGAAAAATTACTTCTATTAAATGCAATTAAAAGCCATAAATTTGTCTTCTAAGTTATTCATGATTTCACTACTTTTATATATACATATCAATTTTCTTATACTTTTTAAAGCTCTGATTCTCTTAATATATAATTAATATTTACTAAGGCATTAAACCTTTAAGCCTGTGCCTTGAAAGTACGAAGGTAGGGACCTCTACGGGTCTTAACCACAAGCTTACTCTTCGGAAGAAAAGGGATAATTATGAATATAAATTTTATATTTTCTAATTCCTTTTGCTGTGTATGTGTATGTTGATATTTTTTACACACACACACATATATATATATACACACACAAATGTAGAAACTTTGAGAGAGAGAAAAAGTTACAAACAAGTTGCAATGATGTTAGCCAAGAGGTAATCGCAGCTGCCTTGCAAGCAAGTAATTGGTTGCAGACGGTTGTGGATTTGCATCCCAGCCGATGCTGTGACATATAAAAAAAAAAAGTTACAATGATTGCTGAAGATCAAAAAATAGCCAAATTATCATGTAAGGTTTACAAATAATTTACTTAATTTATAATTTGAAATAATTTTGATTGTTTGAGTAGTAAAAATGTTCATCGCTACTTTGTAAAAAACACATATAAATACATTATTTCAACCTTAATAACACTGTTTGTTTAAGTAGGGTAGCGCTATCTCATGCATTGCTTTGTAAGCTAATGAGTAATTATATGCTAAGATAGGAGTTTGTTTAGGTTAATCAGTATTACGTGAATTATCTGTTCTCTGCTTCATTCAAAATTCATACCGATAAAAATCCTCACTTCTATTGCGGTTGCTTCTGGCATGCAATATCTTGAGAAAAAGCTCTTGGCAGAATATTTCTCAAGTTGATTGGCTTGGTAAGCATTCTGAGTAATAGGCACTTAAATTGTAGATGCTATTTCATCAAAACGTTGGGAATTAATTAAAACTAACCCTAAGTTTAACCCCAAAACTATTTTATTTATATATAATGTACTAATTTCATAAAAAAACAATTATTGTCATTAAATTATAAAGAATAAAAATGTATAGCATTAATAAAACAAGTATGATATTAGTCAATGGAAGATAATATATTTGGCTACCATATAGAAAGTTTTTTATTGATAAAATAAATGAAAATTAAAAACACATTTTGTTTTGAATGGCAGCAGGCTTTATAAACTGAATGTTGTGGAAGAGCTGTTTTTTGATGAAGTCTTTAAGAGATTAAATTCATGCTATAGTAGGAGTCTCTTGCAACATGTTTCTTGGATTAATTTCAAGAATAATAAAGGAGCAGAATCACACATTACAATATGACATTTTGTAATATGCTGCTAATGGTAATTGGTTAAAATATATAAGAAAATATAAATAATCATGAATTAATTTAGTCTAGAGGAATTATGAATACCAAACAGGTGACTGCATACATAATAGAGTGGCTATATAATTTTTATTTTTAATTAACTTATTTATAAGTCATGGATAATGATCATACTGGTCATGCATGAAGGACAAACCCTTCATACAGATCTAGTTATGCTTTGATATTATCATAAGATAAAGTTAAACAATCCAAAACAAAGCAAAACTCCCCATATAGTAGTGCCATCTTGTGCTAACAAGAGCAATCAATGGATGCCAGAAGGCTTGTGCATAAAATCCCTATCTAGTGCCTACTCATCCAATATCCCCAGACTAGTTTCTGGCTTGTGGCCTTCATCAGTGAGGAGCATTGGATCTGAGAGCACTGCACCTAGATCTTAGGATCTAATGCAACCCTCCAGCACCCACCTTTTAACCCTATTTAACTACAAAACTATGAGAATGAAATTGAAAACACTATTAATATTTTCAATCCAAGCTCAATAGTGTTTTCAATTTCATTCTCATAGTTTTGTAGTTAAATAGAGTTAAAAGGTGGGTGCTGGAGGGTTGCATTAGATCCTAAGATCTAGGTGCAGTGCTCTCAGATCCAAGGCTCCTCACTGATGAAGGCCACAAGCCAGAAACTTGTCTGGGGATATTGGATGAGTAGGCACTAGATAAGGATTTTATGCACAAGCCTTCTGGCATCCATTGATTGCTCTTGTTAGTACAAGATGGCACTACTAGAGTTTTGCTTTGTTTTGGATTGCTTAATAACAATTATTGTGCTAGTATGAGATAGTGATCATGTGAAGATAAAGTTAAATAACCTACTTGGAATTCAGATAATAAATGAACAAGCAACAATCTATTAATTACAACAACAAATATTATAAAATAATATAACAATTTATATTTACATCTATGTATTAGTACAATTGAGTGAAACAGACAAAACTCTCCATACAATAGTGCCACTATTCATCATGTGATGTTACAATTGAGTGACAGAAAATCTTTGTTTATTCATAAGAATTTATAAAAGTTTTATATCAGTTTTATTGATTTATCTATTTTATATTCAATTAAGCTCAATTGTATTTTACACTGGAAGAATTTTGAATTAAGATAAATGTATACCCATAAGGTTTTTTATTTAATATTCTCAAATTTATCCGATTTATTTCCATTAAGCTCCTTTCCTTGTGATTAAAAGTTATTGAATCTACATAATTTATTAATCCATTTATGCTAGATTATTTTCATTTGACAAACAATTATTTAGATGTCAGGTTTGCTGGCGCAATCAAGTATATCAAGCCTCATATATTGTAGCATCTGCAATCAATTAGTAAGGAGAATCATTACTAATAATTAAGGCACTTTTATATTTACAACTCCATAAACGCTAGATCTATGGAAGTTTCTGGGTGGGGGACTAAGACACCAAAATGTATGGGTACTGAACTGAGTTCAGACCTATACGACTATATAAGCTAATGAGCTTGGATTGAAAATATTATTTGTTTTCCAATTTTATTCTCATAGTTTTGTAGTTAAGTAGAGATAAAAGGTGTCTACTGGAGGGTTGCATTAGATCCTACGATATAGGTGCAGTGCTCTCAAATCCAAGGCTCCATACTGATGAAAGCCATAAGCTAGAAACTAGTCTGGGGGTATTGGATGAGTAGACACTAGATAAGGATTTTATGCACAAGCCTTCAGCATCCATTAATTACTCTGGCTTGCCCTGAGTGGCAATACTGTATGGAGAGTTTTGCTTGTTTTAATAACAGCTATGAGCCAGTATAAGAAATGGTGATCATGTTATGTTTAGTGGCTTAATATGAAAAGATATAGGATTACAATGGGATAGCATATGCTTGAACAAAGAGTGTAACTTCAATACCAAGTTTGAAAATATTCTTTTCAACCAGCACAAGCTCAGACAGTTGTTTGTTGCTGAGTGAAAGTGAACTAACCTATACACATGCTATTGAAAAATATCTGTTGAAAAATAGCAAAGTTTCAGAATAGTACAGAAGCAATGAAATAAAAAAAAGCAGGAATAAAAATGCAAGCAGAGAAAATGAAAGAAGATAATGCTGATAGCACCTGGACATGCTATTGTTGAGGAAAACAGTGACATAAAAATAAGTATAAATATAAAAATGGCTGCTGTCATAATTGTAAGTTGAGGATCATTTGTCTTGAATTTATTTCAATATATGTTATTTCACATTCATATGGTATTTCATAGATGCAGTTTTTTCTTTTCAGCATTTCAAGTTTAGGCTTTGTAAATGTTAGAATTCCTCATAGTGTGGTATGGTCTGGAAAACTGTTCTGATGTTATACTGATTACAGATTTTTCCTTAATTTGTCTGATATTTTTGGAATGTATGGGTACACTATAGTACCAATAATTGTCTTTTCTCTTGATGGTTCTTTTTGTTGTCTATTTAACATTTTTTTAATAACAGCTGATGGATAACCATTTTTCATAAAAATTTGTTCTATATAGATCTTTTCTTTTCCAAATTGCTGTTTTCTGAACAAACTTTTTTTGCTCTGTTCCACAGTGATAGTGAACATCATTTTTTGTGTTTCTGGTGTGACTGGATGTATAGGCTAGGTATTTTTCTGTATGTGTAGGTTTTCAATAACTCTAGTTTTGATTTTGCCATGTGGAAGAACATATATTGGTGAGACCAGCCATCCCATTGAAAGGTACTTGCAAGAACATAAACTGATGATTAGAAGAGAGAAAACAGATGTGTCCAAGGTAGCAGACAATGTATGTACCAATGAACATACATTTGATTGGGAAAATACAAAAATATTGGATAGAGAAGAAAAGGTGCAAAGACAAAAATTTAAAGAAGCTGCTCACATGACAATGACAAAAAATCCCATAAGCCAACCTAGTGTGACTATACATAATGTATGGAAACCACTAATCAACTTTGCTCTTAGGAAACAGTGGAGAAATCAGACAAATGGCTCAGTTGGTTAGAGCATTACCTTAAAATTCAATAATCAAAAATTTAAGGACCCAGGTTCGAATACCATGCTAATATTGTCACTGGTCAGACCAGCAACACCTGAAGAAGAGGGGAGAATAATACCTCTTAAAACATTGTGCATATACTAACCTGTTTGCTGTGATATTACTAACAGTTGGTGCATATACTAACTTGTTGCTGTGATATTACTAACAGTTGGTGAATAACCTGTTAGCTGTGATATTACTAGCAATTGAATGTATTTGGAATATTTAAATAAAATTAAACTTTTCTAAAGACTATCAGCACACATATTAGATGATGAAAATAGTCCAATATAAAAATACAACAAGAACACCATCATCACAAACCTTCAGGAAAACACATAATTATCTTAATTGTGGATTGTCAACAATTTGTAAAAAGAAATGACTGAAAAGGATTTGCCAGCAAATAGTAAATTGGGGAAGTAGTTTTGAATGCTCTGAATGTAAAAAAAATATAACAAAAATAGCTAATGAGACGGGCATATCACTCATTTCTTTTAAGAATTGGGCAGCTATTAGTGAAAAATGAAACAATAAGATACAAATTAAAAAAACTAATGTAGTAATTACAGATGTAAATGGAAATCCTATTAACATCAAATGAGTAATATTAATGCCAGGAAAAATAAAAAGCCACATAAAAAATTACTACTATATGTAGTAATTAAAAATATTTCTATATTGGGATGTAACTAGTTTAAACCTTCGGGAATTAGGATAAATGTTATAAAAAGAGTGAAACTAGAAGTAGAAATAAAACATAAATTTCATCATCTCTTTAAATTTCAGATCAACAGACTGAAAGACAAAATCAGCAGAAATAGAGTTAATGGATAATGCATAACAAGTTGTCTGAAGACCTAAGAAGGTTCGTTAAACTTAATGTGAACAAAGTACTAAAATACATAGTAAACAAGGTTATCATCACACTGACAAAAGAATCAGCCTAGGCAACATCCATTGTCACTGTCTTAAAGCTGGATGGTATTGTAAGGATATGTGTTATTATTGTGAAACAGTAAAAAAAGCATCAATAAAAGAGCCTATCCCACACCAAGGGTAAGAGAAGTATTAGCTTCTCTATAAAAAACTTTATACTTCACCAAATTAGATTTGCAGTTGGCATTTTACCAAATTCTTGTTATTGCCAAAACAGGGAGTTGCTTACAATAAATATGCACATGGATCTGTTCAAATTTAATAAGTTACATCTAATACTTTCTAACATAAAGTAAAAAGTCTTTTAAGAGAAATTAGTTATACTCTATTTGGATATGTAAAGTAAAAAGTCTTTTAAGAGGAATTAGTTATCCTGATAGCAGCTGAAAGTGGATGCAGTTAAGTGAATGGGTAAACACTGTGTATGATAAGTTAAACAGATTTGGAGCTAGGCTCAATGCTTCTAAGTGTATTTGGTCAGCAAAATAAATAGAGGATAATGTCCAAATCCAGAGAAAGCCACTGCAGTTAAAAATTCCCCAAAACCAACAAATGTTAAGCAGTTGCAAGCTTTTTAAGCTTAGTGAACTTATCTAACACTTCCTGAAAAGCAAATCTCAAAAAATCACCCCTCTTATGAACTGTTAAAAAACTCTGAAATGGAAAATGGGGAATTTAGTAAGGCAATGCTTTTAGAAAAATAAAAGATTTGCTGGTATCTGATAAATTATTAGTACATTATTGTGAATAATAAGAAGTGGTGATTGCAAAAAGCCTGACTTTAATATTGGTGCTACAGTGTGTTAAACCATTAAACATCACATGATAATCATTCTTTATGCTTATACAAGTTAACACAGTCAAAATTTTCTTTATAGTAGCATCACTCAGTACAAGCCAGAGTAATCAATAGATACAAGAAAATTTGGGCCTAAAATCCCTATCTAGTTCATACTCATCCAATATTCCCAGAATAGTTTCTAGCTTATGGCTTTTATCAGTGAGAAGCCTTGAATCTGAGAGCACTGCACCTAGATATCAGGATCTAATGCAACCCTCCAGAAGCTACCTTTTACCTTATTAGCTAACTATAAAACTTTGAGTCTTCTCATATCCAATACTCACTGATGAAAGACACAAGATAGGCGATAGGGAATTTATGCACAAACCTTCTTGCATCAATTAATTATTCTGTATTGCACTGAGTGGTGCTACTTTATGGAGAGTTTTGCCTCTGTGCTACAGGATGTATGGAGATGAATTGTGTATTGCATACACTTCCAGAACACTTTCATTGGCTAAAAAAAACTATAGAAAATTGAACAAGGAGACTCTTGCAATAGTATTTGCAGTAAAAAATTCCACCAGTATGTTTATGGGTGACCATTCAAAATTTACACATATCATAGACTTCAACTAGGGGTGCTTGGAAAAAAAATAGACTCCAAATTATACTAGCCAATGTATGATCAGATGGATTAATACTCTCATGCCATATGACTTGGCAATATTGTAGCTTGAAAGCAGATAAAGCATGTGATTGCACTTTCTAGAACTCCAAATACAAACACATGCAAATCATATAATACATATATAAACTACATAAATGTTAACAATGTCTAGAGTAATGAACAGCAATGTTATAGTAGAATGGACAAGAAATGATGCCAGCTACTAATTACTTAAAAAAATTTGATTAAATAAGGATGTCCTAAAAAGTGATCAAACTATGTAGTACCACAAGTTTAGAATGGTCAGAAAAGTTTGTTTATTATGACAGACTAAGAATTAATTCCAAATTAGGGGAGAAAACATATACTACTGTAGCTACATGAAGGATATCCCGAAATAATACTCATGAAAAAACTAATTTATGTTTTATAGCTAGACATGAAAAGTAACATAGAAGAAACCATAAAAAAATGTCAAGCTTGTCAAGAAAAGGCCAGGTCACCCATTAAAAAGTTCCAGCTTTAGGTCAAAGCAACAAAAGCATGGGAGGGTGTCTATATAGACCAGGGGTTCCCAACCTAATGTACCTGTACCCCAGGGGATACAGGAAGCTTGTCCAGGAAGTATGATAAATAACATAAATAAGTATATTGTTATTAAAATATTTTACAAATAGTTAATATGACATTTCCAGGCTATTCCATATTGTTACTGTCAGCCACATCAATCATATTTCAGGTCTTATTTTGGACATGGACACAATGAGGTAGCACAGACGTTTTCTCACTGCAGGATCCAATAACTCAAAATGCCCAGTTAAGATTTATTTATCGAGTAAAACTTATATGAAAACTTAATCAATGTTTATTTATTATAAGGAAAAGCAAGTACCAGATAATTTACTAAAAGCCAAAGATGTATGATGACCAAATGACCATACAATGCTTTTAAAAAACTTAGTTGTTTATTTCTTATTATAATGAACAGGGTGCATGGGATAATTTACTAAAAACTAAGGAGTATGGGGACCAAAAATGTTAGGAATCCCTAACATAGACCATATGAGGCCTTTCAATAAATATATATAGTCATTGTTGCCATTGACTGGTATTCCAAATGGATGAAATACTAAATAGTAAAAAATGCCAATGCAGAAAATGTGATAAAAATACTTAACAAATTTTTCACTGTAAAGGTTATCCTGAATTTATGGTTATAGAGAACAGTGCTGGATTTGGTTTGATGCAATTAATGGATTTTCTAGCTCAGAAGAAGATATGATATGTTTTAACACAGCACCCCAATTACCAGAAAAAGCCATTCAACATCTTAAATGCACATTAAATAGAAAGGAATATGTTGACTTACATGAAGCATTAATGACTGATGTTTTATCAACACTTCACACTGAGCTCACTTACAAAGAAAACTCTGGTGGAATTATTAATGAAGTAGCATATGAGAATACACATATATCAATATTGATTCCAGTCAAAGCTAAGAAGGAGATAAAAATTGAAAATGTCAAGTTCAATATAGGATAGACTGTCTGGATAAGGAATATACTGAGAAAAAATGGATACTGGGAATTATAAGTAAGCTATTATCTATCATATCCATGAAATTGAATTGGAAGACAGTAGAGAATTAAGACAGCACATTAACCATATAAAAAAATGTTATATTGACTTGACAGAGGTAGTGGGAATACTAGTTCAGCTACTATTCATGTTGAAGATTTATTAGATGTTTTCTAATACCAAAACAGATGCAGAAGAAAAATTTTCAAGTCAAGACTCTCAGGATGTGTGTGCTGAATTAAATGTTGAATCATAGCATGAAGAAAAAATGCTTCTCTCTACAGAAGAAGAAGAAAAAACCTTCCCTAGAAAGGCCAGAGTATAAAAAAAATCTGCAAAGTTGCAAGATTATATCTACAATGAAACTCTTTACTTCTAGAGTAAAGGCGAGATATTGTCATGTATTGACTAGTTTGTACAATAAATAAAGCTACATATGCATGTGAGTGTATAACTGGTCAGTATATTTGTAATTATTCTAGAAATAATGCAAATGCCTAATATTTAAAATTATATAAATTATCAATTTGATGTAGATATGCTAGTTTGCAAAGGATAATAATAAACTGTTTATGCAAATTAACAGGACTATCAAAAACTGTTTGCACAACTTAATGACATAGAGTTAGAGATAGCCAAAAAGTAGTTTAGTGATTTAATGTTGTGTGAGCAGTAAGGTGTTCGTAGTAAAATATACTAAAAAGTTATGGTGAAAAGTTAATAAAGAAGAACTTACAGAGTGAAATAAAAAACTATAACATAGACATGCAATATTATAGTTCAAATCTAATAAGAACTGTGTATGCATGATTTAGATTGTTTAATTTTAGGAATTCAACCAACAAGACTCTAATTGAAAACACTAATTACTAATATTATATATTCTGAGTAATAAATTTGTTAAGTTAGTAAAACTTTTTGTATATTATTCCTAAAATAATTAACAAGTGTGTAGCTATCTTAGGTTAAATCTGGCCAAATACACAAACACCATGTATAAAATAATTTGCCCAGAAAACAATTGACACATAACGTATTATGGGGAGACTAAAGCTTCCGTTCATATGAGGTTGCTACAACATAAATATGCGTACAATAAAGCACTCACAGATCCTTCCCACTTTTTCATTTTTGCGCAGCATAAAACTACTACGGGGCACTCATGTATACCGGACAATCTGCAAGTGATGTGCAGTGAGTAACATGAGATAAGAAGAAAAATTAAGGAGGCCTATTTCATTAATTTAGATGCAAACTCGTTAAATAAAAGAGACATGTTTTACGCAATCTCAAAAAAATGGCAGACCTGATTTGAATAATTTGCATCTGTTGGTTTAAATAAATAAATTGAACATTGTTATTAGAACTATCTATCTATAGCTTTGAAAATTAAGGCATCGTTCCTTCGAAAATGCTAAGTATAGAAATAAATAGAATAATATAAATATATTGAGTTTTAGTGTTGAGATATTACCATAAAATATCTGATCTTATTAAATTTATTTTCAAAGTCTGCTATATCTTAATTTAGAGATGAAACTTTTTTAAAATCATTTCATCATTTTAAGCATTACAAGAAAAAGCTCTTCACATTACAGTATATATATATATATAGCACAATAAAATCTGCCAATTATTTACAATTTTTTTACCTGCATATACAGGAATTTGAAGGATAAACCACAATTTAATGGTTAGCCTATCCAGAAGTTGACTGTTTCTCTGTGAAAGTGTGGTTGGTGTAGACCTTTTGTCTTTGCTGTAAGCTATTTTAGGTTCCTTTAAGTATGTATAAGTATTGAACAAATCATTGATGGACATAATAATGTGATGACATTACTCTATCTATACTAAGAGGTATTCTTGACAATACCAGCTGAGTATGCATTAGTAAAAATTAATATAATTCAACATGAAAATTTAAACTTAGCAATATGAGTTTATTAATTTGGAAAAAAAAGAACAAATAAGTATTTGTAGAAGGAATTCAATACATTATCTTATTATTATCTTAGCAATGAATGAAATAATCTTTATGTTCAAACTTAGTCTTCTTAAGAGCATGACTTAAGCTTCTTCACATGCACCCAGTCTACTGGCAAATACTAGAATGTGCTTCCTTTTCTGTTTCTCTACTCACAGTGATTGGACAGATTTTGACAATTTTATATCATTTGCATAATCTGCATAAATTAACATACAGCTGTATAATGAGAAGATGAATGCATGCTTTGCATATGTAAATTTTTTAGAGTGTTTACATTTTGGGGGAAATTTGTTTCCTGTATGAGTATAATTACAACAAATATATGAAACTTTATTTACAAAAGGAATAAAATATACATATATGCGTACTCACACATAGTCAGACAGTACCGAGATCATAAAGCATTTAAATGGATATGTACTAATAATCACTTTATTTTTTCTAGATTAAACTGCCGATGAAAATCTGACAAGAAGCTGATATCAGTTTTAAAAATCTGGATAAGAGATTCTTCATTTGTCTGAATTTTAAAAGAAGGAAATTATTGGTGTCTAAATATCAGGAACATAACTATCTAATAATATAAACTTTCAGTATTGATAGTATTAAGTATGATGATGGCATTCACATGAAAATGTAATAATAAAACTTCTAGAATCAACTGCATTGTAAATCAAAGAGGAATTAATATTACAAGTGAATGATACACAATAAGCTCATACAAAAAAAAAAGATCAAAAAGACTATGGAAGCCATTATATGCTTCAATACTTCATTTTTATCAAAACAATATATGGTGAACTTGACAAAAAAGATTTTTAACTAAGCATATCATGGGGTCATAAATCTAGAACTGAATGCTGGTGAATGGTCTACTGGAAAAGCTTATACTTGCATTCTAAAGAAAGTCTTTCAACAAGTTTGCATTCCCCCAATTGTTAAACATGGCAGTAAAAATATAATTTGGAAAACGACAATATTATGTTATTTCTATATAAAAATACACCACAGTTGTAGAATATTTAAATGTTTGGGAGACCATGAGATGTGAACACTATTTCCCAACAACACTTTCTTCTGCCAAGATAATATTGCTTCAAATTATGATATATATCAGGAGTGTCCAACAAGTCCATCGTGATCCACTGGTAAATCACGAGGCCAATCTGGGAAGAGTTGTCAGGTAATGAGTGAAACAAATTTAGTCAAGGTTTTAAAATTATTTTTGCTTTTGTTCTAATTTTTTTTTCCAATTCTAGATAAGTGAAGTCCATTAAGCCGTAGCATTATTGAAAATAATATTTTTAATCTTGATTTAATGTAGCTAATTTGAATTAATAAATATTGTTAATAATTACTCATGTTGCTTTAATTTCCCTGGACATGAGTTAAATAATTGTTATTTTTTACTAGATAGATATATAAAAATAGAATGTATTTCACACCTTCCTCCACTTAGACTATGCCTATGACAACAAGTCAATCGCAACACATTTTTAAAATAAAAAGTAGATCTTATGAACACAAAAGTTGGCCACCCCTGATATATATGATCCATGCAATAGTATATGCTTTTGAAAAATATAAGAGTGATAATGTACATTTATCATGGCTTTCTAATTATCTAATTAATATATAAGTGAACTGATGAAGTCAATCTTGAGCAATGAGAGAGAAGTTTATACTCACCAACAGTTATATTTGGAATTTCAAGGTCTTTTTTCTTGAGAAATGATTCAATATTCTTCTAAACTCTGTTCAAATATTATACTCTTTTTTTTCCGCACAATAATATTAATAATGTAATAATTCATTAAAATTTGCGATATACATTTTATTAAGAAGATTGCCTGCAATAAAATCATTTGCTAAATTGTAGTCTCTTGTTTCTTGTTTAGTTTTTCTTCATGCCTATCAAACTGTAAACTTTAATGCATAAATCCATACATATAATATAAGCAATTCTCGATGCAAACAATGGTTTTATACTATATTAGTAAAGATAACACAGGTATATTCATTATTTTATTCAACATCTGTATCTACTCAAAAAGAGAGAAGACCAAAATATAAATTTAATACAATTTAAAAAATAATTTTGAGTTTTTTTATTATTCAACATATTTACAGCTTTATAAATAAATTATTACATAAAACTTTCATAATTAATTACTCTGAATTTATAAATGGCACTGATCGGATTAGACCTCTGGGTAAATGACATGGTCGGCAGGTGCAGCTAGTAGCCCTCCGGACTGATACTTGAAATAGATTTAGGCAATTGATTGATTGCCGATCTACTGTAAAAGACACCGGCTCACAGCAACTTAAAAAGAAAAAAATATTCCATTACCATAATTCTCCATTATATGGTAAACAAATTACTGTAATATTTTTCTAAGGCAAACTAAGAAAACTGATAATAAGTATCTTTTTTTAAGCATTAAGCATATAAATTACTTAAATAAAGACTTCACTTAACAATGAGATATATATAAACAAATGTCAAATTATGAAAAAAGTAAAATGATACTTTTGGGAATTACAGTTATTTCAGTTTCAATTATTTATAATTAATCTATGATTATTTATAGTTAAATAAAGACTGTTATAAGAGAAATATGTTTTTAAAAATCAAAATAATTACATCACATTATCTTATACTAAAAATTTTAAAAAAGCATTTTAATATGGAGAAAAAATGTGAAGTTTATAGTTCCCTATCTTAGAGTTTCAAAAGCAGAAATAATAGGATTGACTTGTTAATAATGTGTTTATTAAAACTAAATTGTTCATTTTTAATATTCTTCCCCCTTTCACACATGCTCGTGCCTTATAGTTACTACTATTTAACTTCATATCGGATAGAAAAATAGTTAACAACTAACAATTTTATCCTTTAGTAATATTTACATAAACCACAATACCCCATTTTCCCCTCCCATTTTAAAAATCAAATAAAATTTAAAAAATAAATAATACAAATCTTATTATTATTGAGCGCTAAAAGAATTATAATAGTAAAGATCGCGGTTTATAAATGTATATTCAGATATCCACACACTATTAAAATCTCTATGCACTCATTTACGCTTTTAAACCATTATTGGTAGGTGAATGCATGGAGATTTTATACACTTATAAACTGCTCATGACTAGAGGTGAATTTCCTTCTTTAGAATTAAGATAAATAATAACAAACGTTTGAAACAAAAATGTCAATAAAAAAAATGAGGTTTTGAAATTATACATTTAATTTATAAATTAATATATAAATCAGTATTAGATACTATTATGAGAAATCATTTTTCCAAATAAAAAGAAACTTCAATTTATCAAGGGGTTATCACAATGTGGTTTTATCAACTCCATGTGCAATAGCTAAAAATGTAAAATTGAATATAAATAAATACCTTATTATATCTGTACCAATATAAAGGCCAGTCAATTCAATAACCAGAGTTTTTTAAGGCCTTAACAAAGGTTACAACTTATTAATCAGCTGGAAAGAAACATAGAAATAGATAAAACTGAACTTAAAAAAAAAAATCGGAGATCACATGGGTGATGAATAATAATATTAAATCTGTAATATTACATTAATTATATGAAGGGTAGTCAATATAAAGCTGGTATATATTAAGAAAAATTTTAATTCAGAATAACTGATATATTTCTTCATCAAAACTGTATATTATAAACGGCTTCATTTTAAAGTATGTAATCAATCTGCTTATAAATTGAGTTAAAATTTAAAATTTATTCAAGTAGAATTTAATTTCCAAACCAATTACTGGTCAGTGATTTGATGTTTATATATTATTAGCAATGGTTGGATATGTTAAAAACTTAATATATATCTGTGTATATATATTGTTTATCTAAAGAGTGATTGAGGTAATTTTTTCTTTAGGTAATACAACTAAACAATAACATAACTATTTTTAGTAGATTGTCATTATCTAATATATTGTCAAAATTTTCTATGCTGGTTACTTGAAAAAAAAGATTCCACAATAGTTATTTAAAAAATATTTACTACTTGATGTTCGTGTGGGTATATTAAGCTCTATAGATCTTAAATTTGCAAAATCAAATTGTTCAAAATAGAAAGAATAAAAAGCTAGTTCCAGTATTCTAATTAGATAATTATACACAGCCTTCAATATAGTGATATGTCATTTCTATCCAGTAGATTAAGTTGTTGTTGTTGTTGTTGTTGTTATTATTATTATTATTATTATTATTATTATTATTATTATTATTATTATTATTATTATTATTATTATTATTGTTGTTGTTGTTGTTGTTGTTATTATTATTATTATTATTATTATTATTATTATTATTATTATTATTATTATTATTATTATTATTATTACCATCACCATCATCAAAAATTGACCTGATGATGGATATCATTTCATACGATTTGCCTTTTTTTTTTTCAGAAAGGAAAAGGTGCTAGAATCAGAACTTCTCTATATATTGGTTTGTCATTATGTACTGAATGGGAAAATGATGACAATTTTACACTGGCATATATCTTTGCTTAAGCATAAAAACAAAAAATTTAATTCATCCAGCACAATCCTAATCAGAAGCTGGATAATTTCCAGAAATATCCATAATTTATTTGTGCAGTTTGATATTATTCAACGTATGATCTTAAAGATAGATGAAATGATTATATTTCTCTAACAATAATCATTTTTATTTATCCCTCTTGAATAACTAAAACGATAATAGTGACTAGTTCAAATAAGCTTTATTTATATTATTTGGGAAGAGGTTTTCAAACATTATTAATCCATGGCAGTATGAAAGTCTCACCAAGTTTAATCCAGTTTCTTTGATCCATAACCTGTCTTCTGTATATCACATTAATCAAATTTCCTTATTTCACACAACCATCTCATATATGTATGGGGTGGGTGTTTACAATCTCTTGTGATGCAGTTTAAGATTTCGACTATTCATCTATTATTATCTAGTGATATGTCCAGTCCAGTTCCATTCAGTTTTCTAATTCTTCCAGTGATGTTAATCATTCTTCTTGTTACTCCTGACATATATCTCTTTATGAATCCTTCATACTGCTTTTCTGTTAAGTGTACATGAGACAGATGTGCTTGTTTTTTTGCTGCATAACAAATTAAACCTTGGTGAAATATTTGATGTTGCTGGACATAAAGCATCTTCAATGTTTTTCAGCATTCAACAATATTTGGATTTAATATACAGTAAAGCTGAGAAAGTCATTTCACATAAGTATGTGGTGCCGAATGACAGAAGAACATTTAATGCCATTTCAGAAATTGTGAGAAATTCAGCCCTAGCTCTGATCCAGAATTCATTCAAGAATTTTTTTGGAAAATCAAGTTTTAAGTTTGAGTCACTCAATAGCTCATCAAATTCCTCTTGGGCTTTATATGGCTGGTGATTAATCTCCTTAATGTCAATCAAAAATAGTCTTTGAATTCAAGATAACTTTTTGAAATCTAAATTCGATATAAAATATTGTCAAAACTGTGTTTCTAGGATTTTTAAGTGATCTATAATAATTTTTCCAATTAGAGTTTTACACTTATTTTTTTCAATTATAAAACTGTCGATAGTGGAAAACATTTCCAATGAATCATTTCCTACTCTATCCTTCCAAATGTTGATTTTTTAAATAAAACCTTCAATTTTATCATTCGAAGTAAAAATATTGCTATTTTTTCATTGAAGAGATAAGTTAAGATCATTTAGCTTCTCAAAAATATCTGACAAATAGCACAGCTTTGATAGCCATAAGTCGTTTTGAAAAAGAGCAGCAAAATCATATTTTTGTTCTGTTAAAAATATAATAATTTCTTTTTTTAATAACAATAATCTTCTTAAACTTCACCCTCTTGACATCCATCTTACTTCTGCATGTAATAATAAATTTGAAAATAAATGGCTGTTAAGGGCATGGCTTTTAATACAGTTTATAAATTTTGACAGCATCCTGAAGCATATTGTTAAATTCTGTTGCTAATTTTTCTGCTGCAAGGGCCTCTAGATGGATCAGGCAGTGTGTAAAATTTACATGATTACCAGAAGCTTAAAGAAATGATTTAAAACCAATATTTTCACCAATCATTGCTTTTCCGCCATCTGTGCATACTCCAAAGCAATTTTTCCATTCTAAACCTTCAGTTTTAAAAAATTTGTCTACTTTATTATATATGTATTTTCCTCTTGTATGTTCTTCCAAAGAATGACAAAATAACAATTCTTCCTCAATGTTTTCTTTATAGATGTATCTGACATATATAATAATTGAGCTTTTTTTGAAATATCAGTTGTTTTGTCCAACTGAATTGTAAATATTGAGCTTTCTTTAAGTCTAGTAATAAGTTGCTCAAATTGGTCATTGCTAATTTCAGAAATTCTACTAGTGACAGTGTCATTTGACAAAGGAATTTTTTAAATTTCATCATCATATTTACTTCCATGAAGTATTTCTACCATTTTAATAGCAGTAATAGAAGATCTCCAATGGTGTATGACTTTTTATTTTTAGCAATCTGATATGAAACTTAATATGATGTGAGTAAATATTTTTCATTAACAGTTATAAATTTCTCAAAATATTGTTTTTCTTTATTTGAAGTTTTTAACAGTCATTCAAAATATTCCTCTGGTTTATTGACATATGAAGGATGCTTGGATTCAAAGTGCCTATTTAATTTTGATGATTTCATACCCTCCATAGACAAAACATTATTGCAAATTAAACAAAGAGGTTGTTCATTATCCTCACAGTTGTTAAAAGTAAGCCAAATTGGAGAAATGTCTCATCATATTTTTTTTCACATCTTAGATGCCTCTTTCTGATTATGAGATCATGCTCGAAGAGACTTTATAGCATTGCCATCTGCATCATTACCTTTGGTACTCAAGTTTAACGATTTATCCATAGATAAAATAGTATTTTTATCTTAAAATATAAATAAAATAACAGTACTTATTAGTTAGCAGAGACACCAAGTGGCAGCCATGTTTTTTATTTAATTATACGAAGCATATTTATTCCCGTATATTCTATTTTGTAATATCCCTGTATGTTTTATTTTTGAATATTTAAAAAACATCAATAAATCAATTATAAATTACCTGTTAAATTTAAAAAATAGGAATATGTTTTTACTTGTTAATACAATAAATTTCAAATAAAAAATAAATTTTTATAATAACTAATAGGATGATAAATTTTGAATAAAAAATTGAGAAAAAAAGTATACAAGCATTTTTATATAAAAAAATAACCTC
Organism: Epiperipatus broadwayi; assembly: GCA_028023455.1. NCBI lineage: Eukaryota > Metazoa > Onychophora > Udeonychophora > Euonychophora > Peripatidae > Epiperipatus > Epiperipatus broadwayi. The sequence continues at coordinate 982,607 of JAQFVV010000320.1, forward strand.
TATCATAATATTTATTCAAATAAATACTAACCTTAGTTGAGTAAAACAGTAAAATGCAATATTGTATTGTTCTTGCGATGTGGACACTTGTTGAAACGAAATGGAAACAAATAACTTGACCAAAAATGCATTATATAATCACAGTGGTGCCAACCTTATTCTTGACACTGCAGCATATATTCTGATTTTGAAATAACTTATATACTGAAATTGCAATGCGACACTACTATTATGATGCATTTAGTGTTATTTTTCAATATGAAAATATAATTTACAGCTCAACTTGGCCATCATTACGATTTTATAATTGTGTTGTATAGAAAACATTTTATATTAAATTAAAGATAATGGATTGTGACTAATATTTTTTTAAATTCATGTATCTAAATTAAATTTGCATGACCCCAAATTTTTGCTTTGTAACCCCATTTGGAGTCATGATCCACAGTTTAAGAAACACTGGTCTAAATAATAAAGATGTAGGTAATAAAGAAAATATTAAAAATTACAGACGTATCAGTCTTTTTTATCAGTTCTATACAGTGTTTTTATCAAAGTAATTACAACTTGTCTACAGGGAATTTTGAATTTTAATCAAACAAAAAAACAAGCTGGATTTAAAGTGGTTTTATTACAGTGGATCATATCTAGTATTAAGAAAAGTTATAGAAAAGACCAATAAATATGAGTTGCCATTATGCATTGGGTTTGTAAATTATGAAAAAGCATTTGATTCTATAAGCATTGCTTCAGTGATTAAAGTATTGGATCATCAAGATATAAAGACCCATGATAATGTAATATTCTGAAAAATATTTATAAAAATGTAACAGCAACAATTAGATTACATAATGATACTAAAAAGATTAACAGGGTGACTCCATATCTCCAAAACTTTTTACAGCAGTTTTGCAAAAAGTATTTTATGGATTAAAATGGAAATCTAACAGAATAAAAGTAAATGGGATTTATTTAAGTCATCAAGATTTGGTTAAGAAGTTGTACTTATTTTTGAAAATAAAGCCTTAATGCTTCAGGAACTGTTGCAAAAGTTATCATAATAAAGTAAGATAGTAAAATTAAAGGTAAATGGTAAAAAGACTAAAGTAATGTTCAGTGGCATTTCTCAAAATAAGAAAGTAAAGATTGATATGACAAGTTACAAGATGTTAACAACTACAAATTTGGTTGGATTATTATTACAGATGAAAACGTAATTGATAAAATTAATCATAGAATTAAACTCTGAATGCTTTTGTTAGGAATAATTCAATATCAAAAGGAAATATGCTTATGTATTTAAAAAAAAAATTAAAAAAAATGTGTTATCAGTTTTTATTTATGGATTTCAGACTTGGACACTTAACAGAAGAGCAATACAGAGATTTCAGACCATTCAGAGAAGTGTGGAGAGATACATGATAGAAGTAACAAGAAGAGATCCAAAAATAAAATACTTGGGTAAGAGAACAAACAGGTGCTACTGGCATGATTGAAAGAATTAATAAACTGAAGTGGAGTTGGGCTGGACATATTTTTAGAAGAGATGATAATAGATATACAGTTGAAATCTTAAACTGGATTCCAAGATATTGTCCAAAATCTAAAAAAAGATCACATGGGAGATGGATGGATGACATAAGAAAATGTGCTGGGATGGTGTGGAAAAGAGATGCTAGGGATTGAAGATGGATTGAACTTGGCAAGACCTTCAACTTGCAGTGAATCAATATGGTTGAAAATGATATATATATAACCAGTTAATTATATACAAGATACTAGATATTTTTTCAAACTAAAAATTTAGATGGATTAGTATTTCATATTAATATATATTTATATATTATACAAACAAAAATATAAAAAAATAGGGGGAAAAAGTAATGATGTAGAGTTTACAAAATTAATTCTTTTGTTATCAGTTAAATGATAGTTTTTGAAATACTTTAGTTAACTATAATTATTGAAGATTTTAAAATATAATTTAAATTAACTTTTACCAGTATTTGACTGTTAAACATAATTCTTTGGTACTTCCTTAGTATTTTCGTCTTTTTATTTTTCACCATGCGCTTTTGACAGCGTTCAAAATAGCCTTTATTGCGAGATCAATATTTTATGGATTTTCTTCTAAAGATTATTTTTTTTACAGCTGTCTTTCCATATCAGTACAATAAATTTATTAAATTTTATCTTTCATATGTTTAATTTTCTTTATGATATCATTTTTACATTAATATTTTTTCTGGATTTCAGTTTATCCACAGCTTTTTCATAGCGTAGATAGACTAGCAATTCAGCGATATCTTTTATTTTGTTGAATTGACATTAGGCAAAACATATGATATTTTCAGGCTCCTTATCCACAATTCCACCAATAATTACATTTCCAAGTAGCAAAGACTAATTCAATTAAGGTTTGCATTTAACAGATACCTTTAGTTTATATACATGCATAATAAATAATATTTTCATAATGGCAATTGAAAAATAATAATTATAGTTTATAGGTCTTTCAGTTTTAACTTAGTTTGATTTGTCAAGCATTGGTGGTCGAAATGTCAGCGACCGCTGCTTTACAAGCAGTTGTACCGGGTTAGCGGGTTCGCTTCCCGACTGATGCTATGACACATGAGGAAAAAAAAAACTTAGCTTGATTTCATTAGTTAACTTTTTTTTCTTGTAGTTGCTCCTGCTACTCCTTTGAGAAAGTTATATATTTAAACGCTGAGTTTTTTTTTTGTCTCTCTCTAAAGCAGCTAACTCCACTAAAAAAGCATATAGCTTTATTGCTCAAGAGTTCATAAGATGTTTGAGTGTTAGAAACGTGTCAGAATTGATCCTGGAAGCACCCAATCCCAAGTTGCGTAAGGCCTAACTAGTGACCGAATTTCATTTTCACTTGATTCAACTGCCATTAACTAATATTATTTTATATACAGTACTTATATTACATTTCCACAAGATAATTTGTGTTCCCTGAAAGCAAAAGAATGACCAAATTTTTTACTGAATCTGACACGACCTATGTTTTTAATTATTCTTTGCTTAAACTCTCATTTAATTAATAAATTAAACACACAAGAAAAATACCTGGTTTTATATATATATATATCATATGCGTTGACCGGGAAGCGAACTCGGGCCGGCTGCTTGGAAGGCACCAACGCTTGATTAATACCTGTTTTTATTTTTGAACAACATATCAATTTGAGTTTACACAACCGACAAATCCCTTACAAACAAAAATTTATTTCACAACTTTCTATCTGCCCATTAATTTTAATAATAAAACTATTTGACAAATACAAATGATATAGATTTTATTTCATATTGACAAATTGCTCTTAATTTCTAGCACAATAAATATATGAAATTTGCTCTTTATTATCTCTGTTATATTTAATTATCTCCCGTTAAGCACATTTACTGATCTCAATTTGATATTTGAATTATTAAATCTTTCCAAACAATTCAGAACTTCTGAATTATCTGTTTAAGTAGTAAGCAATTTTTTTTATATAATCACTTATGTGAATCATTTCTCATATATCCACATATATACTTTAACCATCAATATACATATTTACATTACTATTTTCATTTTACATTTCCTACATTTTATATTCTGGATTATTATACAAAATTATCTTTAACTTTTAAAATCTGCACACATGTATTGTGTTTTACAATAATATAGTACATGAAAACTTACTTCATAATGTAATGTTTTCTTTACAAAAAGTGTAACTGAAAACATCCTACCACATCTAATGTAGACAGTTAATAACATTTTTGTTTGTTTGCACAGTTTGAAGTTTGTAAGAGATGAACTGTGCTTATTTGACTGGATAGCAGGCATGCAAATGCATGAAGAAATTTTAAATATTATTTATTACTTAAGATATTTTCTCTCAATCAAAAAGGAAATTTTACTGATCAATTATCGAACAATAAACACTTTTATTACACTATTTGCCACTACATAAATGGTACATTCTCTAGATGCAAATAATATCTAAGCCTGAGGTTTACAGAATATATCTTTTTGTGAGGCTGCTAATTTTTGGAGGCCCCTAGCAATTCGAGGTCCCAAGCAAACACTTCTTGCATCTATGCAAATGACTGTTACTGGGCCAAACAATTTATCACATAACACTTTTTACTTATTATTAGCATCTGCATTAGGAATGGTCTCTTTACAGTAGAAAGCAATATTGTATTCAAATCTCCAGACTTAGTTTTAAAATAGTATTAAATTTTCAAAACTTAGATTATCACTTTAGATGATATATAAAAAAAGGTAGAACTGACCTACTGCTCATTAAAGATAGTTTTTTTGTTTATTTGAAATACAGACATTCTGGAGCTTAATTGTAAATATAGGGGATTTGAACACAGACTTTCAAGCACCCTTCAACTATCCACATTATCTCATAGCACTGATACACATGACCACACACACATAGAAAAGATAAATAATCATCACTATACATAGTTTGTGTCAAACCAGCATGCGTCAGTTAGCCCAGATCATCATCTTCCATATGTATATATAATCAATGCTCAGTTTACATTAAGATAGACAGGCTTCAATCTACTCTAACCTCTAATTCTTCAGCCATCCATACCATTGAAAATCTGATGATGGAATGACCAAATACCATGCTGATGCTAATATTATTGTAATGCTCATGTTGAGCTCAACATGCTTGAAAGTCGGTGTTCAAATCCCCTATATTTACAATTATGCTCCAGGTATATGAAGAATGCCTGTATTTCAAATATTACACATTAAGTGTGCACCCTTCCCATTCTTCTTTTATGTATTTAAAATGGATAAGGTCCTAGACATGAGGGGTTAGAGGGACTTAAGGTCAACATGGGCATAACAATAATATAGGCATGAGCATGGGATTTGGACATTCCATCATCAGATTTTTAATGGTATGAATGGCTGAAGAGTTGAAAGTTGGAATAGATTGAAGCCTGACCATTAAAGTATGAAGATTTGCTATTTTAATATAAACTGAGCACTGATTGTATATATGTATGGGAGATGATGATCTGGGCCAAATAATGAGTGCTGATTCAATACAAAATACATATATTAATGATTATTTATCTTTTCTACAAGTGTGTGGTCATGAGTATCAGTGGTATGAGATAGTGTGAATAGTTGAAGGGTGCTTGAAAGTCTGGGTTCAAATCCTCTATATTTATGATTAAAAATAGCTAATAGCAAGGAATTAGTCTGGGCATTTGAATATATTGCTACCATCTAATACCCATAGATAGTTCTGAAATAATGTGAATCAAGAAAAATAATACTCCTAATGCAAAAAAATATTTTATTGATTAATTAATAGCCACAGACAATATGTATTTTTAAAATATATTCTTAAAGTATAAATGATTATGAAAATTATAATTATTTAAAAAAAAAAAATGAAATGGCATTATAAAACATATAAGATTGAACTTTCAATTCACATTCGTTCTCTGAGATTATCAGCAATAAACATGTAAATATAATATACTATACAGGTAAAATCCAGCTTGTTCTCTTGGTTGGTAGTCTTGGTAAAAATTTTATATAAAATTGATAAAAGACTGATAGGTCTGTAATTTCTAATATTGTCTTTATCACCTTTTTTAAATATTAATATTAATACTGTATTATTCCAATCATTTGGTACATTTTTATTATTTACACTTTTGATATATAATTTGCTAAAAAAAAATTCTATTTCGTCACTTGCTTTTTTTAATATATCAATTATAATTCCATCATTAGCTCTTTTCCTTTCTTCATAAATTTAATTGTATGTCTCACTTCTAAAATTCTGGGCAATTTGGAAGATATAATAGATAAAGGAGGTACTTGTTCTTTATTACTATATAATTCTTGATACAAGTCTTCTACCCATCAATCATCTCTCTTTTTAGTAATAATTTCCATCTTTTTTTCTTATTGCAGATATAATCATATCCAGGTATTGAGAGAAAGTTATTGAAAGGACAAATGAATGTGAGTTGCCATTGTGCTTTGGATTTGTAGATTATGAAAAGGCATTTGATTCTATAAACATTTTTTCATGATTAAAGCATTGGATTACCAAGGTATAGATCCAGGATATTGTCATATTTTGAAGAATATTTATAAAAATGCAACAGCAACAATTAGATTACACAATGATACAAGGAAAGTCAACATTGAGAAGGGTGTAAGATAGGGTGACTCCATATCTCCAAAACTTTTTACAGCAGTGCTGCAAGAAGTATTTTGTGGATTAAAGTGGGAAACTAAAGGAGTGAAAGTAAATGGAGATTATTTAAGTCATTTAGATTTTGAAGATGATGTAGTTGTTTATGCAAATAATGCTTTAGAACTGCAGGAAATGTCATAAGAGTTATCAGATGAAAGTAGGAAAGTATAACTAAAGATAAATGTTAAAAAGACAAAAGTAATGTTCAATGGATTTTTTCAAAATATGAAAATAAAAGATTGATTATGATGAGTTAGAAGAAGGTAACAATGATCAGATTATTAATACAGATGGAAACATAATGGATGAAATTAATCACAGAATTAAACTTGGTTGGAGTGCTTTTGGTAGAAATAACTTGATACTAAAAAGAAATTAACTATGTGTTTGAAAAGAAATGTTTTTAATAAATATGTTTTACCAGTTCTTATTTATGGATTTGAGACTTGGACACTTAGTAGAAGATCAATACAAATACTTCAGACCACTTAAAGAAGTATGGAGAGATGCATGTTAGGAGTAACAAGAAGAGATCGAAAACGCAATATATGGGTGAGAGAATAAATAGGTGTTACTGATCTCATTGAAAAAATTAAAAGACAAGTGGAGTTGGGGGGCTGGGGATATTGATAGAAGAAATGATAATAGATGGACAATTGAAATTTTAAACTGGATTCCAAGAGATTGTAAAAGACCCAGAAAGAGACTACATGTGAGATGGATGGATGAAATAAGAAAGAGTGCAGGGGTGATGTGGAGATCAGAGAAGATGGATTGAACTTGGAGATACCTTCATCCAGCAGTGGATTGATAATGGTTGATGATAACGCTGATGACAGGCAAAATGATATAAATTAGTATTTAAAAGTTTTAGCTGGCATTAAATTTTACCAGAACGCGTGTATTTAGTTGATTTGAAAAATATGCATTTTTAGTTTCAATAATAATTTATTATTTCTAATGTATACAGTGATGTGTAATCATACAATTGGGGTTTACATTATTGTTCTAACTATATTGTTATTTCCATTTGGGTTCTGATGAGTCTATGTTGTCCAATATGGTGTGAACATTAGATCTTTCACATATTTGTTATCTAATTGTTAGCCACCCCCCCCTTGCCTTGTTGTTAGTTTGGCATATAGTATAATGTCCAAGTGTCGTCAAATGTTTCTGACGATGCCAGGAGTTGGACTCTCTTCTGAATTTTAATCATTGTTTTGGAAAAAAACCTGTTTTATAGTAGGTTGTGGGTGTTCCATGATTAGTTTACAATGTGTAACCCATATGGCATAGTTCAAAAATATTGAGAGACATATTATTGGATAGGTTTTAGTATTGATACTATCTTTCAGAAATGAGATCAGTTGGAAATCTATCTTGGTGTTGGAGAGTATGATTTCTTGGATCACTCTGAATCCCATACATTGTGAGAAAAGGTGTTCCAATGTCTCATCGCCGTTCATGCAAATGCTGCAAGTAGGGTCTATGTTGTGACCATGTTTGTAAAAGAGGAAGTGATTAGTAGGTAGTCCATTAATGTTGCATTTAATGAGGAAGTCTAGGTATTTGGCCTCTAGACGCCATCTTTTAAAGTTGGATATCAGTTTCTGATTATTGTAATAAAATGTGTTGATTATAGGATGTAAGATTGGATGGAGGATTGTGTATGCTTGCCATAATGATATTTTAGAATTGAATGTGGAGTCATTTATTGGGCAGTGCTGTTTGATAAGACTAGTGTTTCTAGTGATCCATGTTTGTCTGTCTGGTGGGGTCGGTCAGTGGGTGTTACCTTTTGAAGGAAAGTTTTTTGGAGAATTGTGTTAAAACCATATGATGCTACCAAGTTGTGTATGACATTGTGGGTTTTTTGGTAAATCAATGCCTGAATGGAGTGGAGAGCAAGACTATTTAGCTTTCTTGGTCGCTAAGTGCCTTTGAGGCTGATCGCAATTGTTTTACCTCTCCAGAAAAGCCTTGAGCACAAGCTATTTATTTTATTTATGAAGCTTTTGTTGCATTTGATAAATGGAAGGAAGTATGATATTTTTGGCATCACATTCATGTTAATTAGTGCTACCTTACCAGGGAGGGAAAGGTAGACTTGTGACAAGGAAGTGATGAATTTGTTTGTTGTTTCTAGGATGTTATCCTGAATCTCTTTGGTCATTGCTGTGGTAGATTTGAATATGGAAAACACAAGATATCTCTGTGGCTTGGCAGAGAAGATGGTGTTGATTTTCCTTCCTGAAACTATTTACCAAGAGGCAGACTTGCTGGGGTTGAATTGCAGCCTGCATTTCTCAGTATAGCAGCTTAATATTGTTTGTAGCAAAGGAATATGTTTTCTTGATGGTAGGATGATCATTACATCATCCATGTAGGCAAATGTGTTGAATTCTCTGCTTAAATTGGGTATAAAGAGACCTGGTAGATTTTTTTCCAAATCCATCAGGAGAGGATTTATATATGCGATGAAGCATAGGGCACTGAGGGGGGAACCCTGAGGGAGAGCTTAATCTGGAGGTGATGTTACCATCCATAGTGGTAAAAATTTCCCTGTTGTATAGTAAATTGCTTATGATCTGGACAGCAGCTGCAGGAACATCATACTCGGCCAAAATATTTAAGAGTATGTCTATATGTACTGAGAATTTTTGTACATGTAATTTGTGACAATATCACTTTTTGAATTTTAAATTGTTGACAAAGTTTCAGTTTAATTTATAAATATTTTCATTTTGAAATAAATAAAAGATTGTTATTTATCTTAGCAGTAAGAAAATGTTTTTTAAGAAAAAGAACTTTTAGATAAAAGAAACTAATTTCTGTCCACCTGTAGTTTGGAATTTTCATTTATTGTTATAAACTACAGTGAAAAATTTTAAAAAGGTATCCAGGTGTTGAAACAGTTACCCAAGTGATGAAATTAAAGGAGTTGATGTGTATATATTAGGATACTTTATTTGCAGTGTTTATTATTTAAATGATTCATAGACAAAGTCAAGATAAATTCTATATATAAAAAAGTTGATAAATAAATTAACACTGGATAGATGATTTAACAAAAATATATGACAATGAAACAGCAGTTATCAGCAAGATTAAAAAAAAAAAAAGGGCGAACGAAGCCTTTCAAAAAAAAAAAAATTTTTTTTCAAAAGATAATGATTATTTATAAAATGAAGTAATTATTACTATTAAAATATTTTTTGTTTATTCACATACATATATTCATTTATAATTTGCCAAACGCAAAACAACCCTTAAAAACTCATTACATAGTAGTATTTCTCAATAAATAATAAAAAAGATAGTAATCATCAATAGATCTTAAGAATTGTTTTGCTAGAAACCAATTCACCAACTAATAATTAAATGCCTAATTAAGTATATGTTATGGTCCAGCTACCTAAACGTATAAATCTTAAATTTAATTAAAATATAATTTTCACTTTAAAAAAAAATTAAAATACCATTTCACAAATATATTACATTGATAAGCTAATCATTATATCATGAAGCACTGCTTTTCCACTTATATATATATATATGGGCATATACTTACAAATACATAGGGAATTATACCAATGGAGACATCCAGACAAAATAATTGATATTAAAAATTAAAATTATCCATTCTTCTTCTTAAATCTTTCTGTGCGATTGATGACGATGATCAAACCTGTATCTAAACCTTCTATGACTTCAATTTAAACACAGGTTATATTTCCTAATCATCATCATTCTTTGTCAATGCTCCTTCAAACAATCAGTCTCTAGATCTCTATGCATTGGGCACCATCTTCTCTCATAGAAGAACTATCGATGAATACAATCTAATAAAGACCAACTTCAGTTCTACAATTTTAACAGCGTCACCATTAACGTTTCAATAATAGCTCAGTTCAGAGAATAAACTGTGTACAGTCCCAATAATGGGGATATTAAACTAAATACTAAAGTAATTTATGGATTGATAAGCTAAGATATGAAATCAGACAGATAACAATAACAAATCTTACGCAATAATAAATAATAACAATCAAATATAATAGTCACAATAATAAAATTATTACTACATGGATTGATATTTCTTGTTTATGTAATGCACACACAAGAAAAATAAAATAATATAAACAAATAAATATAAATATATACCTAAGAAGACTCCACATATTAATTAGTGATTGATACTGGTTTCATAAAGCTGAGATAAGATTCTATTGTTAACAAAAAAATCACATTCGGTAACAGTAAAGACAAGAATAGATTTGAAGTGCAATAATACCACTCAGCTGATACACATTCCATACTAATACAAAACAATTAACCATACAAGTACATATTACAAATAAACATGCAATTTATTTTTTTAAATATATTTACCATAGATTTTGTGGGGGAAAAAACCTTACATATGTTTATAGAGCCCAACTATATCTTTGGCTTTAGAAATTTCATTTAATACCAGCATAGCTTTTAATTTTGCAGTCTATCAAAAAGTGGCCCTCAAATTGTATCTTGCATTCAACTCTGAAAGCAGCAGTTACAATCTAAAAGTTATAGGAAAATAGAAGAACTGAGTATTGAAAGAAAAAAAAAGTCAACATACTCAAGAAGATAGTATTCCTTGAAATATAGAAAACACAAATTATTACTGCAGGCAGATTTATTACCATATTTCCTTATAAAAGATGCAGAATAATTTTGCATGCATTAAATTAAATATTATTTTTATTATAATTATTTTGTACAATATATATATATATAATTCAAAATGACTTAATTTTAAAATAATTTATCTAACCAGTGTTTTATATCTCATTCATAATATGTATATCACCAGGTAAACATTTTATTTACTATAAAAAGATACAATATTGGCTTTTGCAACTTTTATCATTCAATTGGAATGCAAACCCAATCTTTTATGAAAATGAATCATATGACTTCATTCATTTTATAAATTAAACTGAGATATTAAACTAAATTAGATCATAATGATGTCAAGAACACCTGTTTGTTCTCTCACCCATGTATCTTATTTAAAATTTCTTTTTATTACTTCTAACATACATCTCTCTATCCTTCATTCAGTGGTCTGAAATCTCTGTATTGCTCTTCTATTAAGCGTCCAAGTCTCAGATCCATAAGTAAAAACTGGTAACATATTTATTAAAAACATTTGTTTTCAAACACATAGATGTTCTCCTTTTAATATTAAGTTAATTTAACCAAAAGCACTCAAATCAAGTTAAATTCTATGATTAATTTCCTCCATTATGTTTCCATCTGTAGTAATAATCTGACCAAGTTATTTGTAGTTATTAACTTCTAACTTATCATTATCAATCTTTACTTTTTTATTTGGAGAAAATCCATTGAACATTATTTTAATCTTTAAATATTTAACTTTAATTCTACTTTCTTACTTTCATCTGACAACTCTTTCAACATTTCCTGAAGCTCTAAAGCATTATTTGCAAAAACTACATTATCTGCAGAAGATACATGACTTAAAGAATCTCCATTTACTTTTACTCCCTTAGATTCCCATTTTAATCCACAAAATACTTCTTAAAAAATTGCTATAAAAAGATTTGAAGATATGGAGTCACTTTGTTATACATCCTTCTCAATGTTAATCTTTTTAATATCATTATGTAATCTAACTGTTGCTGTCGCATTTTTATAAATATTCTTCAGAATATAACAATACCCTGGGTCTATATATTGATGATCCAATGCTTTAAACACTGAAGAAATGCTTATAGAAACAAATGCCTTTTCATAATCCATAAATCCAAAATATAATGGCAACTCATGTTTACTGGTCCTTTCTATAATTTCTTTCAATACTTGGACATGATCTATTGTACTAAGACCACTTTTAAATCCAGCTTGTTGTTTTGGTTATTGAAATCCAATGTTCTTTGTAGATGAGTTGCAATTATCTTGGTAAAAAAATTGTATAAAATTGATAAGAGACTGATAGGTCTGTAATTTCTAATATCTTTTTTATCACCTTTCTTAAATATTAACACTGCATTGTTCTAATCATCTGATACATCTTTATCATTTAGGTATTTGGTGTATAACTTTGCCCAAAAAATATTTCTTCTGTTTCTTTTAAGATATTGATTATAATTCCATCATTACCTGGAGCTTTTTTCTTCTTTGTAAAATTAATTGCATATCTCACTTCTTTATTTAAAATCCCAAGCAATTCAGAAGATACGGTTGTTGTAGGAGATACTTTTCCATATACTTTATTGTTATATAATTCTTGATAGAACTCTTCTATTTATTTTATGATGTCATCTCTTCTTTTAGTAGTAGTTCAATCTTTTTAATATTTTTTATTAGTCACTCAGAAGAATAGAGATTATCCAATAATGAATATTTTTGTAGTGTAAGTTTCACTGCACATGAGAGTAGTGTAGGAAACTTACACTATAAAAATATTATTCATTATTGGATGATTTCTAGTCTTATGAATGACAAATAAAACTTATTAATAAACTTTCATTAAGTGCATTAAGTGCTTTGTGTCAAAATTGTGAGGGCAACACATTTGGCACTTATCAATCAAACTGTAGTATTTTGCTATCTATATTTGCTATCTATATATATACTGAACAATCATAAAGTTAGGTATAAGAGAATGTGATCTAAGCCAACTGATGAGTACTGATTCAGCATGAAATGTGCATCTTGTAAATCATAGGTTTTTGTCATATATTTTTGATATATGTACACTATAAAAATATTATTCAATCTTTTTTATTATTGCAGAAATAGATTTTCTACATTCTTGAGACTTTTATTCTCTTCTATATCTTTCCTTGCTAGTTCACAATTATACTTTCTTATATCATTAACAACTCTTTTTTTCATCAATTTATAAAATTTTAGATATTCAATCATCCTTAATGTGTCATTTTTTATACTTCCATATTCCTTCTTTTCTTCATAAATTGTCTCAGTACAACTATCTTTGTTGCAGTTTTTAAAAATATATTAGTTATCTTCCTATTGATTTTGTTCAAATCTAAATCATGTTCAAAATCTGTTAATATTTGAAAACAATTTTCTTTTTCTATATTAAATTACTAATGTGATTTAATAATACCATGAAAACATAAAATATTCTTTATATTTTATATGCATATATATGCTGAATAAAGCATAATGCTAATAAATTTTGACAACTAAATAAAACTGCTGAGTTTAATCTGTTGCTGAATTCTCCATTATCACATGACTTTTGAAGCTACTAATTGTACAATAATTTTTGATGAAATTTTACAGTTCTTGACTTATATAATTGTCTTCAAGAAACAATTAATGATTATTTAATCTGGACAAGCAAATGCAAAATTGGACTAATAAATCTACTATTTTTTTTGACTGTTTGGGAGTATTAGCTGTTTTAAAAAAATTTCCATACATTAAATAAATAAATTGTAATTGATATAAATAGCGGATTGAAGTTTATTGAGATGCTAAAATAAATTGTGGTAATTCAAAAAAGCAATGTCAAATTATCACTAATTATAAACATATGTTTTCATTTTAATCATGGTGTTTCTATTATCTAATTATCTTCAACTACCTCCATTCAAAGAATGTAACATATTGAACAATTTTAGATTATTGTTCTATTTATAATATTCTAGAATATTTAAATTAGCATAAATTTTAACCAAATTAACTTTTTTTTTTTTTTAAATAGATGAAATATTTAAAAGTTTAACTGATCCTATATTTAGAATACTAAACAGTCATCATTAGTATTAATTTCTTTTATAAAATTCTTACACGCCGAGTAGCATTTTAATAGCCCATTTCCAGGAAAAATCTCTCCAACAATTCTTTATGGAAGGAAAAGGCACTACTGACTACAATCATCCAGTGCATAGCTATTAAGAAACTAATCAAAGCAAAGTGTAAGAGCCTCTTGTTGTTAGGAACTCTTTGACTATCAATCGTTAAATTAAAGAATGGTAATAAAAGTATTGGGGTATATATTATGAATATTAAAAAGTTTTTCACAGAGGCAAAACTCTCCATGATGATCATGTGATTTTTGAATATTAAAAAGTGTTTTTTTTTTTTTTTGGCATTTAGGCATAAAAATTTTAATTTCACCCCAAGGTTTTCCAATTATCTGGTGGTGTCTGTAGGGAGTTTAAAAGTTGAATTCAAATGCCTTCTAATTACATTAATTTCAGTATAGACAATATACTTGGTATTTAAATATTACATATTCAGCCTGTATTCTGCCCATCCTTCTTTTTGTATATTTAAATGGACTTATTAAGATCTTATACAAAAGGGGTCAGAGTGACTTAATGTCAACATGGGTATGACAATATTGGTATTAACAAGGGCTTTGATTGATCCATCATAAGATTAACAATAATAAGGATGGCTGAAGAGTTGGAGGGTGTCCATTAAAGTTAGAAGATTTGATAAACTGACCACTGATTATATGTGTGTGGGAGATGATGATCTGGACCAACTGATGAGTGCTGGTTCAGCATCAAATACATATAATGGAGATCATTTATCTTTTTCACATGTAATGGTCATGGGTGTTGGTTGTATAAGATGGAGTGTATAGCTGTCGGGAGCTTGAAAGTCTGAGTTCAAATCCCTTTTAATTATATTACCCTGTAATTGCTAACTATTTAGCTATCTGAATTAATTACCTTAAATAGACAAATTGTATGTAGTTATAAAGACTTGAAGAAAAAAAGCATCAAGTTTTATCCAATCCAGTTCGAAATAAAATTATTAAAATAGTAAGTAGATGCATTATCATTCTATTAAACGATTTTTACTAGCTATATAGAATAAATAAGAAGTTAAGTTAATGTTGAAATGTAAATTTTAAGCAAAGACATTTTAATAATTTAAAAACAATAATTCACAATTGTAAATACAAGTATTTGTCTCAATATAATAATCAAAAAATACCAATTAGAATGCTAATTTTTGCAACTAAATTACCTTTGAAACTATTGCAGTCAGTGCTAGTTCAAGAATGATGCCTTCCCGCCAATTAACTGATTGTGCGCTTGCACACACATATAAATAGAAAGGGGAAAAAACAATTTCATTTTGATTAAAAAACTTATTTTAAATTTTTTTTTTATAGAATTTCTTTTATTTTTAAGTAACAATGGATCTTTTCCAAGAAACTTTATTGAATTTGTAATACCAATTGAATTTTTATTAGCTCAGGCATTAAAAAAATCATCTAGAATTTAAATAAATTTTGCTTTCGAGAACTTATAATGCATAAACAATACTAAAATGTATAGCGATTTATATATGTATTTCGCATAACATATTAAGGTCCTACATATGAGGGGTCAGAATGACTTAAAGTCAACGTGGGTATGACAAGAATATTGGCATCAACAAGGGCTTTGAGCATGCCATCATCAGATTTTCAAAGATTGTCCATTAATGTTTGAAGATTTGCTAACTTAATATAAACTGAGCACTGATTATATACGTGTGGGAGAGATGATGATGATCTGGACCAATTGATGTGTGCTGGTTCAGCACGAAATACGAATATTGAAGATTATTTATCTTTTTCACATGTATGTGGTCATGCATATTAGGTATTTAAGATGGAATGGATAGCTGAGGGGGTTTAAAAGTCTGTGTTCAAATTCCTTCAATTACATCTAAAGTTCAGTATATTTCAATATACTTTTATTTAAATATTTCGCATGTATATAAATGAGTACTGTATATTCGTTTTAATTTAAACCTAATGCAGCATTATGTGCATTCTTAAATCAAAACCGTCCCTAGGCTAATATTTAATCAGTTTTGGACTAAAACCTGTTCAGAAACATTTATTTTTTTTGTTTCACATCTAATTAAACTGTTTCTGACATAATGAAAAGACTTCTTACACTTTTTTTTTTTGAGCAAGGTTTTTTTTAGTATTGCCAAAGAAAAAAAAGAAAAAGATATTTTACAAATTATACCATCTACAGCTGAAAAACAAAAATAACAGTCAAGCGTTTGTAGTCGAGAGGTCAGCACAGCTGCCTTACAAGCAGTTGTCACATGTTAGCGGGTTCGCTTCCCGGCCGATGCTATGACACATGGAAAAAAATAAATAACAGAAAATAGAAGTAAGTTCAGAGTTGAGATAGCTATAAATCAAACTTTTAATGCACTAATAACTTTTTTAACACAATTTAATTTATGAATTCGGTTTAAAAAAAAAAAAATCTTTGATTAATTAACAATAAAAGTAATGTGCCAATATTGAAAGATTTGCAGTGAATTTGAAAAGAATCAGAATTAAACAGATGTTTTACCTTGACAACAAATGTTTGATTGTGAAACATAAAATACTGGATCATTTTATGCACATCTATCTATCAAAAAATACAAATAACCCCACTTAGCATAACCCACAGTTATGTGACTACACATAATATTGAAGTTCAATGAAACATGCATTAAATTTTTTACCATAATTCAAGATTTTATGCATTGTTTCTTTCAAGTGACCATTTTGATCATAGGGATATCTGCTTGTAAAACGAAAAAGGTAAAAAACCTTAAATTTGCCCAGAAGTGTGCTACATATAAAAAGTTATCGAAATTGATATAACTTCTCATTCATTGAGTAAAAATATTATTATAATCTTTTATATATGTATAATGTTTCCTGCAAATATCTATTCAAGTTACTGCTATAAACAGAGTACGTTTATGTATTGGAGATATATGTGTATTGCTATATAGTATTTTAATGTCTCTGATATACAAATAATAAATCTAATATATATTTGTATAATATTACTAACACATGTAACTAATAAAAACAAAGAGATTAGTTATGTATTCGGGCGTGTAGCAAATAAAATAAATGTTTTGTATTTTAACAACAAAAGAATATAACATAACTTCAACACTAAAACATATTTATAATTAGTGATTAAGAGAATTATTAAATTATACCAGGTAGAGAACTGGACCATATATGGTATGTATGATCAAGGTCAGACTATATATGGTCTCACCAAACTTATGAATGCTAGGCATTCAAAGCCTCCAGTAAAACAATGAAAGCTAAGAGGATATAAGAACTTAAGTGATATGAAAATGGGATGGTTAGATAGAATGGACTCCGGAATTCCTGTTTCTAAAACTGTAAAAAGTATAGGGGATTTGAACTCAGATTTTCAAGCACCCTTCAACTAAAAAAAAAAAAAAGTAAACTAGAGAGTTTTGCAGGTCACTCTGATCTTTGAGTATTTTGTATGCCTTTACAGTTTTCCTATAATTGCATGCATAAGTTTATTAAACCATTTTTAATTATCTAACTCATCACTTTCTTATCAAATATTAATTTGGTGCTACTCCAGCTCATGATCTTAAACCAAGAAAGGTAATTAGGCATAACTATATATGGACAGCCAGCCTGAGCATAGCAATTGGTGCAGTCAACAGGATTGGAATGATAGAGATGAGATTCTCAATAAGGATTGAGTAAGTAACCAGTAGTATGGTAGCAATATCAAAAGTCAGCATTAGTGAATTTGACAGGTATATTCTGACGCATTGGGTTTTATATGTAAAGCGACTTCAGATTTTTTTTCTAATAAGTAGTACTGATTGTTCTACTTTACAAATAGGTTATTGTAAACTGAACATTTCTAAAAAGCAGACATAATGAGAAGATAATAAAACTGAATAAGTTCTCCAATCCTCAACTATCCAAATACATCATGTAGGTATTCTAAAAGCAGATGATAGTCTAAAAAATGAAACAATTAGAGACTGATATTTTTGTGAGTCATGGCTAAGCCATGCCTTTATGGAAATTTCCTTGAAAAAGCCCACTTCAAACTAACAGAGCTAACAGCTATTTCCAATAAATTGCATACAGTGAACCTATCAGATGAGAAATAGATCATGAGATTTTACTGAAACAAGCCAGAGAATTTAAACACTTTTCCAGACTGGACATCCTTCAAGCATTAATCTATAAAACAACTGATACATCAAGAGAATATACTCCAACAAAGATGATAAACTGTTTTTATTGTGGAAATGTAGCCCATATGTCTTAAGAAGGTAAACAAAAACTTAAACTATAATCCATATCAGATACCTAATTTACATAAAGTATTGGTGTCAATGAGGAAAAGCTGCATACTTACTAAAACTAAACCTTAATATTGCTTTCCAATGGATTCTAGTAACCAAACCCTTCATAGGTCTTTTCAATCATAATTATCCACTTTTTCAGATTACTACTGCCCCAAATATATTTCAGGCAAAAATAGATACATTTCTAAGAGACATGGAAATGATGATCCCATACTTGGGTGATATTTTAATAAATACTGAGAGCTATCACAATGTAAAACAGTAATGAAGTCTGGTGGCTTTTGAATTTTGGAGCCTAGTTGTACCCAGAAAAGTATGTATGGAAAGTCATTGAATTAACTTTTCTAGATATGTAATCAGCAGCCATAGCCAGAAACAAACCACCAAAGAAGGCAAATGCTGTCAAAAATGCCTCTCAAAACCATGTAATGCAAAGGAGCTGTAAATCTTTCTGGATTTTGTTAACTATTTTGAATTTCCTTAAAGGAAAGGCCCATGTAACTCAATCTTTATATAAATTTCTTTTTAAAAAATGAGCATCGGAATTGGGAGACCAAACAAAAAAAAAACAGGTTTCAAGAAAACTAAAGCATTACTAACATCCAATAGCCTTCTCATACATTATGATGACAAACTGAATGTCATATTAATAATTGATGCATCAGAGTATGAATTGGATGCAGTTCTGTGCCACTTCACCAATGTAGGGGAGAGACCAATCACTTTCACATCTCAGACTTTATCAAAAGCCAAAAAAACAAAAACTACAGCCAGTTGGATAAAGAAGCACTGATAATTGTAATCAGGATCAAAAAGATTCCATTAATACATTTACAGTAGAAAATTCTAGATCACAAACCATAAACCATTGCTGCGGGTATTAGCAAAAGATAAAACAGCTTCAGAATACCTGAATTCTAAAATGATATGCTGGCTGCATCTTTTGACTGAGTACAATTATGAAATAGTTTTCATGAAGGGTAGCATCATTCAACATGTGTCCAGACAAAACATTTGTCAAGATAAAAACAAAAATCCTATAACCAATGTATGCGTAAGTCACATACACAAACTAAAGCCCAAAATTGTCAATAACAAGAAATAACTAAATGAACCAAGACAGTTCTGAGTTACCAACTTTTACTAAGATGGTTTACAAAAGAATGACCTGCAAGATGTCCACGATGTGGAGAGTGTGTGAAAATTTATCAGTTACAAATGTTGCATCCTTACAGGTGATAAAGTAGTTATACCAAGTACCAACCTCAAAAAAGCAATAAACATTATTCAACAAAACTATTTCAGAATAGAAAGAGCAAAGACTATGTCTTATGGCCAGGGTTTATTAGTGACCTGGAAGATATCAAAAAATTTGGTGTGCCAAACCATGGCTAATCTTCAGAATAAAGAAATGTGTGAGATGACAACTTGTTCAAAAGCTGTGACAATATCTGCCATGGAGAGAACACATGTTTAAATACTAATCAATGCGCAAAATCACATCTGGGCATAATTATTCCAAAAAAAAATAAATTTAAAAAATAAATTTAAATTTAACATGAGCTGCATTCATTTATTCCAAAAGAAAAGTAAGAAATAAAAAAAGAAATTCAATTTAGTTGTAAATGTGGTGTAAAATTCATTGACATTTAAAAATAATTTGTGTTGGTTGGTTATGGTAGAAACCTAGAATTAAGATGATCCATCTCCATAATTCTTTCAACAAGAATGATAATCTTAAAAGTTTTATTTTTTATATATTACATTATTTAGAATATAAATAAATCATTTTTTATAGCACGATGTTTGTAAACTGTAATATTTAACACAGCATTACGCTGTTGCACAGCGTAATGCTGTGTTAAATATTATTTAGAATATTGTTCAGAGCATTATTATTTCTTTCAAAAAATGAAAAATTTTTTTTATTATATTTTGATTTACAAATATCAAACTTATTCTACCCACAACTTTGACACAATTCACTCTAAATAAATACAGTAATGATTATTACAAATTATTTATTAAACTAGAGATTTTCTCTAGCCCAGTTATAAATTTTTAAAATTCAGTTAAGGATTAATATATGTTTTTTTTTAATCAAACACACACACATACATGGAGTTATTCACATTTCTCTTTCCCATATGTAACATTTTTATAACTATAGTAAATAATCTACAATAGCACTACACATTCTTTTGGAAACATGAATAAAAATATAATAAAAGTCAAATAGCCATCAAAATGAATTTCACGCTGAACCAGTACTTATTAGTTGGCCCAGATCACCTTCTTCCATTTATATCTTCATCATATGTACAGTATTTATCAATAGTAAATTGTTATCTTTTCATTTAAAGTATCAAACTTACTCAACCCACAACTATGACACAAACAACTCTAGATAAATACAGTAATGATTATCATTAATCATTTACTAAACTAGAGATTTTCTCTAGTCCTGATATAAACTTTAAATATCAATTAAATATTAATATACCTGTTTTTTTATTAGACCCACACACATGGAGTTAGTCACACGTCTCTAACCCATGTGTAACATCTTTTTATAATTATATTAAATAATCTCCACACTACCACACATTCTTTTAAAAACATCTTAATAAAGACACCTTTTTTTTCAACAAAAAAACATATAATGTAGAAATAAGGCATATTAATTTTTTTTAAAAAAAAAAAAAAAAGGTAGGATGAAAATAAATGAGTGAATTCAAATTATGTCAGAAGTGAATAATAAAAATCACTAAAGTTTAAGAATAATCAGTCTTGGTAGTTCTGTCAAATGATTTATGATCTTAAAATCAATTCTTTGGTAAAGCCAAAAAAATAAAACATTCAAGATGTGTGTAATACGTGGGGGGAAAAAATCATTATTACTGATGGATTACTTTCTAAGTTATAAAAGTATGAATCCTTGCTTTATTTTATAAATGTAATGAAGGCTTTTAAAAACCTGGAGGAAGGAGAAATTTGGATATTAAAAAAATCATTTTTTTACTACATAAATTATTTTTATGAGAATAATTTATTTTTTGGAAAAGAAAAAGAGTGTACGATTAATTATTAAAAGACTTTTGATTCAAATTGAGCAGGTAAAATGAATATGAATAGATTGCATGCAGCAGCCAATATAGCTTTTATTTCTGAGTTTAAGATAAAGGAAATGCTATGGTCTTCTTTCTTAAATACTTAAGTTTTTTTTTTAATGAGATATGAGTTGGGTTTCTTAAAAACAGGATGAGTGAGTGCGTGTGTGTGTGTGGATAATGAATCTCTTTTATATCCATAATCATTAGGGGGTGGGAATATGGTTCTCATTTCCTGGTGGCCTCAAATTGTTAGCAGAAGCAACAATTGGCAATTAAGAACAGAAGGAGCTAAAATCCCCTAGATGTGTTTACTTCCATTTATTTATCTAGTTACAACTGAAAAACACTTTTATGTGAAAAAAAAAATGCATAAATTGGAATAAGAACTAGATATGACAAGTTGTTTGGAAAAGTGAACATGGATTTTACTATAATATAAGTTGCATGAGATTTATTAAAAATAATAGGTGAAGAGCAATGTATCAAGTACAGTGACAAGATTAGTTTCTCTTTAATGCATGAATATTAAATGCAAATAATTCAGTTGTGTCCCAAATTCTCATTGTAATAAAGAAATAGAAGAATTTTATATAGATCTATAGAAAAAAATTTATCAGAGGTTTTAATGCAAGAACTGAACATAATTGAGTGATGGAAATTTTGTATATGAATTCAGAAATGAAAGGGTTAAAGATTCAAGGATTTATAGGAAAAACTGCATATTAGAAATTTTTTTTTAAAGAAAAATATAAAACTGAAATCAATCTCAAAGCATTCAAATGAAGATGCATGGTACAGTTGTATTAAATTTTGACTTATGGAAAATATGTATTTCAAAACTATAATAAGGTCAATAGATTCATTTCAAAAAGTTATCAATGATTAGAAAGATGTAAAATATATTTTGATGCAAATATAGATAAACTAAATCTGTTAAAAAAGATACTTTTAACTTTTAGAAATACTTCAAAGAATTTATGATGAAACGTGCAAATCATTTTAAAATATTAATGCTTTTTTAATGCACATTTAGTCTCCCTGATGTAATTATATCCACAATAACATATCAGTTTACATACTGAGATGGTATTTTCTGCCAGCTTATCGGTAAATATATGTTTAATTTTGAGTTAGGTATAAAGTAGTTTTATTAAAAATATATAACATTATTTTAATCTTTTAAATCTGTCTTAAAAGTTTTTTTTCTTATAGAAAAAAATTAGAATTTCTTCAATTTTAATTAATTCTTTATCTGAAAATTGAAGATAAAAATAGATCTTGAGTTTTTGCCAACGTTTCTCTTTTGTGTTTTAAATTATAATTCTTGGAAGAACATGGGTTGAGGGGGGAATAAAAATTAGTTTGTGCAATTAACTCTATTGTTAAAACTACAGATACTAAAAATATTTAATTAGAATTATCACTAGAGTCCATCTATTACGCTAATTAAGCAAGAATGTTTCCACTGATTAAAAAAAAGGTATATGACAAAAAAGGATAATTTGGAAGTATAAAGACGCATCTGGAAATAAATCAATAAATGTGAATCCTATTGTCAACAAAATGGATAAATTACAGAGTTTTCTTTTGTTAAATCAGTTGGGACCATTAAAAAGGTTACAAATCCAGAACTGTTGCTAGAAAACATTATTAACCAGTGCCAAGAAAATGTTCTCATGCTAGAGAACATTTAAGAAACTTTCCCAATGGGAAATTTGTCTCCCTGTTACATCTGGGGCGACCCAAGTCATCATCAACCATGGACCAGAGGGGGTTAACTAGCCCGCCAAGGATGTCTAGAAAAGCCAACAGACAACACACATGATTCATGTCAGCATATAAGAACTTTGATCATCTGGAGAAAGTTGAATCATTGATCAATCGGGTAACTATGAACTGTTTACTTAGCAAACTTTTATTCCATCTTGTGTAATAGAAATATATTGTCCATTACTTGTGTTAAATGTTTCAACAATAGAGTGTAGGATTATTAATGGGAATTTTTATTATGTTATTTTAACTTAATTAAAAATAGGGGGTTTAAGCTGATAGATTATTTAAATATGTTTTTTGTATGCATTTTATAATAATTCAATGTATGAATGAGATTTTTTTTTTTTTTTGAATAATGTTAACTGCTTGATCTTGAAAGATAAAGGGGGATTAAGAGGGTTCAGTTAAATGTTCTGACAATAAGCAACAGAAAAACCTTATCTCAGAACCAGGTGTATGGAAAATGGATACCCAGACAACTATAAGCAAACAATGGACACTTACATCGTCCATTAAGATTAGAATATATTTAACCTTAGAGAGGGTTTGAGTGTTGCCATTCAGCAAACACTTATTAGTAAGCCACCTGAGAGTTTCATACCTACTTGATCAGGGCTGCCATAATCAACTGAAACTGCTGTTGTACATAGGATTAGTGATGGCACATGTTCCCTTGAGAAAAGAATATTTGTTAAATAATTTGGATTGCATTTAAAAATAGGTAATGTTTGCATTTAAATTTAAGTTTATATTTGTTCTTTATAGAAAAGATATGAGTCAGTTTAGAATGCTATAGAAAAAGAGAGAATATGCATTTAATTTGAGAGTGAATATAATAAATCATTATGGAGAGTTTTGCCTGTTTTTATAATAAAATCTCTAAATGTCATATTTGAGTATCTTTGTTTTAATTTAGTTATTAGTTAAATAATTAAGTATCCATTTGGTAGAATTAAAATCTGCATAAGATTACATTTTAAAAATATATTTGGTGATCGTCATTCGTAAATAAATAAATCACTATGATTGTAAAATGTGCTTTCCAATCTGGTTCTAGGTTATTAGCCTAGTGGCACCTTCATCTGGCCATTTTTGGTAATCTTCGTAAAATTATGGACAATGTCAAAATGTAGTGGCACAATATAATATTATGTTTGTTGACTTTATCAATACAGTCTTTTTCATTAATAACTAACCGTCCAGTATTTGCAGCAACTTTAAATGCAATATTAAAATCAGCAGATGCCAATGATGTAATCTAACTACACACAATATCATTGATATAAGGCAATGCTATCCACCTTTTCTTTTCCATATTATCTTTTATCCATCTATCTCTAAACTTATATAGTGCATATAAAATATTTTTTCTACTATATCCCACTTTCTATAAATCATTAATATATCTTTCAATATTAGCCATTTTATCACTATGAAATTTACATAAAACATCATTTCTAAAAAGAAATGTTCTAAAACCAACTAATTTATAGATAAGTGGATCATTTGAATTTCGATGCACAAATCTTCTAATTGATAATGGTTTCAACACCATTTTATTATTCATTTTATTACCTTCTCTCTATAAAATTAAGTCCAGATATTTTATCCTATTCTCACTATCTTCAGAATTAATAGTCCACATCAATCATCAATATCATTTAATTTAATAAATAGATTTTGCACTATATATATATTTGTTCCAACAATAAGTATATCATCAATATCATTTAATTTAATAAATAGATTTTGCACTATATATATATTTGTTCCAACAATAAGTATATCATCTGCATAACTAAAATAACTTTTAACACCCATCAAAAAATATTCTTTTAAAATATTTTCTTTGTAATATGATACCACATAACTACATATAATTTCTGAAACAGGTAAAATCCATAGGCCCACTTTCATCCATCATATACAACTGATTTTCAAATGTAGCCACCAAACTTCTGATTAATAAATAACAATAAATCTTTCATAAGCATGCAGTAATACTTGCATACAGTAAGACTGAAGTTTATTAATACTATATACTTAAGCCATATTTAAAGAAAGTGTTTGATGGGAAATTGTATCTATTTCTTTACCCATCAGCTGCACATATGCCAAGGATTTTTTGAAATTTAAAAGTGCATAAAGAAAAGTTACCTATTAGACTCTTAAAAAATATTCCAGCTCATGATAAAAGCAAGAAAGTCTCCAATTTTAAAATCTTGTTTCACAAAAGGTCAAGAAAATAAGTGTACTTAAATTAATTGACATTGTTAAGAAAAGAAATGGAATGTTTCATAGTACCATTGTCTCCTTTTGTGGGAGGAGATATGTAACCATTGTTGTAGTGATGCCAAAGTTACATTGTGATTATATTTTAAAAAATAACATGTGGGTGCTTACTTATGCATATATATATATATGTTAAAACGAAGATTTGCACGGGTTAAATATATAAAATACATATTTTGCGGGTTCATCCGTGTTAAAAACTTTTAATATTAATATACTGACATTTCAACTTGGTCACACAAGCCATCCACAGAGTTATAAAAGGTAGAAAGAAAATGTTAAAATTCCACCAATAGCAAAAAATGTTAAATTTAGGAATGTTTTTTAAAAAAAATCTTTCCAAATAGGAGGAAGTTTACATGTATCATCTCGCTTATTGATTCAAATCAGTGATTGTAGCGCCTCTCCAACCGTTTTTCTATCTTTTATAACTCTGTGGATGGCTTGTGTGACCAAGTCGAAACGTCAGTATATTAATATTAAAAGTTTTTAACACGGATGAACCCGCAAAATATGTATTTTATATATACAAGATGGAAATAAATAAATAAGGAATGAAATATCCAGATGCAGAAAACAATTTTGTGAATAAAGATTTTATTTATTTAGTAAATATTCACTAATATATTCCTTTAATTAATTTTCCCTTTGTTAGAAAACAGATTGCTTTATAAATTGATTAAAGAGACAATCTCAAAAATTTATAAACAAAGCAAAATTTTTTTGCATTTAAATGAGGTTAATAATATATAAAAGAGATGACTTTCTCTCTCTCACTGCACACTTTTGTTTGAAAAAGTGGAAGAGGATA
This sequence comes from Epiperipatus broadwayi, assembly GCA_028023455.1. Classification (NCBI taxonomy): domain Eukaryota; kingdom Metazoa; phylum Onychophora; class Udeonychophora; order Euonychophora; family Peripatidae; genus Epiperipatus; species Epiperipatus broadwayi. Next base: position 1,009,027 of record JAQFVV010000320.1, read on the forward strand.
AAAATTAACTATTAAATTAAACATTGTACAAGAGAGAGTCAATTTTTATTTTAATTACTTTCATTTATTAAAAGTTATGAAAATACTCATTATATTTGGAAGTTCTTTTAACATGGAGTCCTAAACCAAAGCAAGTAGTATATTTACTCTTATCCTCAGTACATTGTCCAGTGCTTTCCCTGTCAACTATAATAAGCTTATAGGAAGATAAAGAAACAGAATCTTGCAGATAAATTGCCAAGAAAATTTTTTTGTTTCAAGCAAAATAAAATAATAACACTATGTATAACTATATTCAATGTTTGAGTGATAATAATTCAAAAACAGAAAGATATTCAAAGAAAGATTTTCAAGATGCAATGATAAGATAGTCTAAAGAAAAGAAATTTAATGTTATATACAGTATATATTTTTAATATTCAAGACAAACATATTGAACTATAAAAGAATATAGAATGAAAAACTGAAATTTGAGATTGTAAGTGTGACAGTATATTTTGTTTATGAATGAAACTGTTTTAATGAAACAAATAGCAATTTCTTTTTTATATAATACATATGTAAGAAGTTATAACAAATGGAGAAATACAAGATTTGAATTTTTGTCCTGATATCCAACCTGAGAGGTATTCAAGAGAAAATCTACAAATAATATTCTATTATAGGTGATTTTAACCCAGACTTTCAAACTCCCTTCAGTTATCCAATCTATCTCATAAAATCAATACCCCTGACCATACACATATGATAAAAAAGATAAATGATCTCCAATATATGTATTTCATGCTCAGCCAGCACTTTTTAGTTGGTCTAGTACTCAGTTTATATTAAGATAGAAAATCTTCAAACTTTAATTCACAAGTTTCAATCCACTCCATCATTCAACTTTTCAGCCTTCCATACCATTGAAAATCTGAAGATGGATTATCCAAATCCCTTGAACATGCCAATATTATTGTCATGCCTATGTTGACCTTAAGTCATTCTAATCCCTCATGTATAAAAGTTTGTCTATTTAAATATACAGAAGAGGGATGGGCAGGATACCCTCAAATCCCCTATAACTACATCTAAACTCCAGGAATATAAAGTGTACCTGTATCTAAATATTACAGATTCCTTCTGCATTCTGTGTATCCCTCCTCTGTGTATTTAAATGAACAAGGTTTTATACATGAGGAGTCAAAATGACTTAAAGTCAACATGGGCATGACAATAATATTGGCATCACCAAGGAATTTAGGCCTTCTATCATTAGTACTTAAATGGTATGGAAGACTGAAGTGCTGAATAATAGAGTAGATTAAAGTTTGTCGATTAAAGTTTGATGATTTGCTATCTTAATATAAACTGAAGACTGATAATATATGAGTGGAAGATGATGATCTGGACCAACCTGATAAGTGATGGTTTAGCATGAAATATGTATATTGGAGACAGTTTATCTTTTTCATGTGTGTGGTCATGTGTACCAGTTATATGAGATCAGTTGTATGAGATAGATTTGATAAGTGAAGGCAGCTTGAAAGTGTGGGTTTAAATCTCCTATAATTACATGTAAGCTCTAGGGCTATAAAGTATATCTGTGTTTAAATATTAAATAATATTCTATTGATTTGTTCTTTCATTAATAAATTATTTTATTAATTGTTAATTAGTCTGATTGTTATTTTATGCATATACTAAAGCCAGTATGGTTTATAACAATTTTTCATTTTCTAAAAATACATGAATTAATTATCCCTAATTAGTACACTGCCATAATACCTTTTGTTTTATATAACACATGTTAACAATAATAACATTAGTGCCACACACATAGAACTTGCAGAAAGAAAAACCCTCACAGCTCTGAGAACATGCTCCCCAATGTGTCAAGTTTGGAATGAGCAGTTATAAAAGCAAATGGTTAATACTTGTTTTGTGGTGATTTATATATATTAAATCCAAATACTACTCTTCAATTTTGCTGCTATATAACTGTTGATTATTTATTTAATAGATTACTCTAGAACTATTATTTGTTTCTCATTTTTGCTTATCTACAGCACTATTTGGCTATTCTACACATAGTTACTACTACAATATATATAACACTTCCAGGTTTAAAAAAATGTTACAATGCTATCATATGAAAACAAAAAGATATGACTAAAGTTAAACTCTAAAAAAACAAACAATGTTCAAAAAATGTTTTAAAAAGAAGATTGATAATAATGAATTCAAAGGAACATACATATAAAACTGTGTTTATTATAATTTATTTTTAAAACAAAGATTTAGATATATCATAGCAGTTTAAAGTCTTTAGATTATATAAAAAAATATTGTGAAAAGAGTCTTGTGAATCTTGTATTGTCATAATTTTCAACTCAGAATTTTATACAATTAGTTACTAAATTGACTTAAATGCACTCCTTCATAAAAACTTGTATCATATATTGTACTCTTTTTATAGAGATGAAACATTCTAGAATCTAATATTAAAATTTATAATAATGTTATTGTTTTTTATATACATTTGTATGTTTTAATTTGGTTTTTCATATCAAAAGTTATCTTTTGAAACATATACTAGATCAGATGAGTAAACTGTCATTTGAATGTCTTCCAATGTGATGTTTTATTAAGTGTTATTGCTTGGTAATTGAAATCTTGAAAAATTTGCTTAGCAAAGATACATAAATGATTAGCACTAATATATCTTTTTTTCTTTCCAATTTTAAATACATGTATTATGTTTGAGAAGTGACTTTTGAATAATGACAATAACTATTAATATACTTTTAATAGATGTTAATATTAGTGCAAGAAATAATAGACTAATTTGTGAGGGATATGTCTATTGGTAAAGTTGATTTTAAGTACGATAAGGATGCCCTATAAAAAAGGGAGAAGTGTATATGAATTAAAACTGAAAGAGAATGTATTATTGGGTGACTTAATAGTCAGGGAATGTCAGGATGTGAAAATTAAAAGAGGTAGAGAGAAAAATATCAGGATCTGTGTGTTAAATACTGGTGTTTGGAAAATTGCTAGAGTATTATATGATAGGATTCTATATAAAAAAACAAAAACAAATAAATATCAAATAAGCATAGCTTAAAGTATATAAACTATGAAAAAATAATCCTCTTTACATCAGCAAACAATAAGAGATAGATTAGACCTATCTATTCTTTAAACTTACAATGTTAAATACGTTTTGATCTATTGTAGTAAAAATTCAGAATGAAAATAATGTTTTTAGACCAGGGGTGGGAAAATAGTGGCCCAAGGGCCACATGCGGCTCGCTAAGAGTTTTAATGTGGCCTGCCAAGACAATCAGAAAATCTACCTTGAACTGAGATTTCTTTCCCGTGTGTGACCGAAGATTTGTCTTATTTCCCTCTAGGATGGCCACGTTAATATACATGCACAGTGTAGATACAATATGCAGTGTTTTTCCAGTTGATCTGGTTAATTTTAATTTTGTCTTTGCATTAGCAAATATATACATTTCCAACTTCAGTGAAACCATGAACCCTCCAAAAAAATGTAAAATCGATGATGAATGTTGTGTGTTTAATGAAGAATGGACAAACAAATATTTCTTTGGTAATACAGAGAATAAAGCAGTGTGTTTATTGTGTCATGAAAAAAGGTGTGGCCTCTGCTAACCCTCGCTTCCACAAAGTGGCCCCAGATGCGGCCCTCCATCAACCTCTGCAGCCCTTAAGCCAAAACAACTGCCCATCCCTGTTTTATACAGATATAAAATATGCATTAATAGTTTTAAATTTATAATCAATTAAATAAAAGATCACTGATTTTTATTTTAAATAATTTTTGTATTCAATATTAAACAGATGCCAACAATTACAAATATCAAACAGGTCTAGTTTAAAATATATATAAATTTAACATTTTTAACAGTTAATATAGATGTAAATTAATTAATAAATGGGATAACTGTTATACATACTACTAGCTACTAGCTCATACATAACAATGTGAGTGATTGATCAAAAGATACACCTTTTGATTAGTTGTAGCTTGAACAGGTTTTCTATTGTTTTCATTTAGCCTCCTGAATCACATCTGATTGGTTGCTGCACATCAATATACCTTGACTATGGATATAACTTTGTATATATAATGGTTATTCCATTTACTAATTAGTTTACACACATATAGTAAACTATATTCCCACAAGCTATGAATAAATAATCTTCATGTTAACAATGATAAAAGAATAGATCAGACTCGTCCATTCTTTAAATTTATGTTTACTGACATAAAGAAATTTATTTATTCATAGTCTATGATCATCATCATCATCATCAACAATTATCAATCCACTGCAGGATGAAAGTCTGTCCAAGTTTAAACCATCTTCTCTGATCTTTAGCTTCTCTTTTCCACAACACACCTGCACATTTTCTTATTTCATCCATCCATCTCACATGTGGTCTCTTTCTGCGTCTTTTACAATCTCTTGGAATCCAGTTTAAAATTTCAATTGTCCATCTATTATCATTTCTTCTAGCAATATGTCCAGCCCAACTCCATTTCAATCTTTTAATTTTTTCAATAAGGTCAGTAACACCTGTTTGTTGTCTTACCCATACATTGCATTTTCGATCTCTTCTTGTTACTCCCAACATACATCTCTCCATACTCCTTTGAGTGGTCTGAAGTCTCTGTATTGCTCTTCTATTAAGTGTCCAAGTCTCAGATCCATAAGTAAGAACTGGTAAAACACATTTGTTAAAAACCATTCTTTTCAAACACATAGGCATATTTCCTTTTAGTATCAAGTTATTTCTACCAAAAGCACTCCAACCAAGTTTAATTCTATGATTAATTTCCTCCATTATGTTTCCATCTGTATTAATAATCTGACCAAGGTATTTGTAACTGTTAACTTTTTCTAATTCTTCATAATCAATCTTTATTTTCATATTTTGAGCAAATCGATTAAACATTACTTTAGTCTTTTTAACATTTATCTTTAGTCCTACTTTTCTACTTTCATCTGCTAACTCCTGCAACATTTCCTGCAGCTCTGAAGCATTATTTGCAAAAACAACTACATCATCTGCAAAATCTAAATGACTTAAATACTCTCCATTTACTTTCATTCCTTTAGTTTCCCATTTTAATCCACAAAATACTTCTTGCAGCACTGCTGTAAAAAGTTTTGGAGATATGGAGTCACCTTGTCTTACACCTTTCTCAATGTTGATTTTTCCAGTATCATTATGTAATCTAATTGTTGCTGTTGCATTTTTATAAATATTCTTTAAAATATGACAATATCCTGGATCTATACCTTGATGATCCAATGCTTTAATCACTGAAGAAATGTGTATAGAATCGAATGCCTTTTCATAATCTACAAATCCAAAACATAATGACAACTCATATTCATTTGTCCTTTCTATGACTTCTCTCAATACCTGGATATGATCTATTGTACTAAAACCACTTTTAAATCCAGCTTGTTCTCTTGGTTGGTGGAAATCCAAAGTTCTCTGTAGACGAGTTGTAATTATCTTGGTAAAAATTTTATATAAAACTGATAAAAGGCTGATAGGTCTGTAATTTCTAATATCTTCTTTATCACCTTTTTTAAATATTAATATTATTACTGCATTCTTCCAATCTTCCGGTACATCTTTATCATTTAGACATTTGGTATATAACTTTGCTAAAATTGTTTCTATTTCTTCACCTGCTTCTTTTAATATATCAATTATAATTCCATCATTTCCTGGAGCCTTTCCTTTCTTCATACATTTAATTGCATGTCTCACTTCTTCATTTAAAATTCTGGGCAATTCGGAAGATGTAATAGATATAGGAGGTACTTGTTCTTTATTACTATATAATTCTTGATAAAAATCTTCTACCAACTTCATGATGTCATCTCTCTTTTTAGTAATAATTCCATCTTTTTTTCTTATTGCAGATATAAATTTCCTACCAATACCAAAATGTTGTTTAACATTCTTGAGACTTTTATTTTCTTCTACAGCTTTCCTTGCTATTTCACAGTTATACTTTCTTATATCATTTTCAACTCTTTTTCTGTACCATTTTACAAAATTCGAGATATTCAATTCTTTTTAATACATCATTTTTGTATATCTTCATATTCCTTCTTTTCTTCATAAATTCTCTAGTCTCAGTAGAAATTTTATTAGTCAATTGCTGCTTTTTTCTACCAGCTATCTTTGTTGCAGTTTTTAAAAGTGTATCAGTTATTTTCATATTAATTTCATTCAAATCTGAATCATGTTCAAAATCTCCTAACACTTGAAACCTATTTGTAAGTTCTAATTTAAATTCATTAGAATGTTTCTGAAGATTAGGAATATCAACTGTAAATATTGTTTTTCTTAATAATTTTTGTCTCTCTAGTTTTACATTAACATGTAATTTACACCTTACTAATCGATGATCACTTCCTGTGTTAAATTTATTAAGAACATTACAATCTTGAAATATGTATTTCCTGTTAGTCAAAATATAATCCAATTCTGCTGTACCTTCATTTGGATGCTTCCATGTCCATTTCCTTTTAACATTTTTCTCAAAAAATGAATTCATAATATAAAGTTTTTCTTTTCTGCAAACTCCACAAGTCTATGTCCTCTCTCATTTCTATTACCATAACCAAAATTACCTACAGCAATTTCATCTTTCATTTGTCTACCAATTCTAGCATTAAAGTCTCCCATAACAATTTTAAAATGTTGTTTACTCTGATCAAAAGCCTTTTGTACATCCATATAAAAATCTTCTACTACTTCATCACTATGAGAACTTGTTGGGGCATAAACCTGAATTATCTGCATTTGGTATCTGCTATTAAGTTGTATAACTAATCTTGCCACTCTGTCCGATACACCATCAATCTCCACAATATTGTTCTTCCACTTTTTATTTATAATGAATCCTACTCCACTTGTATTTCAGAAGATGATCTTGCCTCTATAATAGAGTATATGTCCACTTTTTAAATCAATTGTTTCTTCACCTTTTCTTCTAACTTCACAAAGTCCAATAATGTCCCATTTAATATAAGACAATTCTTCTTCTAATTCTTGCAATCTTCCTTCACTTGAAAGTGATCTGCAGTTGTAAGTACCTAAATAAAAAGTCGTCATCAAATGGCAGCCTGGGTCCACAATCAGGGGATTCTTAGCACCCTCCACCTTCGGCCACCAACCGCTGCCTTGGTTGGTGACTTTACAGCCTCCTGGGAATAAGGGCCATGCTTTATTTTTGTCTGTCATAATTGTATATATGTATTGGAAAAATATTTATCATTTACACAAACATTCATTCTGCCTTATCAGGCACTGAGAAGAAAGACCATGGTGTTTCTTGATCTTAAGCTCAGAGGTAAAAAGCCAATAAACTCACCATGCTGGCTGATGCATGTTGGTGAGCAGCCCACAACAGCTGCAATGACAAGAACATATGGAGTGGGTATTAGGAATTTGCCCTGCTCGGTTCCTTTAAGGCCTCCAAGAGGAATCAAAGGGTCTCCTTTCAGTTAATAGCAAACTCCTTTCTATGATAGTAAAGTTTAAATAAACTAATAATATAGTCTCTGAGGGACTAAATAATAGTGTAGATAGGAGTACTGAAACAATCAAAAAGTTTGAAATTATGAGTTTGAAAAAAAATATGGATAAACATGGAAACTGTTTATTTAAACATGATTTGTAGGGTTAATTTGAAGTTTGAAATGTTTGAACAAGTATAGTGGTGTGAGTTTTAGATATATGTAATGTATTCATTAAAAATATGGAATTATCTAAAGGAATAATGATACTTTTTAGTAAGTGACAAGGAATATAAG